>JAHREE010000323.1:111714-148259 GCA_033628505.1 Tringa tobata | reverse complement strand
TTCACAGTGAGGGTGACGGAGCCCTGGAACAGGCTGCCCAGGGAGGTTGTGGAGTCCCCTTCTTTGGAGATTTTCAAGACCCTCCTGGATGCCGTCCTGAGTGGCATGATCTGACATGCTCTGGGTGGTCCTGCTTCAGCAGGGGAGTTGGACTAGATGATCTCTGTGGTCCCTTCCAACTCTAAAAATTCAGTGAAATTCAGTGAAATTCTACCAGCCAAATAACATCCATAATTTCAACTCTCCTAGGTGCTAATCTTTCACTTAACCTCACTGTACAAATATAATTTTAATCTTATGCTTTTGGCTTAAGTAAGATATCTGACTAATAAAAGACCAACTCCAAAGTGGTTTTAGAAATACTTCACTCCAGGGACTTCACTCCTTTCACTTAGCAGTACTGAGGATACCAGATCAGTACTCTTTTGTACTCTTTGTGCTATAAAATCTTACAGCAGTACCTCAGTAGGTCTTTGATCTACTGCCATGATCTTTGATCATTCTGTCATGCCCCTGAACATCCAACATTTAACTTTCTTGCTATTCAGTAAAAATACACTGAGGTGACCTGCAGTACAGTCCCCATATTTTGGAAGGATATATGGAACTGAAAAATTGCCTGACAGACATTTATATGAGGAAGATAATTGAAAGTTATTTTAGAATCTCTATAATGAATGAAATAATTTCATTTAGGTCTAGGGTTGGCTTTAGCTATTACACATAAACTGTAAATATTTACTCAAGACATCAACTACCTCAGTATTGACAGTAAGAATAATCTGAGGTCAATAAAGTAATATACATACCTTCATAAATTGACAGATTTGACACAGAACTTACTGGAAACATATGACTCCTGGAAACCCTAGTGAAAAGTACATAAAATACCACAGAATTTGAAATTAAATGTCTCTCTTTAGATAACAGAATCTCTTCCTAAGTACCTACATTTTCATTAGGGTCATAACAGTTAGCTCTAGTTTTTGATTCAGGTTAAAAAGCTGGATCCAGAATGTCATTCAAACTGGTCATTCAGTGGTGTTCCTCATGAGTTCCAGCAGCTACTCCAGGTGGGAACAGAACTGCTATAATTCTTGTGTCGTACCTGCTAGTATTCTTTCAACGTTTCATGTATCTGAGCACATTGTATGGCATTGGAAGCACAATACACAGTTGAAATGAGAAATTAGTCAGGGCAAAGAGTAGACTCCAGGGATCTATTAAGCTGATTAAATGTAGATATATATGGTAGGGTGATATGTGTAGCTCTTTAAACTTCTAAGTATAGAGAGAAAGCCTTCTCCACCTGTGTTTCTCACTTGATTGTGGTCATCATCTTTTTAAGAACGCTCTTTATGTGTGTCTGACTCAGGATCTCAACAAACAGGTTTCCATAATTTATACTATCTTCACTCCAATGCTAAATCCATTCATTAACCATGAGGAACAAGGATACAAAAGACACTTACAGTGCTCACCACAAAGTTTAAATTTGGTGTTGTCTTCCATTATGACAGGGCTTACAGATGAGAGCGAGGTGAGCTGTCAAGTGACTTTGACCTACCTTAGTAGCATATTTTAGTTTTTGAATCAGGTCTTTGAGATTACTCAAATTTCCTTGCAATCAACAAAGCTGGAGCAGCAACAAACTAAGATTTATTAAACTTCTGATAAGTACAGGAGTCAATCACCTAATGTAGGCATCAGGAAACTGTGTAACTAATAAAAGGTAATGGTCTAGATTAATTCTGGCGATATCTGCAGTCATATGTACACATGACACACAAACCCCCATATTTTTCTAAGAACTGTATGAATCTCATTCACACTGTAAGCAAAACAGATCTTCATCTGAAGTACAAATAGTATATCTGATAAATGTTTATGGAATTTTAAGTGAAGCTCACGAATTGAGATTTTAGTTCTGAGAAAGAGTTCTGGGCTACTGACTCATGCGTAGGTAAAGTATCAATTACTGGATGCCTCCATCTGTTTCCATTGATTATTATATTTTATCCAGACTGCTCTAAGTCTGTTCTCTCCTGGAATCCATCTTTGACATCCGTCCTGCATGATTTTAGCCTGATGACAGGTTATATTCCCAGTTCATGGCACCTCAGGCTACATGTAGTCCTTTTGATTCTGAGGCATTTATTTTCTTTGGTGTTCAGTTTGAAAAACCCATATAATGACAGACTTGTACTGAACTTAGTTATGTTTCTCAGCATGATGTTAGGTGTTGTGTATCCTGTGAAGTGGTATGAAGGAAAAAAGACTGATGATACAGTGCATGAGGAATTTGCAGGCCAGAGAAATCTTGCCTGTGCTATCTATAGCAAACAGTAACTAGCAGAAATTAGCCATGGAGATAAATTTTGATCTGGTCTAAAGGAATGTTAGTTGGCTCTGCTACAGCTAAAAGGCAAAGAGGTTATGAACTAACAAAGAAGGAGAACCTTGCACAAAGACATTCCCTTTTATGGGTAGAGATGCCTATTCATGTTTTAGGTGTGGTAAACTCCTTCTCTCCAGAGTAGTTTAAGTCTTGCCAGAGGTCTTCAGTGACATACATTACTGAAATGGCCACAAAACATGGAGATGTAGACAAATTAGTTCCATTTGCAGAGTGATATGCTTTGTAAATATGGTTAGTTGATCATGAAGACACAGCAACAGATATTTACTCAGGTATAGATTCACACTATATGTAGTTTTGGGTAGTTTCCTGAAGAACCTCTGTCCTCTGTTTCCTGAAGAACCTCTGTCTCCTGAAGAACCTCTGCTTGTTCATAAGAAGAATCACTAGTAGATAACTGAGTAATTGTGACCTCCAGAAAATGTTTCACAGCAGCTAAGTTAGGTTAATATTTTTTTTCATGAACTGCAAGTGTTGCAGAGAGAGCCTCGGAAAGCTAGAATTAACATTCATGGTTTTCCTTCTTGGGTACCTCAGTTATACAAAGGCAAAGTAAATAGTGAAATCCCATGAGTGATTACTTACACAATCTTGCACTGAACTGTTTTCTTAAGAACAGGTAAGAAGCAATCATGTCAGTATGTTTTGCAGAACTCCCAGCACTTGAGTTATGTTTTTTCAATTAAATCATGAAGAAGGGTTGTCTTCCCTAACTAATTCATGAATGGGACCACAAGCCCTGCTGAAGTGGTGTGAAGGTAAGAGGAGACGAAAGCTTTTCATTGTTATTCTTCATCAGGAATTTTTGTAGTGTAATCATGTTCTTCTAAGGAGAAATCAATCCACAGGCATCTCAACATCTACAGCGTATGAACAACACACCTAGGCATCTGAGCTGCTTGTTGACATGCACTTAGAGAGACAAAGAAGAGAGAATTAGACATGGTTATGGAAGGATCTATCTGACCTATTTTAGACCTTTTCCTCTCAGTGAGAGCAGTGTTACCTGGAAATGCCTGTATATCTATATTCCCTAGAAAGAACACAAGCTGAGTATATTGTACATTAGATTACCTGATAGCTAGCTAAATTTCAGATGGATCCCAGCTTCTCAGTATAGTCTTCTGATGCTAAGATAGCTCATGTATTTACTTCAGTTCAAGTGACAGAGAAATGTAAGCATTGTATTTTACTGAGGAGAGTCACTATCACTCTCTTGTAATTGCTTATTTAGAGTTTTGACTGATGTGTAAGATGAACAATTTAAATTTGAAACCCTCAGATATCCCCAGTTTTATAGAACTAAAACTGGCCAGGTAAGGAAGTACTGAATGTGTGTACTATGGAGACAAATTGATTAACAATGTATTTTGTGCTGACTAAGAAAAAAAAGACAAAATTTTGCAGCTTCTCCTTAGACATGTGGATTTTCTCATGGTAGTGAAAACTACCAGCAATATGGTTACAAAGTTAAATAAGTTTTCATAGTTTATATTGCCACTTCTGAAATGATAAAAGGTTTTAAATGAACTGTATCTGGACTGGTGTTTCAGTGTCCATGAATTATTTCATGAAGATGAATGTTCTTCCATCACTGAAAACCTAGTTTATTATATGCTTTTCACTAATAATTCGGGGAGGTGGGGTGGGGTGTGGCAAGAGGTGGGTTGTTTCTTTGTTTTTAACATGAAATAATACACTAGACTAGTAGAACTTTAAAACAAGATGAAAAAACATTTCTTATATTAGATTAGAGTATGATAAGGTTAAAGGAGAGAAATGTGCATTTTCCAGTTTGAGGGCTTTTTTCTGTTTTCAATTTTGACCCATGGAAATTGAGAATTATATATGAAAATTTGCTTGTCAAATTTTTTAAAAAGGTAGATAGAGAAATGGAAAAGCAGTGGATGGAAGGGGAAAAAACACAGAGAAAGAAATACGTTCCTCCAAAATGTAATTCATCTTCTTTGAGAGATTTATTTAGAATAACACATATTGTTCTTTGGAAAAACCTGTTTCACTTAGTGAGTATCTTGAGGCTTTCTATGCTAGGAAAATGTAGCCAAGACAAAGCTCTACTCCACAGACAGCGCAGGAATTATTTGATTTTGCAGAACTAAGCCCAGTTGCCTAAGTCATGAAGGTACATCCCGGATATCTAGTAACCCCTGCAAGTTAGAGAGAACTGAGCATCCATCTGGACATTCAACAACCATAGATTTCAGTAATAACCTAGGCCACTAATTATGAACCAGATAACAAAATTTATATTGAATTTGCTCTTATATCTTTAACATGGTATATGATCTGAATGAATAGTGTTGTTCCTTTTCTCTCTCTCCTTATGTTTTTCCTTTTTTTTATCATTATTACCCTTTCTTCTTATCAACTTCCCATTTTTTCCGTTTTTTCTTTTCTTACTCTGCAGTTCTCACCATTATTTCTTTGATTTAAAAAATATTCCTTTTTTTTTTTCTAATTGTCTTAGCTTTTTCTCTGAAGCTTGATACTATGCCCTTTGCCATGAAGCAGAAAAACAGCACAAAATTCCAGGAATTTATCCTCTTGGGATTTCCAACAGTCATGGAACTTCAGATGTTGCTCTTTGTGGTATTCCTTGTGGCCTACATGCTGACCATCTTGGAAAATACACTCATAATTATCTTGATAAAGATCAACCATCAGCTTCACAAGCCCATGTATTTCTTCCTCAGCAACCTCTCCTTCCTGGAGGCTTGGTATATCTCAGTCACTGTCCCCAGACTGCTAGTGAATTTTCTTGTTGAAAGCAAGAATATATCTTTTGGAGGTTGTATGACCCAGCTTTACTTCTTCAGCTCCCTTATTTGTACTGAATGTGTCCTCCTTGCAGTCATGGCTTATGATCGTTATGTGGCCATCTGCAACCCTCTGCGCTATCCAGTCATCATGAACCACTGGCTCTGCATTCAACTAGCCACATGTTCCTGGCTCATTGGCTTCTTGGCCTCTGTGCTGAAAGTATTTTTCATTTCTCAGCTGTCGTTTTGTGGCTCCAATGTCATCAACCACTTCTTCTGTGACATCAGCCCCTTGCTGAACATGTCGTGTGCTGACATGACAAACGCTGAAATAGTGGATTTTACCCTGGCCTTGCTCATCTTGCTGGTTCCCCTCTCTGTCACGATTATCTCCTATATATGCATCATCAGCACTATCCTGCATATCCCCACAACCCAGGGCAAGAAGAAAGCCTTCTCCACCTGTGTTTCTCACCTCACTGTAGTTATTATTTTCTTTTCAGCCACCCTGTTCATGTATGCTCGGCCTAAGAGAATCCACCCTTTTGACTTAAACAAGCTGGTGTCAGTTGTGTACACTACTGTAACTCCTATGATAAATCCTTTCATTTACTGTCTGAGGAACCAGGAGGTTAAAGGGGCTTTGAAAAAATTCTTCTGTGTTAGACAGACTGCCCCCAAGGTCTCTCAATCCATTGCTGTCCACCTTTAAGGTAGCTCTTTATAGACAGAGTGTAAGGTAGCTCTTTATAGACAGAGTGTAAGTGTAAGAGTTAGAAGGAAAGGCTTTAAGATTTAGGTTGTACTTAGAACTGCAATCATCATATTGCTGGTAACTCAAGAGACTGAGGCATACATATGGCCACATAACCTCAACAGGAAATCACGTTTCTACCTATTAACTTCTTTCTCCTCTGATGAAGGATTATGCACAATGAAGTTATTGATTTGACTCACAGGCACTTTAGGGAACAAAAAGATATGTCTACAATATCTTATGTCAATGGGTTTGAGAACTGAATAGTTCTGTGAATAGCATGTGATCCAATTCCAGACAATATTCAACAGCTAAGGTGAGATGCATGTCCCTAACTATAGACACATGCCTAACGTTTTAAAGACCTTGGGTATTCTGCTTGATCTACAAATGTAATGCTCAGAGGAAGAGCTTCTTCTGCAGTTCCTATATCATAACTGCCTATCCAAAATGGGAAGGTCTCAGGCACTCCACAGCATTTCATCTTCTACAAGAAGTCCATACTTAAGAACCTGAATCCATTCTTCTGGAAGAGAGTAACAGCAGAAGGAAAGAAAATGCTCACAGTGGAATGGGGCAAGCCCAACTTCTTAAGGAAGGTTGAAATAAACAGTCTAAATAAACTGAAGACTTAAAATCCTGGTGACTGTAAATAAAATAACTTTTTGTCCAGTTTGTAGGATAATGTAGATTAATTTCTCTTCATATAACTTCTGACGAAGTCACTGTGTATTAGTTTGCATATGAATGAACATACAGGTTTGGGGGCATTTTGTGTATTTTAGGAGTCAGTGGCTACTCTCTGCTGCCTTTGTCAACATCTGTACCACTAATTTCATTTACTCTAGGGAGTGATCTGTAGCCATTTTGCTAAACATATCACAGAGTCAGATGGTGATAACATACATGGCTAGGCCCCTTTTGACCAGGCTGACCATGCCAATGAGCAATCCCTTGATTGTGACCTACTCCATAGGCTTTTGCAACTGTTCACCCAGGCCTTCTGCTGGTGTGTTGTTTGTGCTGTTCACTGCCACTCCTCTGTTGCACAACAGCAATGTCATCTTTCCAGTTTCCACTGTTGTTATTTTAGAATGTCACTGTGGTTAAAACATTTCAGATGCAATTGCATCGATGTCCCCTTCAGTTACAAGCAAGATTCCTGAACTTCCAAACACAAGGTCCTGGGATGCTATTGCCTTCCTGTGGCCCTTCACTAGTCTGGAAATACTGTAATAGTTTCAAAAATTAATCTAAAAGTTCATAGCCAAGAAATATCTTACAGTCTGTGATGTTTATGGTACTAGGTATCTATGCTACATGTAAAGTGATGGAGACCAAACAAAACAAGGTGAGTAAAGATCCCAAGATTGGTGCGATAGCTTTGGGCCATGTGGACTGATCAAAAGGGAGGAGATGTTTGATCTTTGCATCCAAGTCAAATGGGCTCTAAACCGATCAGAACCACAGTACCACTCCTATGTTTTGTTTGAGGAAAGAACCAATTTTCCATTGCAGAGGAGTCCTAACCTGCATTTACTAAATAGTCAGTATGGACTTTATACAGAAACAGCTAGGCAAAGAGCACTTTACAGTGAAACATAGAAAGGTCTATAATAATAATATAGAATCCAGTTCCAATGCCCCTGCCCTTAGCAGGGACACCTCCTACTAGACCAGGTTGCTCAAAGCCCCATCCAACCTGGCGTTGGACTAAGTTCAGTAAAACAGTTATCTTATTCCTGATTGACAAGCTGTGTTTAAGGACCTTGGGGGACAAGTTCAACTTCATGCTTACCTTTAAACATGCAGATAAATTATAATGCTGCACAGCTGGCTGATATTCATCTCACCTAATTTTACGAATGGGATTTGACTCCAGTTTTAAACATGTAATTGGGAGCAGCAGATGTCTCAGTTTTCAGCATTTTCAAGGAAGTTCTAGGACTTGAATTAGTTACACAGTCACAGGTGCTTAGTGCCTCTTGAAATGACCTTATATACCCTGGCTGTCCTCTAGTTGTTATTCCAGAAGGACACTGGCCTTACGCAGAACCTGTGTCATATCTACCAGTGCTATAAGGTGCCCTGGATATTCTGGGCTACTCAAAATAAGAATAGACATCTATCCTGGACGTTGACTAAGTCTCTAGAAATATATAAACTGTGTCTAGAGGTCCGTTGAGATGATTAAGTATAAAGGCAGGGTTTGGTTTCCTAAATATATCCATCTGGAGCGATTTCAGTTGAATATGTGTACCTCACCTTGGCCACAGTTTACAGAGCTTGTATTGCTCAGAGCTTCATTGACTATAATCACCTCTTGGGTACTTAGGATGGGAATTTACTCTAAAGGAGTGATCCACTACAATCCATGTAGATATATACCATTCCATTCCATTTATTCATGGGAATAGAGATTAATCCCCAAGACTGGTCACAAAGTGCTTAAGAAGTATTAGAAGCATTATAATGCTTACATACGAATGTTTTATAACGTTTATAAAGCTTATTGCAAATAACTTGGACTTGTTCCTGTATCACATATACCTTAAGAATGTAAATTCATTTGCAGGCTCCCTTTTGGAAATAAATAATTCTTTCTCAGCCACAACTCATTGGGGTCTGCTCCTCATAGAATAGAAAAAACTATTTTAATTTTGGCTCCTTCCTCTGTGGAACAACTATGGAGTTTTTCAACTTTCTAGGTACAATGTCCTCTCCATTTCATACCATGATACAGAGTTCTGGAACATTTCAGCAAAGGCTTTACAATTTTTTAAAAATTTTGAACTAAACATGTTTAGGCAAAAGGTAAAAGTATGACTATCTTCACAGTTCAGAGGAGAGCTGGGATAGCATTCTCCAGACTTTAGACACAACAATATGTGTTTGGCTATTAACTAGCACACTAGCTACTGAGATAATTCTCTGCCTAGTTTTCTCTTTGGGGTGTCTCTTCTGGCCACATGATTTACTTCTTGGATGTTTTTATCTTAACTCTTGTTTTTTTCCTTCTTCTTGAGGAGAGTCATGAACTTCTGCCACTTCAGGTCTTCAGGCACAAGGAAATTATATTCAAGCATCATCATTGTCATGCCACAAAACCAACTCTTACTATTTCAGTACTGCAAGGATCCCCAGACTGGTGCAGGCAGTACTATTTTAGATTCAGAACACCAAAGAGTTTTCTATTACATCTGGACTCATATGGTATCGCTTACATTGCTCTACTTTCCCTTTGGGAAGTTGGAGCAGATAGACCCTATCTTTTCTAAATAGTGAAAAAGAGGAAGTTGAAGGGCATGGAAAAAAAAGTCCCAAGTCAGGGCCTTGTTCATGATGAGAGCAGAGCTGACCTTCTGTTAGCAATGTGCAGGATCAAGTAAATTGGAATCCAATCCAATCATGAACTCTGGATACATGATGAAGTGCATAGATCCTGCAGTGTTTCATATGGCCTTACTGGACTTTCTGGAGAGAGGTGTTTTACTGACCATATGGTTGAATGAACTGATAGCCAGCATGTTGACATTGATGGTGATGCACATCTTGAGGAAAATAGTGAGAGTTGGTGTGTTCTTTGATCAAGCTCTTCCAGATGAGGCTTTGCTAGTATTTTATGGCTTCTTCTAGGAGAGATTTAGATCTACACCTACCTACACAAACTATTGTGGTTTTGGCTGGATTGACCAATCAGAATGACAGATGACCCCTCCCTCCCCCTCTAAAAAAGAGAGGAGAAGAAGAGATAAAGATATTTCTGTGTTTAGGAAAATAAAAAGCTGCTTAAATGAAAATATCAATAAATAATTAAATAATAAATAATAAGAATAAATTAAAAAAAAGTCTACAATATATACAAAACCATATCAAGCTCCCAGGATGACAATAACATCACCCACAGGCATAGGGAAAATTCCCAGACTGGACTCATTAATGGACAGGAGTTGGATTCTGGATCTGGAGTCAGGAATGTTCAGATCTGGATCAAAGGCAGATGGACAGGGTCCTCCTCGATGCCAGCCATTGAAGAAAGAGATTGACCCTTTGATCCTGATCTTCTTCTATGACTGGCTGAAGGGCTGGGCCCAGAGAGTGGTGGCGAATGGATTTAAATCCAGTTGGCCTGCAGTCACGAGTGAGGTGTTCCTCAGGGCTCAGTATTGGAGCTAGTTCTGTTTAATAAGCTTATCAACAACCTGGATGAGTGGATCGAGTGCAGCCTCAGTAAGTTGGCTGATGACAGCAAGTTGGGCAGGAGCATTGATCGGCTCGAGGGTAAGAAGGTTTCACAGAGGCATCTGGATAGGTGGATCAATAGGCTGAGGCCAATGGTGTGAGGTTCAAGAACGCCAAGTGAAGGGTCTTGCACCTGGGTTACAACAACCCCTTGCAGCGCTACAGGCCACGGGAAGAGTTGCTGGAGAGCTGCCCAGCAGAACACCTGGGGTGCTGGTCAACAGCCAGCTGAATGTGAGCCAGCAGTGTGCCCAGGTGGCCAAGAAGGCCAACAGCATCCTGGCCTGTATCAGGAACAACGTGGTGAGTAGGATGCAGGAGATGATCATTCCCCTGTACTTGGCACTGGTGACGCCAGTACCAGCTCAAGTACTGTGCCCAGTTTTGGGCCCCTCACTACAAGAAGGACATTTTGGTTCTGGAGCATGTCCAGAGAAGAGCAACGAAGCTGGTGAGGGGTATGGAGCAAAAGTCTTGTGACGGGTGCTGGGGGAGCTGGGGATGTTCAGCCTGAAAAAAAGGGGGGCTGAGGAGAGACCTTATAGCTGTCTACAACTAACTGAAAGGAGGTCGTAGAGAGGTGGGGGTCAGTCTCTTCTCCCAAGTCACAGGCGATAGGACAAGAAGAAATGGCCTCAAGATGTGCCAAAGAAAGTTTAATATGGATATTAGGAAAAATTTCTTCACCAAAAGGGTTTTCAAGCACTAGAACAGGCTGCCTAGGGAAGTGGTGGGGTCACGATTCCTGCAGGTATTTAAAAGACTGGTAGATGTGGTGCTGAGAAACATGGTTTAGTGTTTTTCGCAGTGTTTTGTTAATGGTTGGACTCAATGATCTGAAATGTCCCTTCAAACCTAGACCATTCTGAGTCTATGATTCTATAAGTATTAGAATCACTCACCCCAAGACCCCATTGAAAAACACAGATTTTATTAGTTGGCACTGTTCTTCACATGGAAGAAATTTCTTAATTATAATTCATCCTATTTTTCAAGATCAAAAAACATGATAAACACCAGCCATCAGCTCAGTCTGTCTGAGGTGAGAATATGAGGGCTGTAACGTACACAGAAATCCATCAGTGGAATGCACAATGGAGTGGTGATTAGAATTTGAGATTGTCTGCTTCACGTCTTCTTTTAGTCTCTGGAACATATGTCAAATTCCTGATTGAAATCTTAAAAACTGCAGTTACTTCATGGTGAGATTTGAAATTAAAAATGCAAACACTATGATCTGGTCTCATTCCTTCCAGAGGATTGTTGTGGAGTCACATGCAGTATATTTATACAAAACTCTCATGAGTTTTTCAGAAAGCAGCATCTTCTCAGTACTACCATGATTGTTTATTAGTGAAACTTTTTACCTAGTGTCTTTACTTTTCACCAGATGGAATCAAAGAGTCTGCAGGCAACATCAAGCTGTTCGAGTTCCAGAATGCCTGATGGAAATTAGTGCCTTCTTAATGTGTATACTGGACAGGGATTTTCAGTTAGGCAATAAATTGTGTTTGAAATCAACAGACATTGGGTATTTCATTTCTATAACTTCCTTGGAAGAATCACACTCAGATGTTTCTGCTGTGAAGAAATAATATAAGAAAGAGAATCACAGAATCACAGAATCTTATAGGTTGGAAGGGACCTTAAAGATCATCTTGTCCAACCGTCAACCTGACTGACAAAAATAGACACCCACACAACAAACAAGGAGCATCATCACTAAACCATACCTCCCAGCACTACATCAACCCGTCTTTTGAACACCTCCAGGGATGGTGCCTCAACCACTTCCCTGGGCAGCCCATTCCAATGTCTGATAACCCTTTCAGTGAAAAAATTTTTCCTAATATCCAGCCTGAACCTACCCTGGCGCAACTTGAGGCCATTTCCTCTTGTCCTGTCGCCTGTGACTTGAGAAAAGAGACTGACCCCCATCTCTCTACACCCTCCTTTCAGGCAGTTGTAGAGAGCAATAAGGTCTCCCCTCAGCCTCCTCTTCTCCAGGCTGAATAACCCCAGTTCCCTCAGCCTCTCCTCATAAGACTTATTTTCCAGACCCCTCACCATCTTTGTCGCCCTTCTCTGGACCCAATGTCAAAGAAGCTACAAGCTTTCTAAATCCCCATTATGGGAACAAAATAACACCTTAAAGGCACAGACGTTTGCTTGCTATACTTGGAAATGATGAGAGTTAGACTACCCCTAGCTTTTCACTGGGGTCATACTGTCTCAGATTGTTGGAAATAGAAATGGTGCATTTTTTTCTGAGCCGGTATGAGCTAGGAATTTAGCCACTAAAATGGAAGTGACCTTGGATCTTCGATTCCTGTCCCCTTATGTGAAGTATATATAAATCTGAGCTGATCATTTATCTTCGTTGGTACTTCTTGGATGGGAGGTTTTTACCAGATCCATGCTCAAGGTGGTCTTCATCTTGGATTTCTGTGACTCAGTCACCAACCACTTCTTCTGTGAGATATCACCCCTGCTTAACCATGCCCTCAAGGATATGTCAATGGCAGAAACAGTGAGTTTAATTTTGCCATTGATTATCATTCTTGTAGCACTGCTTGGGGTGGTGGCCTCTTACATCTGCACAGCAGCTGCTATAATGTGGATCTCCACTGCTCTGGGGAGGTGGAAAGCTCTTTCAACATGTGCTTCTCACCTGGTAGTTGTCATCTTCTGCTCTACTGCTCTCTTTACCTATGCCTAGCCTAAGGCCATGGATGCCTTTGACTTCAACAAGTGTCAGTTCTATACACAGTTGTAGTACCTTTCTGCAACCCTGTCATTTACTGCCCAAGGAACCAAGTTTTCAAAGAAGTAGTAGGGAAAATAATAAATGGCAGAAATGTACTTAACAATAGGAATTCTGTGTCCTTTAAAGAAAGGATAACATAAACATAATGTTAATGACACTCTCAGTAGCCTTCGTAACAGGCTTTTAGGTTACCATAACATTAGATGCCTAGCAGACAAAATTTAAGATAATAAATTCTTCTTATCTTCTCTAATCAAATCTTCATGGTTATTTCATAGGCTCCAAAGATAAATGTGTAGAATAGATGGGGTAAATTCTCCTCAGAAATATATTTTTCACCACATTTACTGATACAGAGGACTTAGAAAAACTTAGGTACCCAATCATAAACATCGGTGCTATTTTTAGGTACTATGAAGTATACTGCCTGGCTTCTGTCTGCCACTCTAAAAGAATGTGGGTCTCTGGTAGATCCTTGTTATATTTGCTAAGCCCTGTGCAGATATTTTAGATAACTTGAAGCATCTGAAATGGAAGAAAATATCACTGGTTAGCTAGCTGAATTCCTCCCCTAAGTTTTATCACCTCAGATAAAATGAGTCACTGGATGAAAATATTTCTATTACATAACTTCTTCCCATTTCCTCTATGAGATAACCATTTTATCTATTTTACACAGTCATTCCCTGGAGCTGTTTATGTCTGTTCATCGCCTATATTGGTATGCTAGGATGATTACACTACTAATTCATTCCCCAGTTAGGAGGTTGTATGAAATGGAATAACCTGGAGCCACTCTCTTTTGAACTAGAAGAGGGCAGTTTATTTCTGCCAGATTTATGCACCCAGAATTGAAATGTCTATAGCTAAATTAGAGGTCTAGACCTTCTTTGAAGTTATTGACAGCAAATGAGACACCCACCCCCTGCCCCAGGGCTACAGATTTGAAAATAATGCCAGACAGAACCTGATGTGGAAATGTTAATTTCTCTTAATGAATGTTAAAGGAAGATAGACTACTTGATTTCAAATAGACACGTGTACTGTACAGTTTCAGTTATGATAAATCCAGCCTATAGATGGAATTTTTCTGACCTTGCTTCTAAAAATTACTTAAGTCTATGCTAATCATCTAGACACTCTAAAATATTAATGAAATAATACAGACAGCTGACTTGTGTGAGTTAAACCATACATCAACAGGTGTTTAAGATTATGTAGATTAATTTGCCTTTCGAGCTATGCATAGCTACGCTAGGCAGAATTGTCCTGGACCTTTCATTCTCAGGGGCTTTAGTCTTGAGCAAAATGACTCTAAATTCATTTGCACCCCTTGGCCTGTTTTTTGGAATCTAGCCCTTTATCAGTGGAGACAAAGTGAATAATTGGTAGAATGAATGACCTATACACACGTCAATATCTCGTTGCCGACACATAAGAAGATCAGTGACTAAATTCTTAACTAGGCAGCTCAGCCTAGTTAAGAATTACATCTGTAATCAGGGTGGTGATTCATCTCATACAGCACTAACAGTACGTAATATCTCTATTTGAACCAATTGTTCAAGATTGGTTTGTAATGGGTCAATCCTTTCTAGAGCACAATTCAAGCAATTTGTGTATTAAATGGTTTCTTTGGGATAAAATAAACCCCACCCAGTGCTTATTTCTCTCCACTGTTTAAGTTAAGACAACTAGCTTATAGAGGTACAATATCATGACAGGTCTTTAAATCAGGGATAAAGAATATTTGCCTTGTCACATCTGCATTGTCAAGAAAGACAAATCCTGTCAACAGTGTGAAGACCCAAATCCTGTTTTCTCTGCTGTGTAAGATAGAACTTTCTGTTATATGCCTTACATTGATTAGAAGAGAAGCCTTTGAGAAGATCTGTTTGATAAGCAACTGTACACTTTGTTTAGCAATATCATGAATAGTTTTAGTCACAAATCTTTGAAAAAATATTTCAGCAAAGTCAGGAATGCTGCTTATTTCCTTAATCTGTTTCTGGCTGCTGGAAGATTACCATACCTTCTGTTTCCATGGTTGAGTTTTTGAGTTTTTTGTGGTTTTGTTGTTGTTTTTTTTTCTGAAGTTTAATGACAAATATTATTTCCAGACTATGGAAGAGGGAAGAAATAATTTGGTTTTTTGATTGTTTCCTTTGGAGTAACAACCCACATGCATAGATGAAGTCTTCAGAAAAGTGAAGAAACAGTAAGTGGATGTCGCAGCACAGTCTCTCTGAAATTCAACCAGTCCCTTCAACATTGATAGAAGGACTCAAAATTGTAAGTGAAACAGAAGTGTTTACTAGTCTAGTATTTCTTATCATTAATATTAATAATACTTTCTTTAAGTTTGCTGAGTAGTATATTGGCTAATGAAGCTAGTAAAAAAAAATAAGCCAGAAAAGATGGGTTTTGAATTAAATCATTTTAGGGAGAAGCCACACAGTAAATTTTATTTCTCATAGAACATCTGTGAATTTTCGTATAAAGAAAAAAAGATTGAAGCAGTATTTTTCAACTAAAGATACTTTCTGTCAGTCTCAGTTCCCTTCCCTTCTCTTCCCTTCCATCCCCCCCCCGCCCCTTTCTTTCCAATAGATAATGATTCACCAAAATAACTTTGAGTAAAAGGACCTGCAATTAGAAAAGACACAATTGCAGACCCCTATAGTTAAGGACTTAAGAACTAAATGCATTGTTAATGTTAATATAGTAGACTACAAGAATAGGGAGTTTTGAAACCTTTTTCAAGAAATTATTCTTGGTATTACTTGTATGCTTTAATTTCATTTACCAAAAAATTGTGTTTCAAAGCTTTAGAAATTAAGCATCAAACTTTGCGAAATCCAATCCTGGCTGGTTTATAGTTAATATAGAAAAACACAAATGAACCTAAGGGTTGTTCAGCTTGATATATAATATGTCATCTGAATTTCACTTTGCTGGTGTCTCTTTTTCCCACCATGACTAAATAGCAGTGATGTGATTTGAAGAGACTTTAATAAGTTGTGTACTTTTAAGATGCCCAGAAATATCCTTCCCAGCCTCCAGATGTCATTCAAGAAGGGCAGAGGTCTGCTATAAATCCTGTGTTGTGTCTACCTGAAATCAATTGATATTTCCAGTACCACATGGTATCTCAACTTGTAGTAGGTATCTGTGGGCGAGTTGACTCCTCAACACACAATTCAACAACCTGAAACAAGACTTAGATCTTAGCTATCCCACCTCCCTTCCAGCTGATGTTTTAAAAGTGCAGAGGACTTCTGTCATATCCCTCATGCCCGTTTGGACAGCTCAGATGTCCTTGGGTTCCTTAAGTGGTACTGCATATCTATGTGTATCAACTGAATCTTGCCCTTATAATAAGAAAGAGGACTCCAACACTCATTAGTTATTTAGGTTTGAACCCTGCTTATACAAGAACTGGAATGTACTGTACAAAATGGGAACAAACTGGCAAATTTCTCAAAATTTTTTGAAAACATGAGACAACGTAGAGAGTTTTCATATTGGATTTTGGCTTAAAACCACATTAAGACACATGGTCTACAGAGCAGAAAAGCTTTATTTATATATTATGCTTATTTATTTTATGCTTATTATTTGAATCATGTTAAAGTTACAGCTTGAATTCTGACCAATATTAAAGTCCAAACTCTACAAAATAACAATGCATTGGTGATGATTATGTAAATAGTCCTATTAAAGTTAATAATATTTTGCTATCTTTAAAGTATCTCTGGTGATGGGTTTTCAGGCATCTGTTCACATTAGTTCATTGTACAATTTTGAAAATTACTAGACATAATAAAAGATAATTCCCTCTAGAAGGTCAAAAAGTTAGACACTATGTCACTGAGAGAATTCAGAATTATTGTTGTTTCATTCTAAATACTGTGTCTTTGAATAATTTAACAATTAATAAAACTAGTATTTTACAGCATATCCATACTAATATTAATTTGACTGCAGTGTGAAAAAATGTAAAATAACTGTAAAATGTGAGAGATATTCTAATGTATTATAATCACTAATAATAAGTCATTTATGTCTTTACAGATGTAGATGGGAGACATGGAGGTGAGCCATCACAGTCTGGTCAAAGAATTTATTCTGCTTCAATTTCCCATCGCTCCTCATTTGCAGATTCTCTGTTTTGCAATATTTCTTATTGCATATCTCTTAGTTTTAGCAGAAAATATTATTATCATCCTGGCTGTCTGGACCAACTATAACCTCCACTCCCCAATGTATTTCTTTCTGAGTAATTTGTCCTTCCTGGAGATCTGGTACGTGACAGTCACACTCCCCAAGACAATGCTGAGCTTTGTGTCAGAGTCAAAGCAAATCTCCTTCATGGGACGCATGACACAGCTGTTCTTCTTCCTCAGCCTGGGCAACACTGAATGCCTCCTCCTGGCTGTCATGGCATATGATCGCTATGTTGCCATTTGCAAGCCTTTCCATTACTCTACTCTCATGAGACACACTGTCTGCATCTACCTGTCCATGGGATCTTGGTTGACTGGTTTCTTAATTTCCAGATGCAAAGTATTTTTTATCTCTCAGCTAACATACTGTGGACCCAATATAATCAACCATTTCTTCTGTGATGTTTCTCCCCTCTTGAACTTAACCTGCACAGATATGGAAAGAGCTGCTCTTATGGATTTTGTGGCTGCCCTATTTATTCTCCTGATGCCTCTCTCTGTAGTAGTCCTATCCTATACCTATATTATCTTCACTGTCCTTCTCATTTCATGAGTACAAAGTTGCCAAAAAGCCTTCTGCACCTGTGCCTCCCACCTTATAGTGGTCGTTGTCTTCTATGCGACAAGCATTTTCATCTATATGAGGCCCCAAACACTTCCAGTTCATGACAGAAACAAAATCGTCTCTGTTCTCTACACTGCTGTTGTTCCTCTCTTCAATCCCATCATTTACTGCCTGAGGAACCAGGAAATCAAAGATGGTGTCCAAACGATCTTGTTCAGAAAATAAGTTTTCTTGTAGAAAAATCAGGTCTAATGACAGGGAAAAAAAAGAAGAAAAAAAAAGAAAAGAAAAAGAGATTGTATAGGTAAGAAAACCATATAGAAATAATCAGACTTTAGGATTAAATCACTTCCTGAAAAGTTTTGGTTTGGTATACTTCAGAAATTGAAGCAAGATGGTCCAAATATATTTTTTCTTGAAATGTGGAAATTAGAGGGAACGGATTGATATGAGTGAAACAGCCTTATGTATGATCTCCTGGCATTTTAAGCCCCAACAGTGATTTGTTTTACGGAAAGACAAAGTTAAATGTTGTTTTAAGGGCAGGGGAGACACCCTTAGCTTTGCTTTAGCAGTCAGATATCCTATAAAATCAATAGATAAGTTTGTACAGAAAGACAAAGTTATGCAAATTTATCTGAATATTTCTCTGGAGGATCTTTCATTCCTTCACTGAATACGTGAGGAGACCATTCCCATTTTGTCTAGCCTAGGATGAGAGTTATCCTAACTTTCAGAAGAGAGCTATCTATGTGAAGACAAAAGGAGCAAGGCCAGATAGATATAAATTATGTGAATTTGCTGTTGAAATTATATCTTTCTAGCCCAAACTGAAGCAACTACCTCTGGAGAAAGTGGTCTCTACTCAGATTTGAGAGTCAAAGGCAGGATACAACACTTCAGGTCTCAGGGAATTCCTAGTGTCTCTTGCCGAAGCTGGAAGATGATGTTTGTGCCTGTCAGAGATATATGCTGGTTGAGGATCTTTGTCAACAAATTAAGGAACTATGGGAGGAAGTCAGGAGATTTTATATCAGGGATGATGATAAAATTGATTGATAGGATCTTCTGAGACCCTGCTGATCCAAGAGCAGGGATCCAAGATCCCCCAACTGTACAGAAGGAGGGAGAGCCATAGTGAGTCCATATCAGGTTGGGTAATGGAAGTTAGGATAACGGAAACAGCATGACAGTAAAGGCTGGAAGCCTGTGACTTTTGGCAAGGAGGAAGGCTCTTCTCCCTGCAGATTTACAACTACAGAATGGTTTTAATGCCCTCGAAGTAGATAGGTGGATGAATGCTATATCCAAAGAAGAATCAGTGCCATCTGAGCCTGAACCACACAACAGTATCAGAAGGATATGGCAAGTCATGGTAACAGTGGGAGGCCCCTCTGTGGGGCATAGAGTCCTCTCAACCTGCAGAGCTATCTAGAAAGATTTGCTTCTTGTCAGTGGCTCAGTTCAGAGAATGATTTGGAGAGACTGCTGTGGTGGCTTAATCTTGGCTGGCTGTCAGACACCCAACCAACCAGTCTCTCGCTCCCCTCCTCAGCAAGACAGGGAGAGAAAATAAGATGAAAATGCTCATGGGTTGAGGTAAAGAACAAGGATATCATTTATCAGTTACCCTCATGAGCAAATCAGACTCAACTTAGGAAAAATTAGTTTAATTTATTACCAATTAAAAATAGAATTGGATGGTGAGAAATAAAGACACAACTAAACCAACCTTCCCTCTACCCTTCTTCCCAGGCTCAACTTCACTTCTTAACTTCTGACTCTTCTACCTGCTGTCTTCTAAATGGTACATCAGGCTAGAGAATGGGGTTACAGTCATTTCATAATACTGACTGCAAATCCTTCCTCATACTTTTCCCCTTCTCTAGCATTGAGTCCCTCCCACTGGATACTGTTGTTCACAAACCGCTCCAGCATGGGTCTTCTGCACAGTGTATAGTCAATCAGGAATAGACTGCTCCAACATGGGTCCCCCTCTGGCTGCAATTCCTGCCACCAGTTGGCTCCAGCATGGGCTCTCCATGGGCTGCAGCTTCCTTCAGGGCACATATGTCTGATGCAGCCTAAGGTCCTCCACAGGCTGCAGGTGGATATCTGCTCACATGTGGTCGTCTGTGGGCTGCAGGGGGACAACATGCTTCAATACGGTCTTCTCCACAAGTATCAGAGGAATCTCTGCTCCAGTACCTGGAACACCTACACCCCTTCCTTCTTTACTGACTTTGGTCAGAGCAGGGCTCTTTCTCTCAGATTTTACTCATTCTCTCTCTCAAATCTGCCACATAGTGTTTTTACCCTTTCTTAAATGTGTTGTCTCAGAGGTACCACCAGCTTCACTGATCAGCTCAGTTCTGGGTGATGAAGGGTCTGGCAGCTGGCTGAAACTGGCTCTGTTTGACATGAGAGCATTCCCTGGTCTCTTCTCACAGAAGGGCTCAGGGCTCCTGCTACGTAAACCTTGCCATGTAGACCAAATAAAATTGCCAAGCTTGTCCAAGCTTTCCAACCTCAACAACGCTGCGATGTTATGGTTCTTCATCCTCAGATATGCTCCTCTCTTTAAGTTAAGTCAAATTTTAAAATTCTTTTAATAAAACATTAGGTTATTTCATCTTTCTTGAGTGGTGTGGTTGACATACCTGAAGGACAGGATGCTATACACAGGGACCTGGACAGGCTCAAGAAATGGGCCTGTGTGAACCTCATGAGGTTCAACAAGGCCAAATATAAGATCCTGCACCTGGGATGTGGCAAATCCCAGTATCAATGCAGGCTGGGGGGTGAAGGGACTGAGAGCAGCCCTTCTGAGAAGGGCTTGAGGGTACTGGTAGGTGAAAAGCTGGACATGAGCCAACAATGTGCACTTGCAGCCCAGAAAGCCAACCGTATCCCGGGCTACATCAAAAAGCGTGGTGATTTGGCTTCTCTATTCCACTCTGGTGAGGCCTCATCTGGAGTACTGTGTCCAGCTTTGGAGTCCTCAGCACAGGAAAGACACAGACCTGTTGGAGCATGTCTAGAGGAGTGTCACAAAGCTGATCAGAGGGGTGGAGCACCTCTGCTATATGGACAGGCTGAGAGAGCTGAGCTTGTTCAGACTGGAGAAGAGAAGGCTCCGGGGAGATTAATCTCACTCATGAAGAGATATGCAGAAAGAAGAAATGATGTTATACTACTGGAAGTTTGTCATGTAAAGATGGTTGTTGTCTGCTCTTCCTGTGTACTGTGATTATTGCTTTAATTTGCTGTAAGCATGTCCCTTCTGTATTTTTAGCATCCTAGATGCCTTCAGCAAGAGACACATGGTAACCTACACAGTTTAACTACAATGATTTTTTTTTTCTGACTTGCTCACATGGGGCTTTAAGATTTTCTTTGGATTGAGCCCAGTGTAGAAGGTAAATATTAAATAAGCTGAGTCAAACCCAGCTGCCCTCTGTTCCCTGTTATATTCCCAGATCATAAACAAGTACTTACAAAGGGAAAATCTTCTCATAATGAGGCAGGCATTTGCTATAAAATCTGTATATTCTCCAAAAGTGCTAAATTGCATGCACTGACTATAAAAGTTAAACAGGGCAAGCTGCTTTCATGAAATTGTCTACATTGTAGAGAGATAAAAGCAGATGAGATCATAAACAAGTACTTACAAAGGGAAATTCTTCTCATAATGAGGCAGACATTTTTGCCCTGCTAAGTTATAGTTTGTGGGTTTTGCCCTATGTTGTAATTTCTGTCACAACTGAGACGTTCACTTTGTCATCCTTGTAACTTCCCTTTGAGTTGTTGCAGGTTGATATTAGATCACCTCTCAGCTTTCTCACTAAACAAAAACAAGCCCAGTCCCATTCTCAGTATCTGTCCTTTAGACCACTGTTGACCATACTGGTAGGCCTCTGCGGGATTCTCTCCTGTTTCTCTCAGCCCAACCTAAGCCAGGGTGCTCAAAACTGAACACAGTATTCCAAGGGTGACTATGTGAGCCCTGCATCTGAGTGATATTTACATCCTTCAAACTGCTAGCCATACTATTTTTATGATAGCCTGTAATACAGTTTGCTTTATTTATAATAATCACAGAATCACGGAATGTGATTTTTAGTGTCTTAGGTGGTGGTGTAATATATTGCTATGAATTTAAGCCTGTCTGGTCAGGTTTCATTGTATTAATTTATTGCAGGGGGATAAAGTTCACTTTTCCCCTACAGAATGGGTGGGAGGAATGGAACGAGTGTCATGTATTTCATTCTCCTGGGTTTTCCCACTACTGCTGAACAGCAGCTGCTCCTGTTCTCTGCTTTACTTCTTGCTTATTTATTAACTGTGTTGGAAAATTTCCTTATCATTTTCATCATTTGAACTAACCACAGTCTGCAAAAACCCATGTATTTCCTCCTAGGAAATCTGTCTGTCTTAGAGATCTGATATGTTTCTGCCATTGAGCCAAGGATGCTCATAGTTTTGCTTTCTCAAGACAAACATATCTAATTCCAGGGGTGCATGACACAGTTGTATTTCTTCATGACTTGTTTGTACTGAGTATATTTTGTTAGCTGTTATGGCCTATGACCCCTTCTTGGCCATATGCAAACCTCTCCAGTATTCACTTATCATGAATCATCAGTTCTGTGCTCAGCTGATAGCTGGATCTTGGATATGTGGTTTCATCACTTCTTCCATCAAGCTGAGCTTTATAGCCCAGCTCTCATTCTGTGATGTAGACAAAATCAATCACTATTTCTGTGACGTAGACAAAATCAATCACTATCTGTGATATTTCACCCCTACTGAATACCTCCTGCAGCGATTCCTCTTTGGCTGAGCTAGTGGACTTCATCTTGGCACTGATGGTCATCATGGTGCCTCTGTATGCTGTAGTCACCTCCTATATTTGCATCTTGTTCACCATGTTGAAGATCCCTTCTTCCCAGGGGAGGCAAAAAGCCTTTTCCACTTGCAGTTCCCACTTGACTGTAATGATGTTGTTCTACTCCACCACTCTTTTCACTTATGCCCACCACAAGGTCATGTATACCTACAGTGCTAACAACTTGGTATCAGTCTTCTATACGGTAGTTGTGCCACTTCTGAATCCTCTTATATATTGTCTTAGAAACAAAGAAGTCATGTTTGCCCTGAGGAAGACCTTTAGTTGCACAAGCTGCACCTAAGAAATCAACTAAAGACTTCTGGAGGAGGGGCTTTAGTCACGAAGATCAATTGGCAGTGCTGATGAACTGAAGTCAGGAGGTCCAGACCCTAATCCACACCAAAGTGAAACTCTCCTATTCATGGATCCAGTAACCGCATTTATTTTACTACATATTGATAAATTGAAGCCTGATCTATGTATATACTAGGAATTTTGGTTGGTACGGTATCTCGGCTTATTTGTTTTCCCCCTACGTTTCTACACTGCCTACCTTTCTTAAAAGTCTTCAGCTGAATGAGTGCTCCAGTTTTAAAAAGAAAGTTTAAAAATGTATGAAACTGAATTCTGGATTTTGTTTGCCCTAGGTAGATTAGTAGGTCCAGAAAACATTAGGTGGGATCGTAAAACACAGGTAAATTTCAAATGTCTACATCTGATTTATTTACTCTGTGATTCTGTTATTGTCCCTGGGAAGAAATAGGCAATGGGAAAGGATGAGTAATCTTAATTTTTTAGATACCTGATTTAGGATAAAATGAAACATCCTCTGAAGGAAGCAACTTTTCTAATATAGCAATAGGTAGAGTATAAAGTGAGTAGCTCACGCTGTAGTATAACTAGAGTGTAACTTGGACTCAGTTTCTGGTGCGAGGGCCCTGAGTAATGATATCATACCCAGGGCACACCAAACAATTCACTTCAAGAGGAAATTCAGACAGAATTGATAGTATAGATCACTTCAGTGCTTTAATCACTTCAGGCTTCATAAACCTTGGATCCAGCAGTACTACAGCAGGAATTATGATCTTAAACGTTGACTCACAGCCTACAGTCCAAATCTTCCCATTCTTTCCCAAGAAGAAGTCTAAAGACACAGCTAATGTGTCTGAGTTAAATACTGACTATCTGTGAGAAAATCTGATTGTCAGTCAGAAGTCTCTCTAGGTGTCCCAGTTTGAAGTAAAACAGAACTAATTTTCTGTTCTGTAATTTTACATCTTAGCTAGGCCTCTTCTAAGTGTCTGAATTTAATGGCATATTGTGAAGAAAACTGCTCGTTCTCAGAATGATAAGACTGATGTTTGTGCTACATGCCAAGGAATGGTGTGCAGAGAGGCTCTTGCTTATACTTATTGCTATAACAACCAAGGTCAGCCAATTTTGTTATTTGCCCTGTTAGAGGGTCTGAAACAGAAAAAGTGTAGAGGGGGTCACACCTGTGGGGAGGAGCGGACAAGAGAGTTGACCCAAACCTGACCAACTAGAGTATTCCATCCCATCTGCCCCACAATCAGTATAAAAGCTGAGGGATCAAAGGGTCAACTCTCTTTCTTCAGTGGGCGATGTTTGAAGAGGTCTCTGTCTGTTTGTCTGCCTTTGATCCTGATACATATGTTCCTGACTCCAGAGCTAGAATCCAGCTCCCATGTGTCACTGAATCCAGTCTGGCACTTCCCCAGTGCCTGCCGGTGATGTGATGTGATGCTGGTGATGTGATCCTGGGAGCTTGATACGGTTTTGTATGTATTGTATCTATTTCATTATTTTCTTCTTTTAGATTTTAATACTAATTATTCATTAAAGTAGTTTAGTTAGTTCTAAACTCGTAAATCTCTTTATCTCTCCCTCTCCTCTCTTTTGGGGGGCAGGAGAGGTGGGGGAAGGGCCATCTATCAGTCTGATTTTGTTAAATTTGGCTGATACCACGACACTAGGAAAAAATTGCCTCTAAGAAATATATTCCATGCTCAGAATATCACAGTGATTCAAAATAATAATAAAAAAGATAAAAATCTGTCTGATGAGCATATATCTATATGGCCATGTTAAATGTGGGTTTTAGTTTATAATTAAGACTATATCTTCTGATATTCTATACTCTGTAATAGCAGACTGGTTTTTAGTTTTTTGCAGTTAATGAAACATTTAGTTTTCCAGTGAGGAAAACTTAAGACACTTGCTGGAAGAAGTTGTTCTGTCTGTGCAGTTGCTATGGATACAAGTGATCCAAACAAGACTTTCTGAGGACTTGAGCACAATTTTAAGGTGAGGATCAAAAAACAACTTGAAGTTAATCAACCTGGAAAGCTATTGCCAGAAATGTAAGATGCTGGCTGTATTCCAGGTATTAGCAGAAAATAGGCTATGAGAAAAAAAATTATTGGCACAATATGAATATACAATACAATATGAACCGTGGCATGGGAAAAAAGCCAAAAAAAATTTCAGTAGTTTTTTGGTTTTGCATTTGAGATCAAGAGCCACAGAGATAGATATATAAGCATGGATTCCTCAAAAAAATAACTAAAAATTAGATATCTAAGTCTGATGTCTAATTAGAGGTCAAAACAAACTACCCTAGGGTCCTTTACTATTTATACTACATGAACACAGATTATCACACCCAGAGGATATTTATTCTATTTTTAACGAACAGATATTACGAGTCAGTCTCCAAGAGTGCCTGTTTGTCTTGTAGATTTTAAACATAGTCTGTAATGCTTAGATCAGGCTTGTGCTAATTATGGATAAACTCCAGCTAAGCCCCAAACACCCGCTTGCTCAGTCTTCCCTCAGTAGGGTGGAAGAGAGAATCAGAAGGGTAAAAGTGAGAAGACTCATGGTTTGGGCTAAAGACAGTCTAATAGGTAAAGCAAAAGTTGTGTGCACAAACAAAGCAAAACAAGGAATTAATTCACTACTTCCCATGGGCAGGCAGGTGTTCATCCATCTCCAGGGAAGCTGTGCTCCATCATGCATAACAGTTACTTGGGAAGACAAAATGTCGTACTCCAAACATCCCCCCCTTCTTCCTTCTTTCTCCCAGTTTTTATTGCTGAATATTAAATATGGTATGGAATATCCCTTTGGTCAGCTGGGGTCAACTATATCAGCAGTGTCCCCTCCCAACTTTTAGTCCACCCCAGCCTACTTGCTGGTGGTGGGTAGAGCATGAGAGGCAGAAAAGGCATAGACACTGTGCAAGCACTGCTCAGCAATAACTAAAACATTGCTGTGTTATCAACATTGTTTTGATCACAAATCCAAAACAGAGCCCCATATAAGATACTACGAAGAAAATACTGTCTCAGCCAGAATCAGTACATTGTCAAGCCTACTTTATTCTTATTACAATATATAAAATTAAAACATTTATATACCCACCAATAATCACCTAACCTATTCCTCCCTTTATTTCAGTTTCTCATACATAAAGTAAAACCCATAGCATTCCGGTACCCCTTAGTGAGCTTTCCACTGAAATATTAGATTTTGCAAGAGGTGTAGCTCCTCTAATATAGTGATTTGACTTCACATGTTGACTGTAGTAGTGATGTAGTCAGATAACCTGAAACAAATAAACTACCTATCCAACAGGGATTCCTAAGTGTTCTTAGGGAAGGAGAGAACACAGACAAGTATTATACAAACAAAAACCTCCTGAGAATGTAAGATCTCTCTTATATCTAACAGTTTATTTCTGGAAGCTTTCCTAATAAATACTTTTGTAAATTCAAGGTTAGGTGCCTTTAGAGTATTGTAAATAAATTCCCTCCCGCAAGTAACATAGATAAGACTAGCAATCCAATCTTATCTATCTCTTGAGAACCTTACCATCTCTCTTAATCTTATCATCTGCCTCAGGGAGCTGGTGAGGACATAAGCAAAAGTAAAATAGTCTAGTTGTAGAAGGTTTTGATCTATCATACGTCACAAAATTTGGGAAGCTTTTATATCAAGAAGAGAAACAACTATTTCATGTAAATCAACTTAAAAGCGCCATGCAAACCAAAGATAATATAATATAGCCTACTGTAACTAAATGTGATGCTGAAAAAAAACGTAAATTTGCTTTTTGAAAAATAACAGGATGTCCTAGAGTGCCCAAGATACTTACACAGTTGTGAGATGCTTTTTTTTCCTGGAGTGGCTGCTATAGTTTTTTCTATATAAAAGGCCTTTTTTAGCCATCTGTGTCACAGATTTTATTTAGGACACAGGTAGGCTCTCCCTGCCAGTCAGAGAAGAGAGCACATTTAGTGAAAACTTGGGTTTCTTTAGGGAAAGGAACCACATTGGTTGGAAAAAAGGCAATGGTGTCAGCTGTATTTTGGTACTCCGGAGGGAAGAAGATTCTAATGGCCAATAGGCTTTTGGTTAGATCAATACTATTTTGCTTATCAGAAAAAAATCTTTAAGGGGCACTTTAGTAATGGTGAAAAAAGTAGGGGTAAAAGACACAGAAGCAGAATTACACTTTATTGTTCATGTTTTCTTCTTGGGTTCTTTTCTTTTGCATGCAAAGACAAATGGCACAAGGGAAAAACTATCTCATTTGAGGTTTAGATGACAGCTGTTAAGGTCTAGAAGCTGAATCCCTAGTGGTTTCATGCACACCTGTTAAAGTATCTATGAGCAACATGCTAAGAAGAGTACTCTCACAACCATTGAGATGAAAGGTCAGTGACCTGTTGATTACCAAGAGACTATTGAGAAATCAGTTGAGTAGAAAAAATGCTCAATGTTTTTGGCAAGGTATTCCTGAAATCTGACTTCCAAAAACACATCTGGCTTTAATCACAATATTACAAGGTATGTGTTTTGTGGCTTGTGAAGTCGAGGCTTTGCTTTGCTAAGTTTAGTGATAGAGTGGATTAAAATTCTTTGTGTCTTTATTTTATTTCCATAGGAATTAGAGGGCTTATGAATACAGTTAGTTCTTCTGGAAAGTAAGTCAATTAACAAGAAGCCAGTATTTAATGGGTCTACATTAGTTATCCTAGACTTTTTATTTGATCAACAAAGACAGACAATTTTGATTGATATTTGATAAACAAGGGTATGCAAAGGGAACTTTCTCCAAAGTTATTTCTTTGTCTAAGATGCATGAATGCAAAAAAAAAAAAAAAGAACAAATTAAAAGTAAACTGGGCTTTTGAAGCAACTCAGATCTGAAGACGTTTTTCAAGGATTATAAAGAGATGGCTGAAGTAATGTGTTAAAAATATACATGGTTTATACATGGTAAATAGTTAGCTATGACTGAGCTGGACTTCTGTTTAGGTCAAAGGAGAGAAACAGAAAATCCTAGAACATGATTCATACCTTCTATGGTAAATACTCTAGAGTGGGAGTGTTCATTTCTATCCACTGAATTTAAACATAATCTAAGTTATTAGTTCTAATGTAGGCATCAACCCACTGCATATACTCAAGACTAGGTGAGATGACACCTATTTTATGAAAACAAAATAGTAGGTTTTCTGGGGGGTTTTGGGGTTGGGTTTTTTATTTTTTTTTTGTTTGTTTTTGTTGGGTTTTTTTTTACAATTATCTACACTTTTTTCCATGCATTTCTTGGCATTTTTTAACTGTTTTCTATGATTCTATCGGCTGAAGAAGCATATTCATTTGTTTTTTTTGTTAAGAGGAGAACAGCCTTTTGTGGGTTAGCTACAATGCTAGGGTAAGACTTTTCTGCCCAGTTATATCTGAAATAGCTTAGACTAACTTTGGAATGAAAGGCCTGTTTTTGACTGATTGCAAAGTTGAGGTCTAAAATAGTTTTGATAAACTGCATACAGAGTATTTCTTCATGCTGCAGAGAATATACCAGGGTAATTGCTCCATCTGTAAATGAATATATACGAAAAATCTCCAGATATGATAGATTAATCCATTTTCTATTGTTTTCCATCTATCTCTCTATTTTTCATACTTCTTAGGTTTCATATACCTCATTGTTTATCTGATTCCTCTAATTGCTTCTACAGACAAAGCAATCAGTCTTCTTAAGTGGGAATGTTCTAATTTCTTATTTGAACATTATCTGACAGAAAAGATGGAAAACCAGACCAAAGTAACTGAATTCATTTTGATTGGGTTCAGATCTCATCCAGGATCACAACTCCTCCTCTCTGTTCTCTTCTCCACAATGTATATTGTCACTGTGGTAGGAAATGCCTGCATGATCGTCATCATTAGAATGGACTCCAAGCTGCACACTCCCATGTACTTTTTCCTGGAGAACTTGTCCATCTTGGACATCTGCTATTCCTCTGTCATCACTCCTAAAGCAGCACTGACATTCTCACTAGGCAGAAGAATCATATCCTACAACGGCTGTGCATCTCAAATGTTCTTCTTCTCTCTCTTTGGTACAACGGAAGCCTTCTTCCTTGCTGTGATGGCTTATGATCGGTTCGCTGCCATCTGCAATCCACTGCTGTACCAAATCATTATGAATAAAAGACTTTGTGTTTTCATGGTTATGGGCTCTTACCTGTTAGGCTGCATCAATTGCACCATCCAGACAGGCTTTACATTCAGTTTGTCCTTTTGTGGGTGCAAAGAAATAAACCACTTCTTCTGTGATGTTCCCACAGTGATGCATGCCTCCTGCTCAGACACACTTGTCAATGAAATAGTAATGGTGGCTGTATGTGGATCAATTATTGTGGGCACTGCCTTGGTGGTTTTTATCTCCTATGGTTATATAATCATTACTATTGTCCAAATGCCTTCAGCTGAGAGCAGGCACAAAGCCTTCTCCACTTGCTCTTCTCACATGCTGGCTGTCAGCTTGTTCTTTGGAACTGTTTTCTTCATGTATGGTCAGCCTGGGGCCACATCTTCACCTGACAAAAGCAACATCATCTCTATCCTCTATACTGTTGTTATTCCCATGCTAAACCCTTTCATCTATACCCTCCGAAACAAGGAGGTAAAAGGCTCTCTGAAAAAACAGTTAAAAAGGAAAGGCTTTTATTAATACCTACACTAAGGATCAGAATGACCACAGTGTCCAATTCACTAATGACAGATGTTTAGAATGTAAAACAAGGGACTTGATTTCAAGAGTCTTTTGTGACTATAGATGTCAGTGTCGTTGATGAGAGTAGGAGGTATAAAAGAAATCTAGGAGAGTTAGATCAGATGGTGTTGATTCATATAACCGGATTTAGACATTTACAATCCATTTGAGCTGTAACAGAGTCCTTTTATAATGATTCAATAGTGACAAGCATTTTAGAGCTATAATTAATTCAACTGTGTATTAGACATCTAAAATAGGACATCAAACTTGGACTCTAGCAATGCCTTATTTCTATGCATTGGAACACAGCCAGTCCAGGTGGAGACATTCTCACTGTAAACATTCAAAGTTAAATTAGGTTAATCAAGAGTGAAATGAATGATTTATTTGTCTGAGACTTCTCATTTTTTTGAACTATTTTTCCCTCAATTTTGCTCTTAATCACTTCTCTTAGAAAGTTGATGGTTGGACTAGATGATCTTAAAGGTCCCTTCCAACTTAGACAATTCTATTATTCTGTGACTGATTAAAAATAGGGGAACCACTGAAATGCAGGTTCCAACCGTCAAGCATTGATGGGCAACTGAAATCTTGTGTCTGAAGTAGTCTAACAAAAAAAAAAAAAAAAAAGAAAAAAGAAAAAAGAAAAGAAAAAAGAAAAGGAAAAGTAATATATAGCTGAATTCTGGTTCCTTGGTTTTGCATGCATGCTTGCATGAGTGTTTGTAACAGGACAGGAGCTATTTTTTCTGTGACAAATAAGGTAGTAACAACACAATCTGACATAGTATCAAGACAATGTGTTTAAGTTCAATTTTGCAGCTCCTTGCAGTGGTTTGAAATTTTGGTTAAAAAATGCACATTTCAAAAGATGCCAGTTTGAAACTTTGCATCAAGTGTCTGAAGCGTGACGTCTTGACTTATCATGTAAGCACTGTCCTACCAGAAGACTACTCAGTTCTCATTATATTGCAACATAAGATAAATATCAGGCCTAGAAATCAGAAATTACCTTTCAGATAAATTTTTTTTAATTAATTATTTGTTCACTTCCTGCTCAAAAGAAATGGTATCACTTTAAAATAAATGAATTACTATCCATAGTTACCTCTTACTCTCTTTAAGAAAAATCTATACTGTAAGAATCTATACTATAAGCTCAAATGCAGATGCCTATATTCCCATGCATGCAGAACTATGAAGGAATATCTCTCTGTGTAGACAATGTACCATAAGTATTTCTATGAGCATTTGTTTTCTACCAGCCACTCTTGTAACTAACTTTAGTGCTCAATAGTCTTCCAAATTATCTTGGTTCACTTGATGTGTAAACAGAGGAGAAGGGGATGATTCCTGCTATATCCCTCCATACCTGTTTTATGGCAACTCATATGGTATCTGTTGGTGCAGGAGCAGAAAAAGGGAGGAGGCCAGAAGAGAAAACATCTTTCCATCTTCAGTAGTTTTGATGGAAAGAGAAATCAACAATAGTTACAGGCAATAGATGGGTTTTGGGAAGGGTGGCTCTATCTATCTTTTCTCTCTTCTTCATGACAAAAAGCTGAAAAGTATTCCACTACCTTGTTTTTCCAAACACATAAAAATAACTTTGGGGGTTTATTGATAATTGCAGAAACAGTGCAAGGACTTCTCTGCACTTGTATATCTACTACTCTTTAATTACTCCCTGATTGTACAATCCCAGTGTCTGAGACTGCCTCTACTGAACATCTTTGATTCATCTAGATTTCTGTTTGGAACATTTGGTATGTTTGAGTGGGGAGTCAAATTATCACCTGTTTCCGAAGTTAACAAAAATAGTCTCACATCAGATAAATCCCTGTTGCTTACATGCTAGCCTTACACTGTTCCTTTATGCTTCAGAGGGAATTTGATCCACAGAAAAGGAAAATGAATCCTACAATACATCGGTACAGCTTCAAGCTGTGCAGTGTGGCTGCAGCAAGTCTGGAAAACTGAGTTTGGGGAAGAGAGAAAAAATATCAAAGATGACAAATACATAACTGAAAGGGAAAGGAATTTCTAAAAATTCTATTTCCATTACTGGAAAGATGAATCATATTCTGGATTTGTCTGTCAGTTACCACTGTATATAAAGTGAGATTTTGTTCTCATTGTTTATGTTATAAACTAAGCATAAACATAAACTCGGGTAAGAGAAAGTAATTTCTGAACACCACAGGTACTTTTCCAAAACAAAAGAATTATTTGTCTGATTTTTCTTTTGGTGGTGACACAATAGGAAGTATCACTAAATGCTGTACTGATTTTAAGAGTGTCTGCATGTTTAGTGCAAATGATCTCAATTTTTGCTTATGAATCTTCCACTAACTCAAGTTTTACCACTATTCCTAAGCAAATAAAATCTGAACATTAAACATTCTAGGGGAATGAAACTAAGCCAAAAATAGATTGCTGAAATGTATGGGGTAATGTTCTCCTGGAAATGAAACAGGAATCATATTGATTTTCTCCACATGACCCTCTGGAAAAAATTATTTTTATTTTTACATTTACTGAATGACTTAATCATTTTTTCCTCTGAAATGCATTTCTAGGAAGAAGCACACCCAAGAAAATTGCACAGGCTAGCAGCTATGACATAGGACCTAAAGGAGACTTCTTGTTGAACACCAGCAGGAGTCAGACAGACTAACATACAGCCATGAAATGGTATTTCACGTTTGTATTTTGCTACCTCTATTGGTCCATTTTAGGGAACTGAAGGTAGGCAAATTAAATTTAATTCTAAGAAACATAAAATTTAAATTGGTATGATCAGTTTACATCTAGATACTATGAGATTACTTCATCTGAAGCAGTCATGTACAGTATTTCTACAATAAACTTAGCACTTTTAAAATTCATTATGCTTCTAATAAATTAGATATTCAGATGATTGTTCTCTGAAATTGCCTGTTTCTCTCCAATAGTCACATGGGAAAGGTAGCAATGCAAAACATACATACAGAAAGCAATATTCACTCTATATACGTATACTTAGAAAAAAAAAGAAAAAAAACCTATTGCTCCTTATATGAACTCAGTTAATTTGGTTTTTTACCATGAATAATAATATAAATAGAGCTTATGAATGTAAATATGAGCCCATAAATTAGAGCAGAATAGAAGCCAAATCCTCAGTGATAGCTAAATAAAATAAAGAAGGATAATCTGCTTTCTTTAAATCACAAGAACGGTTGAGTTAACTGAAAAATAGGCTTCACTGGTCTGTTTGAGTTCAAAGGAGTTAGAATCATTTTAATTACAGTACTGAGATTTTCAAAAGTAAAATTTCTTTGGAAACAAAAGATAATTAGAAGTTATACTGAATTTCTACTTGGTTATTCATTTACTATGATCGTTTTCCCTTTCACAAATTCTCACTTCAAAAAGGAATGGGAGAAGGTGGAAGGCGGAAAGTTCTTTATTAATTCTACAGAAATATAGCTTGTGACAATAATACAGAAAAAGAAAATAATGTATTATGTTTACATATCATGTTATATATGCACAGGTTTATACATTATGTGCATGTATATGTGTATTATGTATATGAATGAGTTTATATGCATACACTTATATGAATAAATACTTGGCTGTTTTTACCTATCATTTGAGGTAGAAAGCAGAAGCAACTCCACATGAACTCAGCTTTATTGTGTTAACTTTTGTTCTTCATCAGACATCTGCCATGGAAAATTGCTGCATGGTGACTGCATCCACATTGACGGCATTCAAAATCAGCTGGAACAGCAGATCTTTCTGTGGGGAGTGAGGAATTGTGGAGATGCGCTGCCGAGCGAGAGCTCAGCAGGTGTTCTTGCAGTGATGGGAAGGAAGCCTTGAGAACAGTAAACTATGTCCTTGTATGGTAATATGAAATAGATAGCAAGCTAACAAATAGATAACAATATATCAAAACAATGACTAATTAGCCTAGGTGGGATAAACATTTAAATGTAGCCAATTGTATTGCTCACAACGGTGTATGGACATTCACCCACAACCTATCTGTGTAGAGAGCACGGCGCGTGATCAAAGAACAGAAACTATATATGCTGTAAAAGTGAAACAATAAACGTCTTCGTCCTTGTCTCACTACTTGGTGGAGTCCGTGCCCTTGTTGCCACATCTTTCCTTCATGGTCTTCTTACTGCTGTATGTCTCCATACTCTTGGAAAAGAATCCCATGACTGTTACCATTCATACAAACACTCATATATCACCAAATAACAATGTCTTACTTGTCAAGAAACTCTCTCTCTGGGACCTCTGCCACCCCTCTGCCAATATCACTTCTTAGACCACTTCTCTGCTGAGAGACAGGCAATTTCCTGTGGTGGTTTGTTAGCTCAGCTGATGTTGCTTCCTCTCTTTGTCACCAGAGAGTACTTTCTCATAGTGGTCACAGCTTATGACTGCTTCATTGCCAGTGGCAGCCCACTGTTCTACCTCAACAAAATGTAAAAAAAAGGTGCCTGCAGTTCTACATCTGCAACTAAATAAATGGCTTCTTTTGTCATGTCCCAGCTGCTATGATTTCTAGCCTTTAAAGGCAATTTAATTATGACTATAAGCATGGCAGCAATATTCACATTATACACAGGTTATCTCAACTACCCTAAAATCTGAGAAAAGGCTGAGAAAAATGGGCAACAAGTCACAGTATATAGACCCATCAGCTAAGGCTCATCTATCTCAATCTGGGTATTTATAATACAGAAATCTCTGCCTGGACTTGTTTAAAATTACCTTTGTATACATAGACCCAGTGCAGACTAAACTTTCAGGTTCTACAGGAAGAAAGTGCAACTGTGGCAACCATATGAAGTGGAAAAAAAAAAACAAACCAGAGCTCCTTCCTTTCCTGCAATACATTTTGGGTGCAACGTGAACATTTCCAATGGATAGTCTGAGAAACTACAGGCCATTTAACTTTCTCACCTCTCTTTCTAGGAAAATCATGGATTAATTCTTCTTGGAACACACTTTTGATCACATGAAAAAGAAGGTGATTGGGAGAAGTCAGCATAGATTTACCAAAAGGAAATCCAGGCCAACATATATCTGTCATGAAATCACTGGATTTGTGGATGAAGGAAGAGCAGCAGATGCCATTTACATGAACTTTAGCAAGACGTTAGCAAGCAGTTTTTCAACGCTGTCTTTCATCCTATTGTAGCCAAGTTACAACTTTACAGTCTGGATGGATGGATAAAGAGGCTGGTTAGTGGCTCAGAGATTAGTGGTCAATGGGTCATACTTTTCCTGGAGTGGCCAAGGAGTTCACTCTTCCCTGAATACTGCAGGGGTCTATCTGGGCACCTGTCTTGTTTAACATCTTTATCAATGACCTGCAGAAGGTAAAGGAGTGCTTACCAGATTTACAAGTGACATAAAACTGGGGGAGGAGGAAAGAAATGATACTCAAGGGCATAGACTGGCCTGAAGAGCTGGCTGATAGGAACTACATTAAATTGAATTGAATTGAACAAAGATGCAAATAAATACAAATTCCTGCATGTGGCAAGGAATAACCCCTGGCAATGACACTGGCAGGGGACTGACTGGCTAGGCAGAAGCTCTGCAAAATAGGATCTATGAGTCTTAGTAGACTGCAAGCTGAACATCAGTGATCAGAATGCCCTGGCAGCAAAGCAGTTTAACTGTATTCTGGGCTGTATAAACAGCACTGTTGCCAGTAAATCAAGAGAAGTGTATCTACCTCAACCTATCATTCTAGACAATTCTATGATTCTATGGTTCTATTGGACTGCACCTACTTTGAGCAGGAGGTTGGACTTGAGATCTTCTTAGGTTCCATCCAGCATAAGTTATTCTGAGTCAACAGAAGGTAAGGATAGGATTCATATGCCTATATGTCATTAGGTATTGACATTTTTAGATGCCCCAGAACAACACACTTGACTTCTTGCTCCCACTAAGGAATATAATTTAATATATGCCCTGTACAGAAGTGTCAAATACCCTAAGACATATAAAATTTTACTGTATTCTTGTGTTTAGACATCTTGTTTGCTCCTTTAGTATATACCAGGCTAATCATAGTAGCTCTCTGTCAAGGGAGAGTAACTAAATACAGTTCATGAATTCTAAAAGTAGTCAATCAAATAGTAGTCAAATGCACCCATTCAAAACAGAACAGATGAAGGAAATTCTAGGTTGCTAGGTCATGTGAAATACATAAATAGAGAAGCGAAATCCTATCATAAGTATAAACTAGTGTTTTCTCCTTGGCACAGATTCTGTGTGGATCTGATTTTCTTATCAGTTCTCAAAGCAAAGGGTCTTGCACTGCAACTTTGGTCTAGTTGAAAAAATGTCACTGATCACAGGAGTAATGTTTTTTTTTACCTCTCATGTTGGAGAATGAGGAGCAACTCAACATACAGCACAAATTGGTCCCTAAAGAGGGAGTGGTTAATTTTTCCCATGCAACAGAAGAAGAAACAGTGCTCTTCTAGTCTTGTCTAATTCTTGATTTCTAACTTCCATAAAAAACTAATTCACTCTTTTTTTATATGAAACATATTTGCTATTTTTCCCTTCAAATTTCTATTTCCATGCTTTAAAAGACATTTTTCTCATGACATTTCTTTTTCTTTCATCAGTTGTCTAGAGCAATCATAAAAAAAAAAAATAATAGGCTGGTATGTTCATCTTCATCCTTTTCTCTCAAGTAAGTAGTGATTTTTCTTAACATTTATATTAATCCACATTTATTATAGAAATAGCTTTTCTCAGTGTCTAGCCC
>JAHREE010000323.1:19294-95977 GCA_033628505.1 Tringa tobata | reverse complement strand
TAATATAATTATGTAATTATCATTTTTATTTAAAAATATTTTGAAAAAATCAGGCAAACCCTAACACTGGGATTTAATGAATTCTTCTTATTAATTTCATTTAATATTTGAACAATAAAAGAAGGGGAAAATGTAGAATAATAAGAAAACAGTTTCATTGCTAAATGGTTTTTTTTAGGTCAGAAAGATTTTTTTTTTCTAGACTGATGCATTTGAATTTGGATTACAGTGTTATTTTGGATGTAAAATTTAAATACATGTTACTTTTCAGCTAATTTTCCTTCAAAATATTTTATTTTTAATGGCATTTTTTTGACTTAAGAGTTATTATATGCATTTGATGGTATTTGGGAGTACTTTGTATTTGAGTTTCATGGTTCTTGAATACAAAAGGGTTTAAAGCTTTGGTTACCTAAAATAGTGAACATGTTGAATAAAACATTGATAAATTTGTTAACAACTTATTTTTTAATCTGATGTTAAAATGGGAAGGCTTGGGGGTTGTTAGAGAAAATGTATTTTTGACACAGAGAAATATAAATCCCAACCACAGGAAACCTTTGATCAATATCTATCAAATATTTCCTTGAGTCAGAACAATACTGTGTTACCTGTTGAGTATTTTGGTTTCCACTAATGGTGTCAAAAACAAAAACCTCTCAAAGATTTTGCTAGGTGTCATTGTCACCACAAAGAGAATGCTCGTATTCATATTTTTTTGAAATATTCAAATTTTTTGCTGTCAGGTAAAATAAACAAATAAAAGAATAAATACATGAACCTTGCCCAGGTAAATTTACTCATGGCAGTATTTCAAAACAAATTATCTGTTTCTCCTTATCTATTTTATCTATTTTCTCTTTAACTGCTTTCAGACAATGTTTGACCCCAGAAAAATACTCTTAACCTGACAGCTAAGAGTCTTTTTTATTATCCAGCTCCATTTTGCCGCCAGCAATTTTCATATTTTTTGCTAAACATTAATGGAGTAGGGGAGAATTCAGCTTAATGTCTCTGCAAGAGGTAGAGTTCTACATTTCCTTTCTTTTTCTGGTATTTCTTATGCTTCTCTAGAGAAAACAAACACGATCAGCAACAGTTCCACCCTCCTAGGTATGGTGAGAACCACAGTCAAGGTGTATGCAGCTTATAGCCCACAGCCATCCCCACACATCTTCCCCAGATCATCATCTTCCTGGCTCTTATGCCAAACCCACAGCCCTTACGAGTCAATTAGTTTTGTGAGTGATAACATCTTTGTCACAGAAAATAAAGCTTGACCTTGTCCATGAAACGCCTTTGTCCTTGGCCACTCAGTTGCAGTCAGATGGATAATGCCAGGAGATCATCTGAGGCTCACAGCATTTGAAATGGACAGTGCTGGATCCAGCTATAATTTTGATATATTGTTTTGTTTGCATCAGTGTCTGATAACAAGCTTTGTCTATTAAAGTCTTGAGTTCAGAGCACTGTTTTTCCTGGCACTGTTACCTCTCTTACTACCAACACTTGAGACTTTGCTACCAACAGATGTAGCAGACAACTAAGTTCTTAATAGATGACATACGATGGTGGAGCCACGAAGTTCTGGCAGGCACAGGTAATAGATGTGCATCACTGCAAACTGCTTTCTCTATGTTGTCTGGAGGAGCACAGCATCGCTAGTGTGGGGAAAGGAAATACATCAGGTCAGGCTGTTTGTCAGCACAGCCCAGTATATCTTTACGGTATTCACAGATACATTTAATAGACCATCTGATCTCACTGTCAGCAGTACCTATTCAAGGACCCTGGCCCTGTCCCCAACTTCATAAACATCTTTCCACATTTTAGGCTTCTGAACATAGATCTTGAAGAAAAGACATATGGTCCATCTCACCACAACAATTTCCCAGGCCAGCCATGGTCTGATCTCTGGAAAGTGTAGTTTTCCTGTGAACTGAGTACAATGGAAATAAAAGGCATTTGTTTTTTCTCAGGAAGGTCTAAGGCAGGAGTGAATAACAGACAGGACTGAGATACTCCTTTAAGGAACTTTCAGCAGCCTCAACCTCCCCTGATGCAGAGAGTATTACTTCGCTCAGATGCTCAGCCAAGCATATTCACCCCTCCAGGTTCTAAGCTGGGCTTCTACCAATCTAGGTGTGAGCTGAGTAACTAAACTACACTCAGATTTGGCGGAGGTCCACTGAATGTTGTCAGTGAAGCTTAGGCAGCAATTCATGTCAACCTAGTGTAGACTTTCTAGTAACTGTAATGAAAAGCCCCCTCATTTTCACTTACAGCAGTAAAGTTTGTAGAGCCTAGTCTTGACACCTAATTCAGGCAGCTACTTTAGAAGATAATTGATATCAGGAATGTACTGTGGTCAGTGAAGAGAAAGTGTCATTTTCAGAAGCCGATTCATCCCTTCATAGAAAGGGGATCTCCACCTAAGTGGATTACATTATCTTACAATGTTTTGTGTTACTTTGGATAAATTAAGCAAGGACAAAGGTAAGATGGATTTGTGTCCTGGTTGAAAGCGTTCTAAGGACAATTTTGTTTTTGTGAAAGATATTCTATTTTAATAATTACATGCTTTCAAATTTTTAAGTTTTAGTTAGAAAATTAAAACTGCAAATAGAACATTTTCATTGTCGTGTTGACTTTTTCTGTTGCTTACTTCTCATATCTTCTCCCTGTTCTTTGCGTTGTTACTTTGGCCTTGATAAAATAATTGGTGATATGTGGCAATTATATCTCTCTGTTTCTCCTTAAGGCTATTGTGTTTCTCTTGTATCCCCAGTCTCTCTAAAGCTCCTTTTTTGCTCATGGCTCTTCAAGAATTGATTGTTTCCCATAACTGACAAAATAGCCACTGCTGGTTAGCAGAGAGGTAGGTATTAAATCTTTCATATTGTTGAAGTTATCTCAGAGGTAGTCAGGAACAGACATTTCTCTTAATTGTGTAAGGAGACACTTACTTTTAAAAAACACCCTACCTCAAGAGTGACCCCTGTCCCTTGAGCAATGTAACAGAATGTTTGCATATCTTGCCATTGGGCATGGTAGGAGTGTATACAGTAGTTTTGAGGCTGCAATGCTGGTTGAGATACTGTTGGAAATGTTTTTTATGTTAAAGGAAGTAATCCCAGGCTAGCATCATCCCTGAAGCCAAAGAGAGTGATTTCTAGAGTCAAATACGCTTCATTTTCTCCTCAGAGGGGATAAATTTGCTCAACCAAAGGCAGTCAATGTATATGCAATATGAGCAGGGTATCAGGAACAATTGCTGACTGAGAAACTCGAGTATATGACACTGTAGATGTATCTAGATGTATAAAACACTGTTGGCCAGTCCTGGTATTGTCAATGAGAAAATTTGGGTTACCCTTGAGACTGATTCAGAAACTGGATGATTGACTGTGACAGATGGTAAATATTACATCTCCCTTTCTCTTCGTTCTTCCTTTCAGATCATTCTGAATATAATTCCTTCACTGTATTTCCATTTCCCTAACCCCTCTAGAACATGGTATCTGACAACAGGACTTTGGTAACTGAATTCATCATCCTAGGATTTCCCAATGCCAGGGGAGTTGAGCTGCTTCTCTTCACTACCTTCTTTCTGATGTATGCACTGACCTTCACAGAGAATGTGGCCATCATCTTGGTCATTGGCATGGACTACCACCTTCACACTCCAATGTATTTTTTTGTCAGCAATCTCTCCTTTCTAGACATTGGCTACACTACTGTGACAGTGCCCAAGATGCTGGCTAACATTGCTATTCAGTCACAGACTATTTCTATCACTGGCTGCTTCACACAGTTGTACACCTTCTTCTTCCTTGGCTCAGCTGAATGCTTCCTACTGACTACCATGGCCTATGATCGCTACCTAGCCATTTGCAATCCATTGCATTACACCACTATTATGGACAGCAGGGCTTGTTTATGGCTTGCTCTGGGGTGTTGGTTAGGTGGTTTCCTTGCACCTGCCCTTCCCACTGCCTTCATTTTCCGCCTGCCTTTCTGTGGTTCCAACATCATCAACCACTTCTTCTGTGACTCACCACCTTTGTTGGAGCTCTCGTGCCAAGATGTCTTTGAAATTGAAGTCATCAACTTTGTGGTGGGCACAACAGTACTAATGAGCTCCTTTATCCTCACCATGATCTCCTATATCTTCATTGTAGCCACCATCTTGCACACACCCTCAGCTGAAGGACGCAGCAAAGCCTTCTCCACCTGTGCCTCCCATCTGACCATTGTCAGCATCTTCTATGGGACCACCATGTTCATGTATATTCGCACCAAGACTATCCAGACTTTTGATTTCAACAAGATTGTCTCTATCTTTTACTCTGTGGTTACTCCAGTACTGAACCCTGTCATCTATAGCCTAAGGAACAATGACATCAAACAAGGCATGAGGAAAGTACTTCTGAAGCAAAAGGACACTTCCTTCATGTAAGATTGGCTTGAGGAGTAGTATGTGAAACTAGCTACTTGGAAAACCATTCTTTTCACCAGAGCTTTTAAGCATATCAGTGAGGAACCAAACATGCTGTATATGAAGTTTCATCAGAGACAATATTAATTCCAACTTTCATTTCAGCTTCGTCTCCTTTCAGAGAAGATATTAATCTCAATTCTGCTTAAAGCAGTCATCTAGAAGTTAGTTGACTACATCTAAACTAGTAATCCAGGTTCCCATTGCTATCAGTGAAGATGGGTCATCATCTTGAAAGGGTAATTCACCACATCTTAAGATCACCTTCAAATGTTTATTTTATACGGTCTTGTATCTCACATGTAAACACTGGTATCTCTGGTTTTGTTCCATTATAACGCTTATAGAAATATGTTTTTCTTCTACTGTTTTCTGTAAAGCATAGATACATCTTTCTGATTTATTTAAGCCACATCTAATGAATTCAGCATGGATTGTGGATGGTTGTATGGACAGAAACATAAATGCTAATTTTCCAAGGTGAGCTAAATCAGCTCTGTGTAACTTTTCAAAACAATGCAAAAAGTCAGTCTGTCTGACCAGAAAATTGTTCTGATCATATTTATATTCAGCTCTTTATTAGAGCAAAGAATATGAGAGCGAGGACGGATAAGAGGCATGGTTGGTTTTTTTAATCTCCAAGTAAATAGATGGCTTCAATCTCAGAGATAGCACTGTCCTGGTTTGGCAACAAAGAGCCAGGTTGAAGCCACTCGCTCAGATCGGACCCCCACGACCACCACAGTTGTTAGGGGAGAATCGGAAGAAAAAGGCAAACCTTGTGGGTTGAGACAAAGGCAATTTAACAGAACAGCAAAGGGAACAAGAAACAATAACTACAATAACACTGAGAGAGGAATATACAACCACGATTATGACACCACCACTTGCCTATGGGACCTGGGAAGCCACAGCCTGCTCTGCTCCCCCGTGGTGATTTCCTGTCCCCAGCGATCTCCAGGCTACCCTCTGGGCATGACTCAGGTGGGATGGAATAACTGTGTCCCTACTAGATCCTGGGGAGAATTAACCCTATCCCCACCAGTCCCAGGACAGCACTTGGTCTCCATTGATTATAAAAAGCATGTAGATGGATTTTATACCACAGATAGCTAAATGTGAATGAGATGATCCCCCCTGCATTCTCTGTAAAGCAACTGTTGCTTTTAAAAAAAACGTCCTTTGTAACAAAAAAGCTACTTCTAATCATAAGTTCAGACAAAAATATGACTAGTTCAAGAACTGTCAAGAGATGGAAAAATGTATATTGAAAACAAAACTATTACTCCATAGACTAAGCAATACCTTTGTTTCAGCTATATTTTTAATTGGTACATAGATACAATCTAAAATGCCATAGCTGAAAGTAAAATTACATACACACTGTGTGATGTGGGACAACCTTGATAGGCAGCCAAGCACTACGGAGCTCCTTGCTCACTCCTTTGCTCACAACCCCATGTTGTGGCTTGACATAAAGACTGTTTATGTCAACAGTAGAGTTCACAAGCAAAGCAAAATTCGGAATTCATTCATTATTAGACAGACGTTTAGCCCTTTCCAGAAAAGTGGGGCTTCCTCATGTGTAATGGTTACTTAGACAGACGCCATAACCCCGAACATCCTCCCCTTCTTCCCTCTTTCCCCCAGCTTTTATTGCTGAGTACAATGATCTTAAAGGTCCCTTCCAACCTAGACAATTCTATGATTCTATGACGTCATACAGTGTTGGATATCCCTTTGGTCAGTGGGGGTCAGCTGTCCCAGCTGTGTCCTTTCTCATCTTATTAAGCACCTCCAGCCTATTCACTACAAGGATGATGTAGGAAGCAGAAAAGCCCTCGATGTTGGGCAAGCATTTCTTAGCAATAGCTAAAACATCGGTGTGTTATCAACACTGTTTTCATCACAAATCTAAAAGATGGCAACATACTGGCTGCTATGAAAAAAATGAGCTATATCCCAGCCAAAACCAGTACACTGCGGTGGGCTAGCCTTGGTGAAGGGCCAAGCTCCAATCCAGCTGCTCTCTCACTACCCCTTCTTGACAGGACAGAGGAAGAAAATAGCATGAGAAAGCTGGAAGGTCAAGATAGACAGGGAGGCTGCTTACTAATTAGGTTTTGTGTTTTCATGCTAGCTACACACGTCTTCCAGCAAACTGTGGGGTAGCTATGAAAATCAGGACAGGACAGAGGAAGAAAATAGCATGAGAAAGCTGGAAGGTCAAGATAGACAGGGAGGTTGCTTACTGATCATGTTTTGTGTTTTCATGCTAGCTACACACGTCTTCCAGCAAACTGTGGGGTAGCTATGAAAATCAGTTTAAGAATGCATATATGTTGCCTGTCTGCTAAGTCACGATTTCCAAAACTTTCAATTGCATTCTTCATTTCCATTATAGCGCAGAAACCATGGAAACTACCTACATAGTTATAAATATCTTGGGGATATTTGTATCAAGATGGGGAAGGACATCTTATTTATAACTTTTCCATTTCCTGAGCTATGTGTGTAGGTACCTTATACTTTCAACAGCAAGGTGCAGGCAGCTCCAGAGAGCACTGCATCCCTTGCTTTGGTTGATATTCAAAATGGGTAGGAGGAGTCTTTGTTTAGAGGTGCTTATTTTTGTCTACATCCTCAAAGGTAAGTCATTAAATCTCAGTTCTTGGTTATCTGCCTTCAAGTGATTTGAATCCCTCTTTTGCACAAGACTAAGAGAAAAAAGGGGATTTTGATGCTTTGTCTGAAATTTACCATTCGTTACATACTCGTTGTGTCTGAAATTTGGATGCTTTCTCCCTAAAAGCCTTTGATAATATTTCGACCGAAGTCCACACTTCTGTAGTGTTTTGTAAGTTCTTTCTCTCCTACCCCCTCCAGATTCCATCGTCTCCAATGCCAAGTCACGTCAGTGAATGAAGTATAGCCATCTCTTCTTAGGCCGCTAAGGAGTCATTGGCTATCTTCTTCCTGGAAGACTTAAGGACCCCAACCAAATTAGTAGATTTTGCTGACATCCGCTTTATACAAAGGGGGTTTAGAAACCCAGTTTTCAGTTGAAATGTGTACCCAGATCATTGAAACCTTTTAGAAACACTTCACAAATTAATAGAATAGTATCTGCCATGGAAAGTAATCCTCCCTCCTAGCCCCTCCCAGTAAAAGAGGTATTGCTCGTCAGGAAGGTAGTGATCAACAGAAAAGGTCAGGATGAGTAAGGTGTCCAATTCCCTCCACTGACCACATATACCAGAACAGCACCAGGGATTAACTGAAGTGTTTGTTAAAGTGTTATTGCTGGATTGCTCCATAGGTTGTGGACCTGCAGATTAATGCGATCTTTTATTTTTTTAATGAACTGAATTCCCCAAATCAGCAGGATGTCATTATTTAAAGCTCTTAGATTCCCTTGAAAATCCTAGAAGTGCTTTCACAGTAATTTAGATTGCAAACAAACCACTAATAAAAGCAGTGGGCTGAAGTTTGATGCCACTGAATCCAGTCAGCAGTTTTGGCTTCTGTAATTTGAGAGTTCAATGGAAATACAGAGAGTTAGAGTCCTCCCTTTTCAAATTTTGGTGGTAATAGAAAATTTATCTCTCTTAAGCCCCTCTGGAAATCCCACCCTGTGTAGCCTTGATTCCTTAAATGACTTTTGATTTGGGGGTTGTGCTGTGTGGAGTTTCTTCCCTACCCTAGTGAGACACTTAAAATCAGAAGACACTTTTGAATATTTTGGGGGTGAAGGTATTAAAAATCTCATTACTTATGAATAGTATTATATGTTTAATGGGATCTTGAATTTGGTGTTGGAATAAAAGGATGAAAATAATTGTGGTTATTTTCCTGTTATTGTGTTATAAGTTATATTGTACTTTGCATTTTCAAGGAAACTTTAACGATGATGATAAAACAATAATAACAGTAATCCTAAAAAGTTTTGTCTAGTCTGGAAGTAATTTCAATATTTAATTTAATAATTTAAAAAATCTTCTGCTTCACACTTTCCTCTATTTTGAAGTTAAAAAGGAAACAAGAAACTTGTACAATTCATCCTATTTCCACACGTGCATAAAAGCTGATCAAATGATTCACACCCCTAGAGTACCTTTTTTTTTGGACTGACTACAGTATGACTCCAGAGGACCAGTACAAACAGAACAGTTTAAATTGTGGCTGTCTACAGTTGGGTGTAATTGTTGGGGAATTTTTATGGTACCCCTTGAAGTGAATTAAACACGTTTGTCATTAAATACATATTATTTTTAAAAAACAACAAAACAATGCATCGGGCAGAGTTCTACCACCACAAGCGGTTCTACAAGGAGTCTGCAAAGACGTGTTACAAGCTAATTCTTTATTTTCACTTGCACCAACATCCATCCTGTGAGTGGTTGTATAGGGCACATCGGCCCAGCCATGGGTCCATTCCTCAGCCCAGCTCTGCTGACCTCTGCAACATAATCATCTACCTTTGAGCTCTGTTACAGTTAGTGGAGACGGAGCCAATAGAGTCACTGGACTTTTATGCAAGAGACACTGAATCCTGAAAGAGACATGTAAACTAAGTCAGACCAATCACTGTTAACAGTCTATTTCCAACATAAGAGGAAGTTTTCAAAACTATTTCTGATATAAATATCTACATTGTCAATGTCTTAAGTTAGATAAAATTAATCCTGGAGGCAGTGACAGTTTCACTAGGAGTATGGAAAAGGCTTCAAGAAGACAGAATGAATTTCTGTTCATTGCCCTAATTATGGTTCCCAGTCACTGGTAATGTCTAGATACCAAAAAATATGACATCCACGTAGATCAAGCTTCTATTTTAAAAAGCTTCAGCTAATTTCAGACTTAAGTTGAAAACAATCATAATTGTAATTTTTTTTATTTTCTTACACAGACATTCTCTCTGAGGACCTCTGAACAGAAAAGGCATTTTGTTTAAGATACAAGTAGACAATTAGTAAGACTTAACTCTGCCCACTTAGCATCTTTAAAAATAGCTTTACAGACTAGAAAATAAAGTAAAAACTGAATATTAAATACCCTTATCTTTCCAAGCTCACAACAGGAGAAATAAATTTGTTAGCTTTGTTACTAGCTACTTGGCCATCTAATATGGTTGCTTTGACGCTTAGAATGTTACAAAAGGCTGAAGTAATGTCCTCAGGATCTCATCCTCCACAGGAAGGCAGATGGCTTTTTCTGCTTGTTCTTCCCACCTAACTGTGGTGACACTTTTCTAAGGGACCCTGATTGTTGTGTACTTGGTACCAAAACCAAACACACTGGGAGACCTCCACAAAGTGCTCTCTGTCTGCTACAACATACTGACTCCACTGGTGAATCCCCTCATCTACAGCCTAAGAAATAACAATGTAAAGAAGGCTTTAAGAACAGCTGTGAACAAATACAGTTTTTTTGATAATGCATGAACAAGCTCCTGTCAACTATTAAGCAAAACTGAAATATCAGCCCTGTAGAAACTTTTAATCTGAACATCAGGTAGTTTTTTTCCCTGGAAAGAAGACAAAGTTTCCAGCTTCCTGAGAGTCTCATGTAAGTGAGGGCCCTAGCTACTGGGCTGCTAGGGCAATTTCTTTCCTTGGACTAATTAAGATGTAAGAATTTCTACAGAATACCCAACATCCTTATAGGAGAGAAACAGCATATGTGTCTCCAGTATTTCTGTGCTTGCCAAGTGTTTGGATTTATACCCACATCCAAGCTCTCTGATTTTCAGAACTGCTTTCGAGACAGCCCTCTGTCTAGTCTAGAAGTGGAAAAAAGGTTTTAAAAGTGAAAGGAAGGTAATGAATACATTTAGCCCACCCTTACCAACAATACAGGTGCAGCATTTAGAACCATGACCTGGGATATGGTGCTAAATCTAGACTAATTTATAAGCTCTATTTATATATGTCAACATGTTGGTTCACATCCTGGATTGAGAATCGTTCTGTTCCAGAGACTTCTCCTGGCAACTCCTGCCAAAGAATTGATAGATTTCTACACAGCTAAAACACCTGGAAATCACGGAGGAAGGAATGGTCCCAAAGTACAGACATTTGAACATAGGATAGGAAATGTTTTCTGCACTGTTAAGACGAAAAATGGCAGCAGATTGTGTATGTGCTGGAGTGATCAAAGAGATCCACAGACCAGCTCAGTATAAGTATTCAGGAGAAAAACATTTTGAGGAGTCTCATTGTATCCACCTGAAGATGCTCCTGCAAACACTTGAAACAGAGTCCCATCATCATCTGGGCAGGGACCAAGCATCCTTTCTGGGACATTGTGATTCACCTTCTGTTCTGGTTTGAGGTAAAACAGAACTAATTTTCTGTGCAGTAATTTTACTTATTAGCTAAGCTTCTTCTAACTAACTGAACTCTCTGAAATTTACAGCATATTGTGCAGACACTGTTCATTCTCAGAATGATAAAACTGGATTATTTCTAATTTATGCCAAGGAGTGGTATGCTCTTGTTTATACTTCTGGCTACAACAAGCCAGATCAACTCACTTTGTTGTATGCCCCATTGGAGGGTCAGAAGAGCAAAGTGTAGAGGGATCCTACCTGCAGGGAAGAGTGGATGGGAGAGGTGACCCAAACCTGACCAACAGCGTGTTCTGTTCCATCTCCCTCATGCTAAGTATAAAAGTTGAAAGATCAAAGGGTCAGCCTCTGTCTTCAATGGCCAGCATTTGAGGAGGACTCTGTCTGTCTGTCTCTGATCCTGATCCATGCATTCCTGACTCCAGATCCGGAATCCAGATGCTGTCTGTTGCTTAGACCAGTCTGGGACTTTCCCTGTGCCTGCCAGTGATGTGAGCATCATCCTGGGAGCTTGATACAGTTTTATACATATTGTATATATTTCATTATTTTATTTATTTTATTATTTTATTAATATTTTCATTAAAATAGTTTAGCTTCTTCTAAACTCCTAAGTGTCTTTCACTCCCTCCTCTCCTGGGAGAGAGAGGTGGGGGGAGCATCTGTCATTTGCTTCAGTGGCCAGCCTGGCCCAAACCATGACACCTGAGTATTAGCTTTTACAAATATCTCAATAAATTATTATTTTTTAATAAACACATCTGTGCAACATAGTCAATGAAGGGTGTCCTGGGGCTAGCTGGGATGGAGTTAACTTTCTTCAGAGCAGCCCACACAGTACTGGTAGTAAGGTAAGTGGTTACCCTTACTTTACCTCAACTCATGAGATTTTAATTCCATTCCCATTTTTGGTGGTTTGGTTTTTTTTGTTTTGTTTTACTTCCTTTTGCGACTAAGCATAGCCCTCAATAGTTCAGGTTTGACAAAAAGCCACACTCATAAATTTAGGGCCATAGACACACTATTGATATTCAGAATAGATGCTCAAATAAGTGGCACACAGTTTAGACACATTAGACTTTACTCTGAGCAGAGACTGTGTCTCACCATCTGTGTCTTCATGGGTGGAAGTCATTCCTTACTGTGAACTATATACTGTCTGCCTTCATCATCTGAATTGTACAATACTGAGACATGTTCAACACCTTGCCTCCAGCCTGTCCTCTGGAGAGGGCTTATTTTGTCCCAGATGCAGAACTTTGCAAATGATGAACTACACTGAAATTAAAATAGCCTCTTGTATTACGTAAGCACTGTAAGAAAAGCTTTTGGTGGATTTCAGCTCAGTCCACTAAGTTCACTCAAAATACATCCTGCTATCCAAGGGAGAGAGAGCCATAGGCTCTCTCAAAAGTCACTCTGTTGAGAACACCAACTGGACTCTTGTGCACTTTTCTAGAAAGGTCAGAACATGCAAGGCTTGGAGAAGAAACCTACTTTATTCCACCCCTGGAATAAGTACTGATACATAAAAGTGAAATATTATGAATGATTTAATAATAAGAGCAAGAAACAAGCAATAAACTTCAGAAGGAAATAGTACTTCACTCCGCCGAAAGATTTCTTTTATAATCTATACATTTTTAACTGTAAGAACTGTTGCTATTTATCTCTTTCCCATCTGTCTATTGTTTATAGATTGATTATCACATGATTATATTTTTGTTTTGTTTTGCTGACAGTGATTCGTTGGGCTATAAATAGTGTATGAATTTTAAATTAACAGTTCCAACAATTACTTTGTCATTTCCAAAAAAATCATAGAATTATAGCATCACAGAATAGTTTAGGTTGGAAGAGACCTTAAAGATCACCTAATTCCAACTCCCTGCCATGGGCAAGGACACCTCTCACTAGACCAGGTTGCTCAAAGCCCCATCCAACCTGATCTTGAACACCTCCAGGGATGGGGCCTCCACAACTTCCATGGGCATTCCTCTATTTCAGGTGAATCCTTTGTTCACATTTGAAATGTCTTTGGTGTAACTTCCCATGTTCTCATCACGGAAATGTTGAAAAATTGTGTTAACTTCAGAGAAAAAAAGCCATCCTAAGAGAATGTTCCTAACCATACCTCTACCTCATTAACTCTGTGATTCCTGAACTAGTCAATCAAGTTGATACTCAGTTGTCCTGTCCATCTGCTAAATTATCTGGCAAGCCAATGACATTCATTTCTGCATGTGCATTCAGTTTTTCTGAATTTATTTATGTTCATTCCATTCTGTTTAAACATTTCTTAGTCTAATTGCCCCTGAAAATTTCTATCACCTATCCATCTCACCATTGAGCCAGCTCTTTTCAGAGTTTATGTCCTGAGGAAGCTGGAATTCAGTGGGACCAGAGTAAAAGATATAACTTTTTTTTTTTTTTAATTGAGATTTTTTTTCCTTTCTTTCATCAAAAAAAGGCCTTCAAATTGTTTTGCAATGGTGATGAATATTCCCCCTGTTTCTATGCATAGTTAGTGCAACAGGTAAAGACAGTGCTAATTACAGCAGGAAAAGACTTTGCAAATAAAGCCTTTGGCACTGCTGTGGGCTGCAGTGTCAAGAGAATAGACTGTAGGAAGAACTGTCTTATTCCCAGCACACGAATCAAAGTTTTACTCTGGCTACTTGTTGCTTGATCACAAAGATACTTTTCCGCTCTGTGTCTTATTCCCTCCAGGATATAAACTGGGCTAATTTCCTTTTGAAACATCTTCATTTCTACTCTTCTTGTCATAAGTAATTAAAACAAATGACAAATGAAAATTATACTGCACATATTCACTGAAACACATCTGAGAGCTCCCTAATTAGCTACAGAATGCTTGCAACTCTATGGGGAGTGGCAGAAAACCAAATGCAGAGCTCATTATGGCTGTCAACATTTTAATGAGCCCCTTGAGGAATTTGGTGCTGCCTCCGTGTTACTTTATAGCTGCGGCAAAATCTGGTAAGCTGCCTTGAAGAAATGACAGGCAAAAGCAGAAAGAAAAGTTACTTGGAGTTTTAATGGAGCCCAGTGTGAGATGCAAGACCAGAAACATAGTTAAACAGGTGTTCCTACCAGGAGTCATTAGAGCAGAAACTGCCAGACTTCGATTACAGGCAGCACAGAAAGCCATAGATTTCTCCTGCATCAAACTTCCCTTACAGAAGTCAAACAGCAATCCCCAGGTGCCAGGAAGGTGGTACTCTAAGTCAGCAGTTTCCACACACAGCACATGGAAAGGACCCCCTTCTGCAAATCTGCATTTCCAAAACACTGGCAGTTGCACAAGTTTGCTCTCCAGGATTCAGCTGTAACGATCAGCCAAGACACTGTGACTGCAACAAACACTGCTGAACCACAAGACATCCTAACTCACAGGTCCCTCCTTTCACCCTGACCTGGGCCATCTCTGGATTCAAACACCTGCAGTCATAAATCTTGTAACTCAGCTCGTAGCCTTTGTTACATTAGACCTTGAACACCTCCTTCTCTGCTCAGTGAGATCAAAACCATAGGCTTAATGGCTTGTCTTGATGTCATGAATCCCACTGGCTCTTGACAGAGCTCTGATAATGCTTCAAGTAAGGAACTGCAATAGTGTACCTTACGACTGATTTAAGAACAAATTCCAGCAGTGTTCATTATCTCCTTGTTACAATGGAGATAAAACAGACTGACCAAATGACCCTTTGGCACTGCCCCCCTGCTTCCCAGGTTCTGCTCCCTGCCACTCATGGAGAACAGTCACACATTATCCCCTATAACCATCACTGAATCAACATTTGTTCACTCCTTTGGAGTGAAACCTCAAGTCTACCTCACAACAAAAGCAGAATATGGGTTTGCAAATAGTTTGAGATGCCCCAGAGTACTTCACTTGGCATCCAACTGCATATTCAGAGAAGCGTGGTTTTCTTATAATTTCTACATCATATTTAGTAGCCTGATGAGAATGTCCAGGTACCTCAGGGCACCTCCAATGTTTGGACAGGTGAATTGAGCTCTGTACAGCTGTATTAAGCAGCCCAAAGATGGGCATAAATTCCAGAAGCTAAACAGAGTTTGTTCCATCCTGGCTGCTGTAATGGTCACAACTAGACCACAAGAATAGCCTAAGAATGATTTTTTCAATCTATAGTACAATGAAGATGATATACCAAATCTGAAGTAGTCATGTTGGCTCTAGCTGTACTCCTGGAGAGAGAAGAACACCTCCAGAAGACAGCTCTTCCCACATGTCCTGGAGACATCCCTTTGCCAGGCATCCTTTTCTCTGCTACATGAATAGATTCGCAGCATTGTTATTTTTTTGCCATACTGTGGCTGACCTATACTTGTCAAATTCCAGAGTCCTTCCAGATGCGCGGGGTGCAACCAGAGTGTGAATCACATAAGTTTTCACTCCATTCTTGAATTCCAAGTTCCACCTGTCCACCATGAAGCAAACTTCATTCACTCCTGGGCTCCAATATATCCAGAAATTCCCTTGGTGTTGACTGCTTAGCAGTCCATGGAACATGCTGACAGTTTAGGAGTGCAGACCCTTGTGTTCCAGCTCCTGGGAGTGTGGAATTACCACTGCAGCAGCAACTTCCAAGCAGAATTCTTTTTCACTCTGGTCCTAGGGCTGTCATTAAGACATTGCCTGAGTTACGTGTATTTACATAAGTGAAGTCTTAAAAATGCAATGGGAAAGACAGGAAAGTGAGAGAAAAACCAAAGCATTCAGGCAGTACTCATTTGGCCTACAGTTATCAATCCAGAAGGGTATGTTTCCTCTAAATCATACGTCATAGCTGCCAGCCTCACACAGATGTCTTCAGTACTCTAAAATGCTGTCCTTTGTGTGAACTTTGCTCCTTATAATGTCATTATAATACCAAAACACACCTCCATCCCAAAGGCTACCCACCTGCAAGGTGTGACCACTTCTCCTTGAGTCTGTGCCCCAATTTTTTTGTAAACTATACCATTAAATGCAAGTTGAGGGAATTTTACACCAATCATAATAAAGGTATTTATGACTAGAGTCACTCAAACTCCACCTTGAAGGTAAAAAAATGAATAAAAATGGCCAAAGAAAGAGGGAATATTAGGGAAGACACCATAGTGAACAAGTCAGGGAGGACTCAATCACAGACTGCTTTTGACTTTGGGCTGGTTCCAATGACAGGATGAGCCTTTCTTCCCCCCCATAAGGATGCCTTTGGGTAAGACTTAGACTATACTGAGTGCTTCCTTGGGAAGCTTAGAAATCTCTCTAGAGAATCGCTTTTCTACATTTATAGCCAGGCTGTGTTCTTTACAACTTTGTCATGTGTTTTGTACAATTAACAATACTTTTATTTGCATCTGCTTTGCAGACAGCGTATTTATGATCAGCAATCCATAAGAACCTTCATATCTGTTGCTGAAGTAAACTGCAGTGCTTAAGTAGCTAGTCATTTCGGTTTCTCATTGAACGCAACCAAACATTAGGGAGTGGCTGTGCTGGTTCATGAGCACGGCTAGACTGAGAGTGCAGTCCAGTATTAATGTATACAGAATTGTGATAGTTTAATATATTGAACGCGACCAGACTGATAGTGAGGAACTGGGCATCACTCAGAATTTAAACCTAGCTGCCCCAGCCTCTCAGCTCGGTGAGGAGCGTTAGAACACAAGTGGGTTTATTTTTTGTCAAACCTACTTTGCCTTTAAATGCAACACTCTCAACACCAAAAGAATGTAGGAGTACCAGAGGAAAGCCAGTTGTCTTCAGCCTTTTCCTTTGCCTAACTATTGAGTGAGTCACAATTTCAAGGTTCATTCCAACAAAGACACTGCAGTGCCTTAGGTAGCATTTAGCACTGGATGAGCCTCACCTCCGTGCCTGTCAAGATCATGGAGCAGATCCTCCTGGAATCTCTGCTAAGGCACATGGAAAATAAGGAGGTAATTGGAGACAGCCAACATGCCTTCATCAAGGGCAAATTGTGCCTGACAAATTTGGTGGCCTTTTACAAAACTGCCATAGACTTGGTGGACAAGGGCAGAGCAACAGATGTCATCTACCTGGATTTATGCAAAGTGTTTGACACTGTCCCACATGACATCCTGGTCTCAAAATTGGAAAGCCATGGATTTGATGGATCCACTTGGCGGATAAGGAACTGGCTGGATGGCCGCACTCAGAGGGTTGTGGTCAATGGTTCAATGTCCAAGTGGCGGCCAGTGATGAGTGGTGTTCCTCAGGGGTCAGTACTGAGACGAGCGCTGTTCAACATCTTTGTCGGTGACATGGACAGTGGGATAGAGTGCACCCTCAGCAAGTATGCTGATGGCACCAAGCTCGGTGGCATGGTCAACATGCTGGAGAGAAGGAATGCCATCCAGAGGGACCTGGACAGGCTTGAGAGGCAGGCTTGTGCAAACTGCATGAAGTTCGACCAAGCCAAGTGCAGGGTCCTACACCTGGGACATGGCAATCCCGGGCACAAATACATGTTGGGCAGAGAATGGCTGTAAAGCAGCCCCGAGGAGAAGGACTTGGGAGTGCTTATGGATGAGAAGCTCAACATGAGCCGGCAGTGCGTGCTGGCAGCCCAGAGACCCAACCGTGTCCTGGGCTGCATCAAGAGAAGTGAGGCCAGCAGGTCTCGGGAGGCAGTTCTGCCCCTCTACTCTGCACTCGTGAGACCCCACCTGGAGTACTGTGTCCAGCTTTGGAGTCCTCAACACAGGAACGACATGGACCTGTTGGAACTGATCCAGCGGAGGGCCACGAGGATGATCAGAGGGATGGAGCACCTTCCCTATGAAGACAGGCTGAGAGAGCTGGGGTTGCTCAGCCTCCAGAAGAGAATGGTTCATCTCACATTATTTCTGCTGGTTCTTCCTCCTCAGGGGGAGGACTCCTCACACTCTTCACCTGCTCCAGCATGAGAGCCCTGCCACGGGAGACAGTTCTTCACAAACTTCTCCAGTGTGACTTCTTCTTGCAGGCTACAGTTCACAAACTACTCCAACATGGGTCCTTTCCTGTATGTCTCTGTAGTTGTTTACTTGGTCACTCTTCTGGTTGTTTCACTTTTTTGTTCTCTGAACCCTTGAATTTAGTTTTGTCTTTTACTGAATTTCATTGAATTTTTTTGGAGTTGGAAGAGACCATAGAGATCACCTAGTCCAAAATGATCACACAACCAGTTCATATATGCTCAGCTCATCTTACTTTTGTAATTTTGTTGTATGACTCCACCATCTTCCTGTACATTAGGTGCTATTTCAGACTTCTCTGACTTGAACAAGTTGTGAATACCCTCAATACTATTGTGACTTTCATGTGAAATCCTTTCATTTACACTCTCTAAGAACACAGAGGTGAAGAAAGCCTTAAGGAAATCATTACACAGACGTGTCAATGCCTTAAACTGATTGCAGAGAAAAGTAGATGGAATAAATATAGATATATAACGCAGTGTTTTACTGTATGCATTCTTCAGTGGTATTCCTCTTCCCTATGTTGGAGCAGACATCTACCTCTGAGCTAACTACTCAGGTTCTCTTTACAGTCACTGCAAAGACCACTAATGTGTGTTTTTAATCAGGCATGTTTTAGATATTATTTCTATTATTCTATTATTTCTACAACGTTGTTATGGTTTGAAGAACCCACAACAATTTATTGTCATTTAGACAACTGTTCTATCACCCAATGACTCCTTCTTACCAGGAAAGAGAATCAGGAAAAACCAAGGAAACCCGATGGTTGAAATGTAAACAGATTTAATAAAGTAATACTAAATAATTAACATTAATATTACTAAAGAACCAATGTTGATCCCAATACCAATATAAAATATATAAGGATTATACTCAGCCAAATCTATCAGTAGGAACCTGTGCACTCCCAGAAGGGGCAGCCACTGTGAGCACTGTGGCTTCGGGAGGAAGGAAAGGCCTCAGGCGTGTGGCGCTGGGCCAAGGAGTTTTCAGGATCGCAGTCATTATGGAAGAGAAAAACTCCTCAGCAAACTTTCTAAATTATATTGAACGTGACATTCATGGGGTCTTGCTCCTCCTTATCCCCACACTTGACTACATTTGAAAATTCTGAGACCTTGAAACCCGCACACCATCAGCTAGCTATACAGTAAATATTTTGACAAATTCAGACACTAGAATCTTCTAAAATGCGGTTTTCCCAAGCATTAGAAGAGACCTTACTGCAAAGTAAAATTACTGAAAGGTTAATTAATCCTGTGTCACTCAAACGAGGACAGACATGCATCAGTCAAATGATGTCCTAGAAATCTTCTTCTCTTTGCTGTTTATACAGAGGTTTTAACTCAGCTGCAGATGTCTGCCTATAGAGAATTGCATTTTGATCACATTAATGCCATCCATATAATATTCTCATTTAATTCAGAAACTTCTCTGCAAGGCAAAACATCTGCATCAACCTTGATGGATAACAGTAGAAAGATTTCTTCTCTGCCAAGGTTTACTAGTTAGTGTTCTGCAGTCCAGTCAAGTTTTCTTGGCTTTACAAGAATGAAACGTTAATGTGATGAAGAAGAATCACATGCACTACTTAGTCTGATGATTTAAAATATGTCATCTCCAAATATCACAATCAAAATGACAAAATTAATTGTGAATTTGAAAGTATCACTTTTGCTTATGAAATCTATGGCCTGTTACAAAGTTTAAGTAAAATTTTGTTTTACTGACATTTTGTGTCTGCCTTGGAAATGAGCTCACTAGTTTCTTGACTGCATGAAAGATGCAGAATTTTCACATGAAAAGCAGGAACCATGTTGTCTGATATTGGATATCTACAATGTACATATTTCTGAAGTCTTCTTTTGTAGGTAGTGAAAAGACGTCCCTCTCTTAACTTTTTAAAGAAGTTATAACAGACTAAAAGAGAATGGAGAATAAACATTAAAAAATAAACACTTAAACCTCTGTTACTGTACTCTGCTGGATGAACCATATAATGCTTGTCTATTGCATTTTGAAAAAATATAGCATGTAACACAACACAGTATATGTCAGCTAAATAAAATGGATCAGAGAAGGAGTCTGTTTCAGAGAAGGAGATCATTAAAATTATATTACTTATTATGTAAAGAGGCTTTTTCTTCACATGTAGCAGTAGCCCCCTTTTTCATTGTACTTCATATTTAGGACAGCCTTCTTCTTTGTATCTTCTGAAGAAAACTTACTAAAAATAATAGTACTCTGAATAAATTCTGTTCATGATGTATTGGGGACTAGTTCTCTGTAGTCATTGTGGATTACTATTGGAGTCCATGCATCAGTCTATAATTCTATAGTATATAGGGAATTCTCTAGCATATAGTACCTAATTCTCTAGCTGCTCTCTAGATATTCTGATATCTCTGGGGAAAAAAAAAGGACTTCGGATTTTTAGTTCATGTAGAGGCACATTTCCGTGTCTGGATATAAGTGTCTTAGTCTCAAAATGAATTCCAGATAGGTATGATATGCGTGTAAATCAGCCACAAATAAATGACCAAGCTGGGTTTTTACTTGTTTCTGTCTGAATTGCCCCACATAATCATGCTTCTGCACCACAGACTGTCAGAAATTACAACATGATGCTTCTAATGATAGGTTGAAGGTGAGAACACCTACTTCATTAGGGTTATCTGATCAAGGTTCTTTTCAATGCAAACGACTATAGTAAGTAGAGGGAGAAGAGATAAACAAGAACACAGAGGCACACACTTTTTAGATAAGGGATAATGGAGACAATGGCAATGACTGCAAGTTGCCAGCTGCTCATTCAGAATTTAAAAATGGCCATGAAGAAACTCCAGGCATGAGTTTGGAGAGTCCCCCCTGCACTTTTGGTGCATCAAGCTGGACCAGCCGGTGAGTAGGACACCATGGTTTGGGATCAGAAGCCAGCATTCAGACAGACTGCCCGTGTTTGTATTTGATGTGGGCCCTGTATGTGGCTGCTTTTGACAGCAGAACTGTGGCTGTGTCAGTTTGTGTGACTGGCACTATCAGTGTTCTCTGTTATCTGTCTGTTTGAGCATGTCCCTGTGTCTCCAGGATAGGTGCTCACTTTTGTTACTGATTGAACTTACAGACCGGAAAGTGGCAGCTGCATCCCTCAGACTGGTCAGAGACCCTGGGTCCCCGGGAACTAGGCGGGGCTACTGTAGGCAGCTATCTTGACTGAAAACCATTGTACAACAAGGAGCTGTCGTGCAACGCTGTGTTGCACATCCAGTGTAGTCTTCAGGTCTATGTTGTACTCCAGGATAAAGTCAGCAGCTCATTTTAAGAGAGGAGACTGAAAGCAGTTCCCACTTGGTACCAGCAATTACACCACCTGCATGGTCTTGCCTTCCTCTCGCAGCAAGAAGTTCCCCTCCTAGCAAGAAGTATCTGTAAGCTTCTCTAGCACCATGAAGTATCTGTGCAACAGGAAGTTCTCATGTGAACATCCTTTTTGTTTGACAGTAGGAATTATGGATAAAATTGGTGTGTTTTTTTTAAAATCCTGTGTTAACTGAAATGACCAAAATGGAGTAATGCTTCCATTGACAGGATGCATATGGCATGCTGCGTGTTGATCAGAGGCCCATTCGATATTTCACAGCTTGTGGTTCCCAGTATCTGAAGTGATGCAGCTTTATCTATACTATCCTCTCCTCCATAGCATTAGCTCTAATAAATAGCTTTTAAAATTATACTTGACACAGTCTGTGTGTCTGTCTCATTGGGATCTTAACAAACTAGCAATTCCTGGTGAAAAATGCCCTCCTATGCTTCTCCCATCTTAATGACTAATTTCACACCCAATGTCTTAGCTTAGCAAAGAAAATGAGAAGAGTGAAGAGGTAAATCCCATAAATCCTCCAGATGGATACACAACCACAGTAAAAAAAGTAAAAAAAATTGAAGTTTTAACCTTCCTTTTAAAGTGACAGGTCTCAAACCGACTTCTGAATGACCACCCACTTCCTTAACACTCCAGTAGTTTCTTTCATCCCACAATCAACCTTTTATTTGCACAAAAAGGGACATTGTTTTCATCTGGTCTCAATTCTGAATCCTAAGACTAAGCTTATTGTTTTGTCTTCACACACAGTCAATATACAGCAATGAAGAAGTCCAAGTGGCAGTTTGTCTCTTACTACAGCAGAAATCTGTTTCCAACACATAAACTGTGTTTTCATTTCACCTATTTCACTCCATTCAATACCAGTAGAGAATAAGGGTATCAGCCCAGCTACAGTTCTTTACCTACAAGATATTTGAAATAAAGTGAATCATTACCCCTTCAGGCTTTTAAACAAACTTTCTTCACAGAATAGAGCTGAAGAGCTCATCTGGGAAATATCTTCATCAGAACCCAACAGAAGGCTAACGTCTTGGATATTTGTGGCGTGCTTCTCATTAGGTGCATTGTCCTCTTCTCTGATAATTTCTATCTCTTGTCACTGTGTAATTATTTTTAGATAAGCTTCACAGAGCTGTTATTCAGTTCACACAATATTCAGACAAAATTGTGTGTTTCTGCGAAGTACAGAACTAGTTCTGTATGGACAGACAGGATATAAAGGGTATCGTAACATGCAATCCACTTGATCTGTATGCCAAATTTAACTTAAAATGACACGGAAAATAATCTGAAAAATACCTCTTAAAAAAAAAAGAAAGATGAAATTATCTGGAGGATTCACTCAGAACTAAAAGGTAGATATGAATTTTAGGTAAGCGATGGCAAGTCATATTGTCCTTGCAAAACATACACAATATGAAAACTAGTGCTAGACTGATTTTAATATAATTCATAAGCACATTACGTAGTTATATTTTTGGCTATCAGTCTTTTTAAGGCTTGTTTTACCTCTTTATTCCTCAAGCTGTAGATCAAGGGGTTCATCATGGGAGACATCAGTGTGTAAGAGAGAGAAAGCAGTTTGTTACTGCTGCTTGAATAAACAGCTTTGGGTCTCAAGTAGGCCACAATGGCAGATCCATAAAACAGGGTGACCACAACCAGGTGAGAAGAGCAGGTAGAGAATGTTTTTTTCTTGCCCCCAGCTGATGGCATCTTGAAGATGGTGTGGAGAATCTGGATGTATGACACAACTATGAGTAAGAAGGGGACCATGATGAAGAGGACAGCTATTATGTGGATGGAAATTTCATTCTTGTAGGTGTCCGTGCAAGCCAAATTCAGCAGAGGCAGCAGGTCACAGAAGAAATGATTGATCCTGTTGGGCCCACAATATGGAAGGCTGAAGATGAAAGTTGTCTGCCCTAAGGCCATCAAGACTCCAATAAGCCAAGACACAGCTGAGAGCAGGAAACACATGTTCCAGCTCATCATGGTTGTGTAGTGCAGGGGATGGCATATGGCCACATAGCGATCGTAGGCCATGGCAGCCAGCAGACAACATTCTGTGATTCCTAAGACAGAGAAGGCATACATCTGTGTGGCACAGCCCAGAAAGGATATGCCTTTCCTTTTTCTGAGGAAGTTCACCAGCATCTTGGGTGTTGTGGATGTAGTGTAGCAAATCTCCAGGAAGGACAAGTTCTTGAGGAAAAAATACATGGGGGAGTGAAGGGCAGCATCTACCATAGTGATCACAATGATGAGGATGTTTCCCACCAAAGTACTGAGGTACATGAGCAATACCAGGCAAAAGAGAGAGCCTTGGATCTCTGGAATGCTGGAGAAAGGTAAAAATTGGAAATAGGTCACCACTGTTTGGTTCCAGCAGCTGGTCATGTCCGTCAAGTTGGTTTTTTAACTCCAGGAAAGATTATATGTCCTTTTTCTAGTTAATCTAGAGAAATACACAATAGTAAATTAAATATTTATGTGAACTACTTTCTAATAGGACAAGAACCCAGTAAAGAAAATGGCTTTTTTACTACTGTGTTTAAGTATTTTCAGTGTTAAAGATTGTTTAGAGGACAGAGGAAAGGTGGTTCCCTTCACATAGCTTTTGATAAGTAAGAACAAGTTTTCCAAATGAGTGTGCTTCATTTCCAGTCAATGGAAAGGAAGATACGTCTTCTTTATGATAGCAGAATATTTCACTCCTCCTGCCTTTTAGAAAGAGGATTGTACTCTACTGCTCCAGTCTTTGAAGTGGACTTTTCCAGCTAAGATCTGCTACCCTTAGGGGTACAGGTGTACCTGCTACCAACCAAAGAAGACTGGTCCTTAAAGCCCAGAAATTATTAATTTGTTGATAGAGTGGGTTTTTGGCAATGAGTCCTTCTGGCTATTATTTTGTGGGTGGGGTTCACTCTAGAGAACAGTCACCTACTCAACACAGATAATCCTGTGTGCACTCCACAATACCATACATGATGGCTATTATTAGTGTGTATCTTCCCTGCTATCCCACCTGCACACAAAATAAAACCAAAAGTAGTACAAGTTTGCAAAAAAAGGTAAAACTTAGTGCACATGCTACCTTTTATTACTCCACTCAGGGTTAGCTCAAGTTCAGCATAGTGTGAACAGGCAGGAGGCAATAGACACAAACAGAAATACAAGGAATTCCATTTAAAAATAAGAGAGGGGGGTTTTGTTTGTTTATTTGTTGGTACATGTTTAATTTGGTCAAACACTGGAACAGGTTACCCAGAGAGGCTGCGTAGTCTCCATCTTTGGAGATACTCAAAATCTGATGGGAGATGGCCACGAGAAATGTGCTCTAGCTGACTCTGCTCTGAGTGGGTTTTTTTCACTGGATGATATCCACAAATCCCTGTCAATCTCCATGATTCTGTAAAACAAAAGTTTTTACAGAATGTACACATTATTTTCTTCTCACAATTTACCCAAACACTAGAGAGAGGTTTGTTGCAGGTTGTTTTTTCTTTCCTTTACACATATGTTGAAGACAACAGGGAAGAATTTCTATTTAAAACAACTGTTCTGATTTCATTGTCATAATTTGAATGGGATGGGGAACATAACTTTCAGTTAATAAGAAAAAAACCAGACCCAAATCACACACATGCATGTGTACGTGTACACATGCAGACAAACACACACACAGAGGAACCCCCAGACATTACAACTCTTTCCTATTAATAACTAGAACAAAAAAAGTACTAAAGAATGCAGATCACTCTCAAGAAAATTACCTTTGGCCCAGGCAATCTTCAGGAGGAAAGTTCCTTTCAGGAATAAAAAATGTCTTAGAATTTATTTTCTATTCCATTCTATTCTAATCCATTCGCTTCATAGATAGATTGGTCTCCCTTAAAGAGAAGCCCTGTGTAGGTGGCAGAAGAACAATCACATATGGAAGAAGAAAAAGAACACTGGAGTAAAATAAGATAGCTCACCTGCCATTAGAAGGTGGCTGTAGTTAATATTTTTTGAAAATCCGCATCACAGACCTTGAGTATTTCAATGTGTTTTTCTTCCCAGAGGAAATTTGTCTGTTGGGTATTGATTGCTTGCAATTGTACGCATCAGTTATTTTTTCCTTATTCTTTGGGTATGAAAAAACATCTCTCTGGTTCTGCTGTTAGCTCCTGGAACTAACTCTAAAGAAAGACCTATAGAGCACTTGCGTATCTTGGGGCTGATCCCACTGAACTTTTGGAATAAAAATGTGGCATTGAAGGGAATTATTGGAGATAGTCCAGCATAGGGTAACAAAGATGATTAAGGGATTGGAGCATCTCCCTTATGAGGAAAGGCTGAGAGAGCTGAGACTCTTTAGCCTGGAGAAGAGAAGGCTGAGGGGAGATCCTATTAATCCTTACAAGTATCTAAAGAGTGGGTTGAAGGAGAATAGAGCCAGACTCTTTTCAGTGGTTTCCAGTGACAGGATGAGGGGCAATGGGCACAAGCTGGAACATAGGAAGTTCCGTTCAAATATGAGGAAAAACTTCGTTCTGGTGAGGGTGACAGAGCACTGGAACAGGCTGCCCAGGGAAGTTATGGAGTCCCCTTCTCTGGAGATTCAAGACCCGCCTGGGTGCAGTCCTGAGTAATGTGCTCTGAGCAATCCTGATTTAGCAATCCTGATCTCTAGAGGTCCCTTCCAACTTTGGCAATTCCGTGAATTCCATGAAATAAACTGCACAAACTAGCCACAGGAAAAAGGCTTTGCAGGAGGAGAGAAGGTATGCACAACTAATGTCTAACTCTGAGTTTAAGCTCTCTAATTAATGGTGAGGGACAAGCCCCTCCATGGGAGAACTCATCAAGCCATCTCAGACAGGCCTTTCAGATTGTCTAAAAATTGTCTTCTACGGATAATAATTTCTGTCTTTATTTGGGTGAATAATGATATGCTTTTGTTTAGTCCAACAAAGATACAGCACTTTTAAGCAGTCACTTACCTTAGCATCCTACATCACATTAGGTGATTCTTTCCTACAAAAATCACTTGCTCTCTGACGTTCACAGAAGGTGACTACAGTGCAGAAGTCGCTCTATAGTTGATGACTAAAGAGAAGTGTGAAGAAAGACAGTCCAAAGGTCAAGTAAAGGAAATTCAGACTGAATGAGATGTTTTAACACTGGCAGTGAAGATATCAGTCAGAAATTCCACGTTTAATTGAATATAAGCCCCAAATTTTGGGAACAAATTGCTCCGGCCTCTGTATGCACTTTAGTCGAAATCCCCAGAACATTCCATGTGGAATTTTTCTGTATTGATTCAAATAACCAGGATCTAGTGAGAAAAACATAAATCCATCATCTGGGCCCTGTTCTGCTAAGTGGCGCTGGAGAGGGGTCAGGAGGAGTAAGGGGAGCAGTTCTCTACTGTATGATTTATCTGAAAAGCTGCAGTAGATGCCTGTCGAAGTCAGGAATGGAGACAGTCAAGTCTGGATGCAGATTCACTCCCACTGAATTTAGTGGGAGTTTGTTTCAGTGCTCGTTTTCTTCAATGGACGGTGTCTGAGGAGGACTCTTTTTGTCTGCCCCTGATGAATTCCTGCACCAAAAGATTCATGCATTCTGGAATCCATATCTGGAATCCAGTTCCCATTTGTCGCTGAGTACTGTCTGGGATTTTCCCACTGTGATCATCATCCTACGAGCTTGATATGGTTTTATACATATTGTATATATTTCATTATTTTCTTTTTATTATTTTATTAATATTTTCATTGAAATAGTTTGAGACGTATGAGTTTCTTCTAAACTCATACATGTCTTTCTCCCTTCTTTCCTTGAAGAGATAGGTGGATGAGAGCATCTGACATTCATCTCAGTGGCCACTCCAGCCCAAACCAGGAGAGATCTATTTGCGCCCAATGTGGGGCATGAGCAGGCCTCAACCAGAGCTCTGACAGATTGCCTGAATAGTTTGAATTCCAACTTGCTCAGAAATTAAAACAGACAGCTCACTTTATGTCATTCTTCAGCAAAATGTTATATCATGCCTTTAGAGAGCTTTGTTTGAAGTTAATTGATGCAAGTCTGCTTAACCTGCCAAGTCACATTCAGCTCTTAAAACTGGGGGGAAGAAGGAAGAAAAAGGGGATATTCAGAGTTATGGCATCTGTCTTCCTGCGTAACCGTTACATGTGATGAAGCCATGTAACGGTTCCTGTAGTTGCATAAATACCTCCCTGTTGATGGAAAGTAGTGAATGGGTTCCTTATTTCACTTCCCTTGCACATGCATCTGTTGTTTAAGTATTGAACTGTTTTTATCTCAACCCGTGATTCTTGCCACCTCTACCCTTCCAGTTCTCTCTCCCACTACACTGCGGGGGATGGAGAAGGATAGGGGGGAAGTGAGCAGCTGTGTGGTGTTTAGCTGCTAGTGGGGACTAAACCATGACATCTATCGTGACTTACAGAAGAAGACTCATGTTCCTGTGACTACAGAAAGGTATCTGAACAAGCACCTCCAACTGCATAATCTACCTATTCCTAGTGACCATGGATCTGTTAATTGAAAAAGTGCTGTCCCAGCACAGATTTCAATGATCACTTTGCAGGCCTCCCAATTTGCATTACTGGCTATTAGTTCAGCAACCATGGTGATATGCTTTCCTGGGAGCAGATTATGACAAAGATCATAAAATCATAAAATCATAAAATCATAGAATGCTTGGGATTGGAAGGGACCTTTAAAGATCATCTAGTCCAACCCTGCTGCAATGAGCAGGGACAACTTTTACTAGATCAGGTTTTTCAAAGCCCCATCCAAGCTGACTTTGAACACTTCCAAGGATGGGAGTTCCATAACTTCTCCAGGCAATCTGTTCCAATGGCTCAATACCCCCATAAAAAAAATTTCTTCCTTATGCTCAGTCTAAATCCACCCTCTTTCAGTTTAAAACTGTTTCCCTTTGTCCTGAGACTGTATCCCCAAGTCCTTCTCCACAGGGCTTCTCTGAATCCATTCATCCCCCGTATATATATACTGGTACTGGGGATTGCACAAACCCGTATGTAGGACCTTGCATTTGGCTTGTTGAACTTCATGAGGTTCTCATGGGCCCACTCCTCAAGCTTGTGAAGGTCCCACTGGGTGTCATCTCTTCCCTCTAATGAATCAACTGCACCACTCATCTTGGTATCATCCACAAACTTGTTAAGCAAGCACTCAGTGCTACTCCCTGGGTTGCTGATGAAGGTATTAGTTAGTATTTGTCTCAGTATGGGCCCTTGAGGGGGGCTCTTTAATGGTTTTCACTTGGACATTCCACTAGGCCTTCTCTACCTGTTCTTCCTACCTAAGTGTTGTGACTTTATTCTATGGCTCTGCTCTTTGTGTAGTAAAAACCCAGTCCTGAAGAGGATTCTGATCTGGAACATAGAGCAGCTATGTCTAGAGGACTAGTCAAAACTGAGGGTCACCAAACTACACTTTCAGAATGGATCAATCCAATCAAAATTATGCAGTTGTCTTTGATTTGCTTTCCAAAAGGCCCCTGACTTCTCAATGAGAAAATTGAAATAATGATTCAATGTTCTGCTACCTTCCTCCAGCTTCTCTGGTTCCCCAAACCCCGTTGTAATAATAAGGTGACCAAATCAACTATGCAATAAAATAAAATTGAAATAATCGGGTGTTAACTTAGGTATCTATAATGAAAAGTATGTGTCTGGGCCATTTGCTTTAGCCTCCCTTTATAGTTAAATGGGGATAAACAGTCCAATTTAAAACATGATTAGTCTCATCTACCTAAGGATGATCTTAAACAGCTTGTAGAAAACCTCTCCATAAAAACAGTCCAGTCAAATACCTCAAAAAAATGTGTCTACATTTTAGATACCTGAAGGCAGGTGAATGAATCCAGTCTTCAAGAGTTGGAGTCTTAAAGCACCATTTCTTAGTTCTGAGAATGTTAAGAAACCTTTAGAAAGAGTCATGAATAGAAGCAGTAGTGAAAATACTTATCTTTAGCAGATAAAAAGTAGGTTTGTTCCCTCAGCACTAGCAAGTAATAAGCACATTTTAGAGGAAGAGCAGAGAAATTACTTTACTGAAATTATTCTCTTGGTTATCTTTAATCTGGAGTTCAAAAGCTAGAGCATGAGGAAACATACACTGTGATATGCCTGTAGCCCTAGAAATATAAAATGTGAACCTGTGACATTATTAATTTCATGAAAGTCGTAACATTTTCTACAGATTTTCCAAGGAACATTTAAGGACAGTCAATGTCAGTATTTTATATTACAGAGTTATGAAGTCATTCAGGTGCATGTCAGGTGAGTTACATTCCTGGAAATAAATTGGAATTAAGTTGGAAATGATTTCTAACTCAGTTATACAATTTTGGCCCAAAGTCATGCTTCTGAGAACTGTCAAAAGCATGAGATTTACAAGAGAGAACCATGACACCGCTCTCCTGTTACTGAGAGGTGTTAAGAGCATAGCTATTTGGTATCCATATGGAGAGTGAGAATGTTTATTTTTCAGTCAGATTTTCTGACTAATGACCTTGCCAAATTGTAATGATAATAAAAGCGTGTCAGAACCACAAAGACATAAAGCCTGACCAGTTAACACTAAGAAACAATAACCAGGAATAAACATCACCAGTTGATGAGCTATCAAGAAACCACAGGCACCTGGGACTTTGCAACTAGTGAGAATGCAAACCTAAGGGTGGAGGATGTTGGATGGAGTCAGTGGGACCATGCCAACTAATGAGGGGATGTTCAGGTGAAGGGGAGCCACGAGGAACAAAGAGAAAGGGATACACAGAAAAGAGATTTAAAAGGTGGCGGTTCCATGTAAACTGGGGCTGGTCACTGCTGGTCTGGTTGAGCCCTGCGCCTGATCACTGCCACCTGTCCTATCTTACTAAACCTTTGCATAACTCTGTGCATATTCTCACTTTATCTTGTTTGTATATGTACTGTAAGGACCGAGTACTATCTACTGGGGGAATTGCCATGAGTGGATTTGGTGCCAGCTACCAAAGTCAGACTGGAGATGTGGGCACCCTTGGCCTCTGGTGTGTGGTCTGGGAGCCAGTGGGTCCCAGTGCAGCTACTGGAACTAGTAGGTTCTCAGCCTACAGTCATTGGACTGGCAACAGCATGTGTCCCCAAAAACAGTTACTGGGGGGACTGGCATGAATGAGGTCAGTGAGGGGTTCAACACTGGCAGCTGGAGCAGGCCCATGGGTCACAGCTCTTGTGCCTTGCTCTGGCTACTGGAGGCAGGGGGGAGTGTCTGTATCTCCCCCAAACTAGGTGTGTGTGTGGTATGCATGTATATTCATCAGCAAACTCAGAGCTGGACCAGCCAGTGAGTAGGAGGTCTTGGCAAGGGTATAGGGTTCATAGAGAGTTTGTGCTGGTTCCTAGGGAGAACCTGCAATTATGGGCTGTCTGTGGGATGAGTGTGTGAGTGCTGTGTGTTTGGTGCATCAAGCTGGACAGACAGTAGGACCATGCCAGAGGACCCACAAAAGTGCATGTGCTTATGAATCCTGGGGATGTTATGAATGTGCCCGCACTAGTGCCCTCATGTCTGTGCCACTCCCAGAAGAGAAGAGGACATGCCTGTCTGCTCTCGTGTGTGATGTGAGTCCTGTATATATTGTCTGTGACAGTCTGTGTGGCTGGCCATATCAATGTCCTTTTCATGACTGTGTGTGTCTTTGTGTGTCTGTGTCCTGTGTATCTCATGTATATGTATTTATTACTGGTTGAACCTGCAAACGGGCTAGCAGCAGCTGTGTCCTTGAGATCCCAAATCCCTGGGGACCAGGCTGGGCTCCAGAGGCTGGGCAGGAAGGTCCTTAGCCAGGGCTGCTGAAGTCTTCAGCTGCTCTTGACATCCTTTAATAAAGCTAAAGGTGTTTGAGAATTCAAGGCACCCTAGGATAGCACTAAATCCCAGCTTGTACCTCCCTAAATCCTCAATGACTAGAGTAATCTCTGAAGAAAAGAATTTTCTTTTTAACTCATACATAATTTTGCTACAGAAGCAATCTCATGCTTGAACTGGCATGCAGATGCTCATGTAGGTTCTCATGTACTTGCAATTCAAAATGCGATGTAGTTTCATTGTTCCTGTTCCATGAAACTACCCCAACTATGCTATTATTTCAAATAAATTGAAGCAGCATTAACAAATTCTTTTTCTTCTCTGCGAGGATAGTCTGTGGCATATCTGTCATTATGAGATCTGTGTGAAGGGCAGGTCAATTCCGTTTATGGTGCTTCAGAGAAAACTTGCCTGATGTCTTATGGAATAAACCATGTGCTAATGTCACAGCTTATTCAAGTTGTGGATGGAGAGCATCTGCATTTAAAATACAATTTAAAATCTGCAATGTAAGGTGACTGTAGGACTCGCCAGGTCAACACAGTCCCTAATGTAAGAAAACAAAGGAAATTCTTCTAGTGGAATACTCATGATCCATTTTGGAGGCACTGGATGGCAAAACTGGTGAAGACAAGACGCTTACTTCAAAATGCTTATTGTGAATACATAAAGCAAATCCAAGGAAGAACAAAGACAAAAACTTGAAGGTCCTCATAGCCACTGAACAAGAATTACACAAGGTGAGAGTTGTTTCTGAGGGGTGTTCTGCATTAGGGAATAAAACACTAACCTATCAGTAAACCAATGACTGCTGTGAGATTTACTGACTTTAATTAACAGCTGATGACCAAAGCAATAGTCTAAAACTTTCATAAGGGATCAAAGAGCAGAACTAGGTAGATTCTACTTCAGCTGCATGGATCTAACAAGTTAAGAAGACTATTGTGAATGTGTCCCATTACAAGCTACAGGGAATTTTTAATGTTATTCTCTATTCTGTTATGCACAGGTTATATTGAGGTATCTCCCAAACTTTGGAGCTTCAAATACCACGGTGTTAACGGAAGCAGTCAAAGCCAGAAAGATTCTTTTCAAAAACCCTCAGACCTTTAAATGCCTGAGCACGTTAGGAGTTTCTTTATTGTGATTGTAAGTTAAAACCATCTGTGGCTCCCAATTTCACGGCTTTCACTTTCATGTTCATGTTCTAAAAATCCACTGACAAAAGGCATCTTGTATGAGTGAAGTTTTGGCAGAAAGAGAAGTCAGATGGAGTCAGTACAAGGAATGATTGAGGCATGTCTGGGCTGTATGCGCTGTTCTTGCTTTGATGATGTGTCCTTCTCTCTGAGCTGTGGTCTCTTGACCAGCTCCGTGTGTGTGCAGTGAAAAAGGGGCTTCCCCGCTCTGTCCCCATATATGGATACATTTCTGCTGCCCAAATGCATTCTGTGCCTTGAGATTTACCTGTGTAGTCCAGTGGTTGGTTGCCCCTTTGGGAAGAGATGAGAAGTCTGAAGAACGTAGAATTAATGACCACTTTCTCCTGTGTGGCAGGCTAATTTCTTCTCTCTTCCTGTGCATCAGTTTCCTATTCTGGGCAGGAAAAAACCCACAGAGCTACCACGGCCATCACAGTGCTGCATGAATACCCCATCGGCATCGCACACACAGCAACACTCATCACGGTAATGAGGCAATGTGACTGATGAAGCAGATGGTATTGAGCTTCACCCTCTGACTTTATTAGTGTTCTCTCTGGGTATCTTTCCCTCTGATTATTCCTTCTTCCTTTGCCTGTCTATAGACAATGGCTATTTGGGTTTGCTTAGTTTTGGTTGTGTTTTCTTTGGATTGTGGGTGTTTCGGTGGTCATCTGAACTTTCTCTTCAGTGCAGAAAGCACCTATGGAACCCCTTAGGACCACAAACCTGACATGTGAGGGGAGCCCATGTTCTCAGCAATTAACCATACACCCACAGGGGAGCCAACACTTAAATACTAACTCCTCATAAGTGTATGCTTGGTCACTATCTCAAACTATGAAACGCAGACAGCCCTAACGTAAGGCACTTTCAGCATACGCAGCCATTGCATTCTTCCTGTGTTCAGCTAGACCCGCTATAGAGTTGCAGCCTTTGATCCAGTGGCTCTCCAGGGATTCCCAAGAGACTCCTCCCTTCAGCAACTAGCTAAAGCACTGAGATTTCGGTGCGGTGACTACCCCTCTGACAGTCTGCCCGTTTTGATTCCTTCCAGATGAAGCCAAGAGATGGGCCAGAACCAGGAAACCACACTCTGCTGTCAGGATTTGTCCTCTCTGGGTTGTCCAAACACCCAGAACTGCAGCACTCGCTGTTCTTCATGTTCTGCTTCATTTACACCATCACCATCATTGGGAACCTTCTTATCTTCATGGTCACAGTGCACCCCTCCCTCCGCATGCCCATGTACTTCTTCCTCCGGGTCCTGTCGTTCCTGGATATTTCCACAGCATCAGTCATTGTTCCCAAGATGCTGGCAAACTTCCTGTCAGAGGACAGGAGTATTTCCTACATGGGCTGTGCCACACAGCTCTACTGTGTGATTTTTTTAGGAGCCACGGAATGTTACATTTTGACAGCCATGGCCTATGACCGTTACGTGGCCATATGCAACCCCCTTAGATATGCAATCATCATGAACAGCAGAGTTTGTCTTTCCTTGGTTCTGTTGTCATGCTGCAGTGGTAATGTTGTGTCCGTGGTGCAGACTGCTTGGGTGTTCACGTTGCCCTTCTGTGGGCCCAGGAAGATTAACTACTTCTTCTGTGATATTCCCCCCCTCATTATGCTCTCCTGCACTGACACTTCTTTGTATGAAAAGCAGATTGTTATAGCCACAGTACTGGTCATCTTTACCCCATTTTGTCTCATTCTGGTATCCTATGCCTGCATCATCTCCAGCATCCTGAAGATTTCCTCTGCAAAGGGCAGACACAAGACCTTCTCCACCTGTTCCTCACACCTTACTGTTGTAACACTGTATTATGCATGTGGGACCTTGATTTATTTACGGCCAAAATCCCGTAATTCACAAGACACTAAGAAAGTCCTAGCTCTCATGTACACGGCCATAATTCCCACATTAAACCCACTGATTTACAGTCTGAGAAATAAAGATGTGAAAGGAGTACTAATCAAAATTATAGCTGAGCTGAGGAAGATATAAACTTATTCTGCTCGAAAAGGATATTTCTTCTGTTGTGTATACTTAGATTTTTTGTTTCTTTTATACTTGACTTTTATTAAACATCTTCATAACTTTGCGCACTTGGAAAATGAATGTATCTCAAACTCCACTTAGGGATTTTGTGCTTCTTCTGTCCAGTATGAGCGTATATGAATCTTATTCCTTCAGTATTTGTGATATACCACCTTGCACTGTCTGATGGAAAATGAGGTTTCAGTCTTTGTTTCCAATAAAAGAGTATTTCATACAGTACAGTCACTGTAACAGAGACTGCAATATGTCTTGGACAGGCATCTTGTCACCTGGGCCATAGTGTTAATTTGTATCTTGCATCTCTCTGTTACTAGTTCTTTATGTCACGAATAAGATTTTTTGAGATGTGCCTGAGAGCCTCATTTGAACAGTCACAGATAAATGACTGGACCTTGGACTCATCATATTTTCTGTCATTTGGAAGAGGGGATGAAATCAGCTCTAGTTTTGTCTGAGAGAGTAGGAAACTGAAGGCAATTTCCTACATGACCAAGGTTTGTAAGTGCCTGTGTGGAAATGTGACATCTGTCTCTATGTGTCTTTTTATCTGGTATTGCAGAGAATCTGGGTCAGATTTCCTAAGGTTCACCTGTCTCATGTTTTAGCATAACATATGGGCATCTTCCTTCTATTTCAGCAGCCTCCAAAGACCAAGACTCATCACTTAGTCTTCCAAGAGTGAGTGGGAGAAAACATGTCATTTGATAAATTTGCTTAAAAAGACAAATGATCATAATGTGTAACAAAAAACTCTCATGGGAGTTGTCTTCACTGAGTTTTGCCTGTTGTGTTTTAGGGACAAATATTAAAGACAAGCATGACTGCAGTTTTATAACCTGCCTTCTCTTGTAATCCAGATGGTACAACCACCATTTTATCATGACAGACTCTGTCAGTCATCTCCAGTGCCAACCTTCTTCCAGGATATCCTGAGGACTGAAAAGCTCCTCCGAACAATGAGATCTCCAATAGCCGTTGAATGTGCATATTTGTGTGTATGCATGTAGGTGTATGCTTGTGTGTACATGTCTGTAGTGTCTTTGCTCAGACCCTATTGAGAACCTCTTGTATAATTGGGTAGGTGGCAAAGGTGCCTGCAGTGTGCTTGGACTGTGCTCAGTGGAAAGAGCCCTTCTCAGCTGGTTCAGGGACGGCTTACCTGCTGTTACACCATCACTTGCCCCATGAGGAGTAGGCCTCTCGAAGCTCCTGCTACCTTGAATGACATCTGTGGAAGAGACTTCTCTGCTCTTCTCATCTCTCTAGTGCCCTTCATTCACTTTTTGATTCAAAGCCTTCTGCACTTTTGCAACACTCCCAATTTCAGAAAAATGCAGTAAAGACATCTGCTTTTTTTGCTAGTTGTCCTTTTTCTCTAAATAGTGAGGAGAAACAGACACTTCTTGAGAATATGTAATCTGCCCTACTTGAAATTCCTAGTTTAGGATCAGGGCCTAAGAGAACACTGTGTTCTTTTCTCTCTGGTGATATATCCTATTAGAAAGGCCATGGAACAGTCGATCTAAATAGAATAGAACAGAAACTTATGAAAAAGCTTTACAGAAAAAAAGCTACAGAAAATCACAGAATCACAGAATGATATGGGGTTGGAAGGGACCTCTGGAGATCATCTAGTCCAACCCCCCCACCAAAGCAGGTCCACCCAGAGCAGTTTGCACAGGAATGTGTCCAGGTGGGTTTGAATGTCTCCAGAGAAGGAGAGTCCACGACCTCTTTTGGCAGCCTATTCCAGGGCTCTGCCACCCTCAAAGGAAAGAAGTTCCTTCTCATGTTTAGATGGAACTTCTTATGTTCAAGTTTGTACTTGTTGCCTCTTGTCTTGTCACTGGGCACCACTGAAAATAGACTGGTCCCATCTTCTGGACACCCACCCTTTAAGTATTTATAAGCATTGATCAGATCCTCCCTCAGTATTCTCTTCTCCAGGCTAAAAAGACCCAAGTCCCTCAGCCCTTCCTCGTAAGGGAGATGCTCCAGGCCCCTCATCATTTTTCTAGCCCTCTGCTGTACCCTCTCCAGCAGTTCCCTGCCCTTCTTGAACTGGGGAGCCCAGACCTGGACACAGTACTCCAGATGGGGCAAAATGCAGATGTTAAAACAACAATTAGACATTTGAAGCAGAGGGAGGGGTAGCCATGACCTTATTTAAGCAGTACTGCAAGAGAGGTGAGTTCTCAATGTTTTGAGGCTGGAGGTGATTGAAATCTGTAGTGCCCCTACTGCTATGGTATAGTGTACAGGTGGGAGATGAGGTATGAAGTTCTTTGGGCATCCTGCTAAAGCTGAGCTGCAGTGCAGAAAAGACAGAAAAATTAATTTTAACTGTATATTTTTACTTTTAGTAAAGGGGGAACTTAAAAGATAATTTACCCGCTTCTCTGCTAATAAGTGCAAATGCAGTTTGTTTTGTTTGTTTTCTTCAGCACTTGTAATTAATGAACCTCAGTAAAGGATATGTTACTGTAGAAGTCTTATTTCCTAGGAAAGACTGTTGTCATTGGTTATGGACTATTCAGAAGGATAAACAGGACGTTCCAAGTCTCCAAAGGAGATGAAAAGTTGCATTAGGCACCCTCCTGGTAGGACCTAACTGTATTTTACTGAACGAAAACAGAACTCTCCACATAAGAATGCAGCACCAGAGAGCGTCAATTAGCTGTTCCAATGCACTCCTACATATAAGAATAAAAGACTGAAGTTCAGTAAGTCTCTGGATGCATCAAAGAGTAATTAGGCTTATTATCACTCCCTTTTTGAGACTTTGATTTATTCATTGTCTTTCTAAAATGTAGGTGCTACTTCTAGGTGTTTGAGCCAAATATCTCTGAGAAAATTGAACACTCCAACCTATGAAGACGGACATGGGGGTGGAGGATGGGGGGAGAATAAATATGGGCTAGTTCTAGATCTTTTCATTTGTTTTGTTTGGTTTGGTTTTTTTTTTTGTGTTTTTATCTTCTTGTTCGTTTTACATTTCACAGGGGAGGGGAGAAGATATTTTCTGCTACTGTTGAGCCATTCAGATTACCTAAGTGTATGTGGAAACTGATGCCCTGAATATTTGTCAGCATTTTAGCAGATAGGCAACAGAACTGTCAGAATGGAACAAATGAGTCTCTAAGAGTTTTACCAAAACCATGAACTAAACTCTTAATGTGATTTATCCTTTGACTGTAGAAGGAGCTAAAATGACAACTTGGGAAATAGGCAACTAGTAGTTATATGTAGATGACAGGCAGTGAGGAACTCCTCTTCCCTATCTCTAGTGTTTAATTACCCACACATAGGCATAAAGTCCAGTTTCAGAGCCCCAGACATACCCTACGTGACCACTAGCAGACAATTCAGGAAGTTTTGGGTCATGCTTATGTCCGGTGCATATCTACCAGCTCCATGCAATGTGTGACTCTATGGCATCGTAAGTAGCACCAGCTGTGTTTGGGTACTTGGAGATGCTACCTCAAGAAACTTACTGGAGTCTAGAGAGAATTTTAACTCATTGCATACATACAGTTTGGGTAACTGAATTGTTACTGAAATTAGGACAGTTCCAGCTAGCTGGCTGAACCTTTAAAGGTGTTCCGTGTAGGTGTCTGTATGCCTGGTTGTTACCCCATGATGTTCAAAGGAAGTCTTGTAAATAAAGTCAGCAGAGTTTATGGTGCTGGTAGATATGATAGAGTACATAATGGAAGCCTCCCTTTCCGGCAGCTAGTTCTCCTTGAATGTTAGAAAAGGGCACTCCAGGACTGAAAACACTTTTTAAAGCCATATATGTGATGTTATTTACAAATCCGTTAAAACCCTACTCAGAAATTCTCAAAAAACTTTCATAGAATCATAGAATGGTTTGGGTTGGAAGGGACCATAAAGATCATTGAGTTCCAACCCCCCTGCCATGGGCTTCCACTCGATCATCTCACCCTCTTCCCCTAGAGCATCCAACCTGGCCTTGAGCACCTCCAGGAACGGGGCATCCACAACTACTGTAATCTAAATGTATCCTTTTTCAGTTTGAAACTGTTACGCCTTCTCCTATCACTATTCTCCATGATAGACTCCCTCTCCATCTTTCCTGTAGGCTCCCTTGAAGTACTGCAAGGCTGCTATAGGGTATCCCTGGAGCCTTCTCTTCTCCAGGCTGAACAACCCCAACTCTCTCGGCCTGTCATCACAGGAGACTTGCTCCAGCCCTCTGATCATCTTCGTGGCCCTTCTCTGGATTTGTTCCATCAGGACCATGTTCTGTTCAACAGGACCATTCTTCCTGCGCTGAAGACTCCAAGGCTGGACACAGTACTTCAGGTGGGGTCTCACCAGAGCGGAGTAGAGGGGCAGAATCACCTTCCTCGACCTGCTGCCCACACTTTAACCTTGTTTGTTTTATGGTAAAAACAGTTTTCAGAAGGAAGAGAACGTCTACCTCTCAGCATTAGAATTCACCGTCCCTTTTTGGTATAAAAAAGCTGTCCTTCTTTCAGATGATCTGCCATTTCAGCAAGATTACACATGTTTTCAGGCATCCATTCCCAGGCTTTTGGAAGTGAAATCTGGTCTAAGTACCTATCCAAATTCTCCCACACACCTTGCCACCCAAGCATTGGCTGACACATAGGCCCATTCTTATGCGTCTTCCCTAACCAATTGGTTACTGGATGTTCCATTGTGTGGTAGGTAGACCCTGTCCAGTTGCTAAACACCACTCTACCTCTCACTTGCTCTACCACTCCTATCACCCATGGACGGGGAGAAAATAAAAGGAAAGCAAAAGGCTTATGGATCAAAATAACAATAGCTAAGGAAGCTAAAAGCTAAAAGCTGTGCACCTGGGCAAAGCAAAAAGAGAAAATCAGTTTCTACTTCCCCTTTAGCAGGCAGATGTCCAGCCACTGTCTGTGTCATTATTTAGGCCAGACTGGCTACTGACATGAAGCCTCAGCACATGTAATGGGTGTTTGCTTGGGAAGACAAACAATGTAACCCCAAACTCCATGATTTTTCAGTAGTTCTGTTACCCAAGCAGGCAGTCAACCCTGCTGTATTGATGCAGGTTATTAATCCATCCATGATGCAAGAGTTTGCATTTATCCTTTCTCAGTTTCATGAAGTTTCTCAGTTTCATAAAGTTCCTCTTGTGTGTGTAGATCCTTCTGAATGGCCTCCCTCACACTTGAGTATATGGAGTGTTGATCAGTACCAGTGATGGACAGTGCTATCACTTCACGCTAATGTTCTCTACAAATTGTATGTTTTCTGTTTCCTCCTCCATCTCTTTGATAAAGATATTAAACAAGACAGATCCACGGATAGACCCCTGAGCAAATCTGTCACAACCAGCCTCCAGATAGATGACAAAACATCCACCATTTCCTTTTGTATCCCAAGATCATTCATCCAGTTTTTCCCCCATCTAGCAGTTCACTCATCCAGACCGTAATATACCATACTAGATACAAGGATGCTGTGGAAACCCTAGTGATATATAGAAGGAGAGACCATCTGCTCCTTCAACATTATCAGGACCTTGTCAAAATGCGAACATAAGGAAAAGGAGAAAGTAGTAAAGAAAACAAGAACATTCACAGACAGAACCCTGACACACAAACAACGTTGGAGACATTGAAAGAGACAAGAAACAAAGCCAATCAGTTACACTAATTTATGCCAAGAAAGTGCAGACATCACTTCAGAGAGGGACAACCTGGACTTTGCAACTAATAAAAATGCAAATGGTCCCAGATACTAGACAGAGCTAGTGGGACTGTGCACACTGGGGAAGAAATGTACAGGGGAAGGGAATCAGGGATGAGCATAGAGGGAAATAGAAAGGGGTATAAAAAAATGGTTCGCATGTGAAACAGATGGTGAGCGTGCTTGTCTGACTGAGCCCTGCACCTGATCACCACAGTCTGTCTTGTCTTCTTATCAAAGCATTCTTTAATGGTTTCTCTGCATAATCTCTCTCTATCCTGTCTGTATGTGTCCTGCAAGGACTAAGTGCCAGCTACTGAGGGGACCAGTGTGAGTGCCTTTGGTTCTAGCTGCTGGAGTCAGACTTGTGGTGTAGGTGCCTGTGCTGTCAGCTGCTGAAGTCAGTAGGGACCCAGTGACAGCTACTGGTGCCTGTGGGGTCTCAACTGCGAGCCACTGGGGTGGGAACACTGTGTGTTCCCCAAACCAGCAAGGCTTCCAGGGAGAAACTTGCATAAGTACAGTGCTTGAGAGGGCTCAGCACCGGTAACAGAGGTGGAACTGTGGATCATAATCTGGTGTGCCTGGATGACAGCTGCTGTGGGTGGAGGGGGCAAATGTGTGTATCTTCCCCAAAACTGGCATGCATCAGGGGTCTATGTGTATCTCACTAGCAAACTTCAAGCTGGACCAGCTGTCAAGTAGGAGACCATGGGTGTGACAGTGGCTGGGGAGGCCTCCTGGATATTCACTGTTTGTGGCGTAGGGTCTCATGGGAGTGCTCGGTTGGGATGGGGTTGCTCATGGGGCATGGGAGCCCTCATTTCTTCCTTATGCCCCACACAAACCTAGTGGGTGACAATCCCAGACCACCCATTGCTTCTACTGCTTTCTTGCACATTGTCCTGCCCTAGCTCCCAGATATCCCCTGGCATCACACTGTCCCTCACTGCTCCCATATTTTCTGTTACTTTTTTAGGTGTTAAGGCAAGAAATTCTGTACCAATCAGAAGTTATATAATGATATTTTGTTTTCCTTTTCCAGTGAGTGATTCCTTTCCAGGTAGGTCTTACACAAGTTTTGATCACTTGGTTTAAATAGATACTTTCCAGTTGAGCATTATGTCTTGCATATCTATGTATTCGTGACTGTATCTGTGAGGACTGGAGTTTTTATGATTGTAGGATTCTAGGAGTATGTCAGGTCCTACAGCAGAAAGTGGTGTGTAGTAATAGTGAAGCTGCAATAAGATGACTCGCTCCACTTCTTGCTGTAGGAGATGACAGCCACCTAGAACCCTGAAATTATAAAAACTTATAATTACTTAAGTCCATGAAATCATGTAGATTGGAAAGGACATTGTGAGGTCACAAGTCCAACTTCCTGCTTTAAGTGAAACCTGTTCAAGCAGGCAGCTTAAGACCTAACCCAGATGAGTCCGGAGAACTTCCAAGAACAGATACCACAGCCTCTTTGGATCGGTTTCACTATTTAACCACTCTCAAGATAAAAAAGCACTTCTTTATACTGAGTCAGAATTTCTTATGACCCAGGCTGTGTCTTTTACACATTCACCTTCCACTCTGCACTCTGAAAGAGGCAAACTCTGCCTCTATCTTCTCCACACCCTCCGTTAGGCAGGAGAGAAAGCAGTACAATCTGCTGTTAGAGTTCTTCAGGCTCAAGAAACCCTTCTCCCTTAGTGCCTCCTGGGACAAGACCGCTCTTGCTAGAGTGCTCTTGCACTCTAATTATCTTGCTGGCCTTCAAGTGGATTTGCTCAAGGATTCCAATATCCTTCCTATACATACAAGAAAGATATTGTGCATATGGGCACACAATATCCATTTGTGGTTAGTTCATCTCAACACTTCACCACATTCTTCTCACCAATAACATCTGCATGAATACAAAAAGCTGAATTCAGCCCCAGTGTAACTATTTCATGGGTGTAGTGACAGCTGACCTAGTGTAAGCTCAGATATTCTAGGATATAGTCTCACCTGTAGGTGTTATTGCAGAAGGACACAGCTGTCCTATACGCTGAGTGGACAACCTGGGTGTCACTGGATAAGTGTATGTGGAAAATTATAATGAGCCATGTGACTGTACAAACGAATGTACAGGTGAATGTACAGCTCAACTGAAAAGTATCTATTTAAACAAAATGATCAAAACTTGTGTAAGACCTACCTGGAATGACTGTACAAATGATGCTGCATCCAGTCTCCAGCTACATTCTTTGAAGATCTAATCAATACAGACAAAGGAGTAGTGGATAAGATTCAGCTGAAACAGCAGAGTAGGAGCATGCCTGAACATAAGCATTTAATGTCATCTGAGATGCCCCAGGATACCCCACTGAGTCTTTATCTGCCTTTCCAAAAGGGTCTGAGGTTGTAGCTCCTGTCATATCTGCTATCCCCATGCAGATATCTTGATTAATTGACAACATTTCTCTAATGGCAGTAGACAGGATATACTAAGACATCTAAAAATGGTACAAGACATGTATGCTTGGGCAGCTGAATCAATCTGTATGATACCACTTAAAATAAAATGGAGAAACTAATATGCCCATGAGGATACAGCATGAAAATCATGGTTGTTACATTCTTGAGATCTTTCCACTGATGTTAATTCTTTGACATCAACTGTTTTTTCATTTTCAGATAAGAATTTTACATCCGTTTAGAATGAGCCCTTTTATACTTCATATGTTTATTTTATACACTCATACACACATACACATAAAGAAAAAGGACTTACAAAATAAATGACCTAGTTCACAGAGTATTAAACTAGGTGACAGACTTCTGGTGAGTTGAATACATTTTTGAGATGCAGATGCATGCATGTATAGATGAGTGGTCTAAACCGTGACTTGCATTTTACCCCAAACCAAACAGGAGACCAAACTTTTACTTCAAACTTCAATGTAAGTGTTTTAATCCCTACACAGTACAGATACATCAAGCATTTGAGAAAGCACGTTGAAAATTCTAAATCTTAACCTTTATTCTTTAAGAAAGTTGTTGTTATGGCCAGTTTCACATCCTTATTCCTTAGTGTGTATATGACTAGATTCAGCAATGGTGTAATTACTGAATAAAAAATAGCCACCACTTTATTGATATTGGATTCATATTTCACTGCAGACCGGACATACATAAAGATAAGAGTCCCAAAACAGATGGTGACTACAGAGAGATGTGAGGCACAGGTAGAAAATGTCTTTTTGCATGCAGCCCCTGATGTTACCTTCAAGATGGTCATGATGATTTGGAGGTACAAAGTCATGATGAAAAGTCAGAGGACATTATAACGACAGAGCTGAAAGTATAACCCACAATTTGTATCCTGTACTTGTCACTGCATGAAAATCAGAAGAGCTGACTGGCATGACAGAAGAAATGGTTAATTTTGTTAGTGCAGAAGGAATTCCTGGAGAACAAGGCAGAAGGAAAAATAGGGCAGATGAATCCTGACAACCAACAGATCATGGCTAAGTTACGGTAGGTCTTCAAGTTCATGATAGTGGAGTAATGTGACGGTTTGCAGATGGCCAGGTAGCGGTCATATGCCATGACTGTAAGGAGGAACAGTTCAGTGGCAGCAAAAGAGAAGGAGAAGTAATACTGAGCAATGCAGCTTGAAGCAGACATGGTGTGTTTCTCCGTCAAGAAGTTGGCTAACATTTTAGGTACTGTTACTGTTGTGTACCAGGTCCCTACTAATGAGAGGTTGCTAATGAAGAAATACATGGCTCTGTGAAGACATGAATCAACTAAAACAATGACAAGAATAAGAACATTGCCCACAAGTGAGAGGACATAAATGATAAGACATAATGTGAAAAACACTATCTGTATATTTGGCCAGCTAGTGAATCTCAGAAAGATGAACTCAGTGGCTACTGTCCAATTTTACTTTTCCACGGGAACGCCTAGAGAAAAATTGAAAAATAAATAACATCAAGAGTAAACAGAGACAGGTTTGCACTCAATGTCCTGTCTACATCTAGCTGGATGTGTTACAAAAATCAGTGTTAGGTATGCCTGGTTCTGAAGTTCCTTGAACAAATAAACATTTCTGAATGTTCTTCTTGGATCTCACATCCCAAAGAGCACTAACACAGCAATTACATGTTTAGTTTCACTCTCTCATTCCATTTTAAAAATGAAGACTTTCCATTTACCTTCAATGCATAACCAAAATGTATGGAAAAGCAATTGTGGCTTGAAATTTACATGAGTATTTGGTTCCATTGACATATATTTCAGACTCAGGCTCGTGTGAAAAGAATGTTTGTGATCCAAAATCCAGACTGAAATTTAGGCCCCAAGGCAAGCTTTTATCTGTTATCTTCAGATACTTGTGATGACAACAAGCCCCACTGATCTAGTCATTGCACTTCCTTATAATCTTTTCACAGAGATACAAATCTGCAGAGGAAGACTCAAGCCTAACAGTCCTAAGTTTTTTTTCTAGGATGAAGAAAATCAGTCTTTGGAGTTTATTTCTCCCAGGAATATGGATTATTAAATGAGACCTAAAAAGCAATCAGACAAGTAGGTTTAGTTTGTAGTAAACCCAACATTTACCAAGGCTAATCTCATTAAAATTGTTCTTCTCTTTTGAAGTAAAAATATCCATTGTAGTTCAATATTAATGAAATCGAACTATACAATATAATGGATAGAACAGTAAGATAAGAAGTGTCTTACAAAATTACTCACCTTTATTAGCACAATTGCGATCCAGGAAACTGTAATATATAGTCCTTTAGTGTAAGAGTTATTCAACAGAACGCTTATTTCGTGAATGTATGTATATGCGTTTTCACACCCAGAGGAGGGTAATTATTAGACTTTGAAATACGTGGAGTTTCATCATTTAAACTGATTTAAAACCAGGAGAATAATTTATTCACAGAATCAGTGACGGTTCTTTAGGCTCTAAATCACGAGTTCATTTTTGTGATTGTGATTGGTTAGAGCCAAGCTTGTGAGTCATATTATAAGCATATATACCAGTGGGAGTCCAACCACTGTAGGGGCTGGATGACTCTACTTTTGACCAGAAGTTGTTTCCCTTCATTATATTCTTTGCTTTCCTTTCCATTAATTTTGCCAGGTTATTGCCAATAAGATTGATGAGGTTGGAGCTGCTTTAAACTTTGATGTTGATAAGATTAAATAATTATAAGTAAACTTGTGATGTTGATGGAACATTCTGATATTCTTTACAAAAGGAATGGATTTGGGCATAAAGGTTTAGATAAATTTTAATTTTATATGTAAATAAACTCAAGATCTATCAGTCTAAGCAAAATTGTTAAATAATTTTCATTAATAATAAGAGGAAAAGTCCCTGGCATGCATTGACTCATTTCCACTTAGTCTAATGAAAACTTAATTGGTCATAAATGGGCCATGATAAATGTATCATCTAAATGTATTTTCCACACCTAAATTTATTTGAAGTAAATCTGACCCCATATTTCTATATCCGATTTCACGATTCAAATGCTACTTCTATAATTTGGGGGGAGGTAAAGAGGGAAGGAGGGGGCAAGGCATGAACCAAGGAAGTAGCAGCTCTTTCTTGTTCGGTGGAAGTTCAGTGCTGTGTAATGAGGACCATTTTGTTACCCAGAAGCTTCCCATGTTTTCCTCAGCTACCCTGACCATGAGTTGCATTGCTAAAATTCCTCCAAGAGGGAAATGAGTACTTCAGGACTCACTGAGAGGGATTGGGGGATTTGTGTGAGGGGATTACAGCTGTGGATTAAACTGAAGAAAATATGTTAGAGCACTACAAATTACTTCTGTTGTTCTGTTAGCAGAACAACACTCACACAGTTTAGAAGAGGCTGGGGAGCTAAACTGACTTGCTAGTGCCTTGGACATACTTATGACTAAGATGGGGTTGGGAAGTGAGGGAACTTAAGAACCTGGAGGAAATAAATTCTATAATCAGATAGGAAGAGGACTGTGCCAGAGGGAGTTGGAAAGCAGAAAAGACAAAAATATTCAGGAAAATATTTCTGGGCCTACATCCTCCTGAGGAAAAAGAGCAACAGTCATCCAACAAGCCATGGCCTTGTACACAAAAGCCAACCACCACCCTTCTGGGGCTAATTGATGACTGGCTAGATGACAGGGTGTCGTTGGGTGTACAACTTCATATTATAAACATCTGGATGTAAGTGAGATTTACACACTGGAACATAATGTTACAGAAGGATTTTTCAAGAGATATTATTACCTCTTATTCCCCCCAAAATCTGAAAAGAAATTAGCCCTTTACCTTTAGGCAGGCAATCACAAAGGACAAGACTACCACTTGTCAAAGAAGATGCCCGATGTTTCCTTCATATTGATGAAGCAATGCTCTAAGGAAAAGATGAATCAACTGAATTTCGTAATTACTTCTCTCTTTTCATTACCTCTGAGGCAGCCTGTATATCAGAATTGTGCCAGTGTGGCTCAATTTGATGAAATTAATTCCATTCTCATGAAGTGTATGTCTTACCTGGACTTAAATGAAAGGTGATTCGAATGATATGGATGCATGAAAGGAAAAAAAAAATAACACTGAAAACAACTTTTCAAACAGTTCATTAGATGCTTTTCAGAAAGGGGCCATCTTTTATAAATATATATATACAGAAGTATTTCCATTATTTTCTCTGCCAAAACACTTGAAGACCAGTGTTTACAATTCAGGTACTAGAAGGCTGTTATAAGGTCTTCCCAAAGCCTTCTCTTTTCCAGGCTGAACAACCCCAACTCTTTCAGCCTGTCTTCATAGGAGAGGTGGTCTAACCCTCTGATCATATTTGTAGTCCTCCTCTGGGCTCACTCCAACAGGTCCATATCCATATCCTTCTTATGTTGGGGACTCCAGAGCTCCAGGGGTTGGAACTGGGACTGGTGCTGTTCAACATCTTTGTCTGTAACATGGACAGTGGGATTGAGTGCACCCTCAGCAAGTTTTCTAATGACACTAAGATGTGTGGAGCAGTCAACATGCTGGAGGGAAGAGGTGCCATCCAGACAGACCTCGACAGGCTTGAGATGTGGGCCTGTGTAAACCTCATGAAGTTCAATAAGCCAAGTGCAGGGTCCTGCGCCTGGGACGTGCCAATCCCAGACACAAATACAGGTTGGGCGGAGAACGGATTGAGACCAGCCCTGGGGAAAAGGACTTGGGTTGTTGATTCATGAGAAACTCAACATGAGCCAGCAATGTGCACTGGCAGCCCAGAAAGCCAACCACATCCTGGTCTGCGTCAAAGAATTGTGGCCAGCAGAGTGAGGAAGGTGATTCTGTCCCTCTACTCTGCTGTGGTGAGACCCCACCTGGAGGAGGGTGTAGAGCTCTGGGGCCCTCAACATAAGAAGGACATGGACCTATTGGAGTGGGTCCAGAGGAGGGCCCCAGAAACGGTCAGGGAGCTGGAGCACCTCTCCTATGAGGACAGGCTGAGAGAGTTGGTTGTTTAGCCTAGAGAAGAGAAGGCTCCAGGGAAAACTTATAACAGCCTTCTAGTATCTAAAGGGGACCTACAGGAAAGACAGGGAGGGAGTGTAACGATGGGACGAGGAGTAGTGATTTTATACTGAAAGAGGGGAGATTTAGATGAAATCTCAGGAAGAAATTCTTTAGTGCAAGGGTGGTAAGACACTGGAACAGGTTGCCCAGAGAAGCTGTGGATGTCCCATCCCTGGAGGGGTTCAACACCAGGGTGGATATGGCTTTGAGCAACCTGGTCTAGCAGGAAGTGTCCCTGCCCAGGGCAGGGGGGTTGGAGCGAGATGATCTTTAAGGTCCCTTCCAACCCAAACCATTCTATGATTCTATTACAGATCATGATGTTGCCCATGTCTTCCACCAATTACCATCACAGGAAAAAAATCTTAAGACAGGGAAATTTATTTGACTGTCTCCTTGAACAACACCTGGTGTCAACTTCCTGTGTTTTTTCTGTGGATTACATTCAACCTATCAATACAAATCTAGTAAGGTTATAGGCAGCATAGGAGGTTGAAGCGGTATGTGTCCTGGGTTGAGAGACACAGGACTAACTTTTCTTCTAATACTGGGGAAAATTGTACTTCTAGAAGACTCTAGTGTCTGAATTTGTGAAAATATTTACTTTATAGCCAGCCAGGCTCTGTGGGATTCAAGGTCTCGGTGTTTTCGAGCCTTGCCAGGTGCAGGGACAAGGAGGAGCAAGGCCTGGGCATTTGACCCAGGCTGACCAACAGGCTTATTTCATACCATGAACGTCACATTCAATATACATTTGAAAAGTTTGCTGCATAGCTCTCTCTCCCTTGATGGCGGCAGTCCAGACAACTCCTTGCCCCAGTGCCGGACCCCTGAGGCCTTCCCTTCCTCCTGAAGCCATTGCGCTCGCAGTGTCCAACATTTGCTGTCCACTGCTGGGAGTGCACAGCTTCCTACTGATATAATTGGCTGAGTATAATTCCTGTATCTTGTATCAGTATCAGGATTAATACTGGTTCTTTAGTATTATTGTTAATTATTTAGTCTTAGTCTATTAAATCTATATTTCAACCCTTGTGTTTCCTTCTGTTTCCCGATTCCCCTTTCCAGGTGGGGAGGGGTCATCAGGTAATAGAATAATTGTCTAAACGACAATAGACTGTTATGGGTTTTTCTCAAACCGTAACAGTATGCATAACCATTTTCAGTTAGTTTATGCACCACAGCTTCTTTTTCCCCCTCTAGGCTTATTGCTTTTCTGCCAGTTTAGCAGACATTAGCACTCTGTTCAAGTGTGCCCAATTCAACAAGGCATATAGGTGCAATTCAGTTCATTCACAAGTGTCTGTGCTCCAGCATGAGCAGCTCATGGGTCATAGTCCTTTCACAGGTTGTATGCACTGTAGTGTGGCTTACTGACACACTGCTGTCCCTTCAGGGTATATATATCCTTTTGCATGTAGTGTCCTCTCCCATTCTACCCCCATCAAAAGTGTGTCTAGCAGCCTGTATTGGCTGCTAGCTCATACTTTGTACGTGTTTGACCAGGAACACCATGTGCTTCTCTGAATGTGTAAACTTTTGCTGTGCAATTTCCATGTCCCTTACCCACATGCAGCTGGTTGTTGGTGCTGGTTTCAGAGCTGGGTGAAACAGATTTTGATTGACACTCGACAGTTCATTATCTTTTCCCACATAGATCACCCTTGTGGCCAACTACGGGTTACACAAATTTATGCCCATTAGAAAGACAGGCTGCAATTCAAAAGTATTTGGATGGGAGGGAGAAATGCGCTGAAAGAAATCCTCTCATGTTTAAAAAATGCAGACACAAAGTCTTACATCTGTAATACAACACTATGCTGGCTTGGGGGGTGAGGGCTACAAATAGCTAGTCTCCAGCTTTGCAGAAAAAGATCTTTGTGTTCTGGTGCACAAGTAAGGCGTGTGTCTACAGTGCATCCTTGCAGCAAGTAAGGCCAACTGCATTCTGAGCTGTGACAGAGAGAGCAGTTGATATGTCTAGCAAAGTGATCCTTCTCCTCTGTTCAGCACTTGGGAGAGCACAAATTGGAGTAATTTCCCTGGTTTTGGCCTCCACGTTACAAGACAGATGTGGACACATTGCAAGAAGTTCAGTGGAGGACAAACTGGAGAAATTGTTTTGTTCAGCCGTAAGAAGAGAAGGCTGTGAGGGGAGCTTATTACTGTCTTCCTCTACCTAATAGAAGGTTGTAGAGAAGATTGATACAGAATTTTCTCAAAGGTGCATAACATTAGGATGAAGAGCATATGATACAAGTTGTACCATGGCAAAACCCAACTCAGTTTAAGAAAAAACACCTTTCACTGAGAGTGAACAGACATAGAAGCCCAGAGAGGCTGTGGCATTACCACAGAGATACTAAGAGATACTCCAAACTGGACTGGATAGGTCCCTGAGCAATTTGCTTCAAACAGGAGGCCGGGCTGGAAACTTCCAGAGGTCCCTTCACCCTGCATGATTCTGCAATTTGCTGATTCTGTAGCTATGAGCTGACAAATGGATTATTCTTACTAAAGCGCACAAACCATTAATCAATACAATTAAAGTACCAAAAATTTATTGATTAGCCAGGTTTCACCTGTTGACTACTGATATGATCCTGGCATGTAACTCATAGTACTGTTGGGAGTCACATAAAGTAGTCAGGCTCACGTAGTTTAGCACAAAAGCCTCTTGTGCTTGTGGGATCATTTACAGAACAAAATAAACCATAAACTTTTTAATTTATTCCCTTGTAACACAATCCCTAAATCTCCCAAACAATACTGTTTTGATTTTGTTTTTTTCTTGATCCTGTTAGTAAACCTCATGGGTGTTTCAGAGAGAGGGTGTCAGATTAATGGCTGACGCAGTGCAGTTCTGAGAAAATGTAACAGAAGGAGGATTCAGAGGACAGGCAATTCTTTTATGGTATTTTCTCGCCATGCTTTTCTCAATAGTTAATGTCATAACTTGTCTTGGGAACTTCACCATTGTTGTCACAGTAATCAGCCACCTGTGGCTTTAAAACCCCATGTACTTTCTGCTGGGAAGCTTGGGCTTTCTAGATGTCAGTGACTCCTCAGCCAATGCTCCCAATTTACTCATGACTCTCAGACTTGATGAGACTCTGGATGCAGCAACAGGCTTTTAGTGCCCTGACCTTCCTGTAACATCATTCTTTGTAATCCTTCTCTGCAGTCTCATCTCTCCTTTCCCCAAGAGTTTAGTTGGCTTTGTTCAAGGTCAGCACTGATATAATGTAGTTGCTTAACCTTGTATTAATCTGCTGTGACACACATGAATTATGAGAAAGTTGTAGGAATATTCATCTGGAAACTCCATTCTGCAATTGGCTCACGACTTAAGTGTTTAAGCTTAGGTCCTCTTTTTGTTTCTTGTCCTAGCTATGCTGCAGGTATGCTGTGCCTGGCCTTGCATCACGCTGGTTTCTACCTCACTTTGACTACTTGAGTTCCTGGCCTAAATTTCAACCTACTTCACTACTACGGACTTGTCTAGCTAACATGGGACCATCATGGGCTTGTTTTGTCCAATAGCTGAGTCACAGTGCAAACAGGATCTGGATAATGTGAACAACTTTGGATCAACAAGAGAACAACGTCTGAAATTGCTGGAATGACATCATTGTGGACTTCGTGATTGGTGGCCTTCACTGACATCTGCTGTAGTAAGTACAGGGGAGTAATACTGCTACAGCATGGAGATGAAGAGAAGCTTTCACGTGTTGGTGCCAACCTGCCACCCAAGAATCCAGTCCTGAGACTGTCTGGAGAGTGTTATCTTCCACCCAACTTCACTATGCTGGCTCAGTGGAATGCTGGAATTTCAGCAAATCTCAGTTAATTGTGTGTTTGCATGTGTGTGTCAGTGTAAAACTTTCCCTCACTCAGCTTATCCTTTGCTTGGTTCACTTAACACATTGAGCTTAGTGGTGCCGTATTTCCCTACATCCCTTTCCCTCTGGCAATCTCTGTTGGCTGACTGGTTACTGTCAATGACTCTGCTCCGCTCCTTTTTTTGTTTGTGCTGTGGTACAGTTGACATTGCTGGTGAGGTGTGCAGCTCCTGTCTGCTTTGCTGTCAATCTCAGCCCCTGGTTTGCCTCCCCTTGTGGAGCAGGCAACTATTCCTATTCCCTCACATCTCTATCTTCAGGAAACATAGCACACAAACTATAACCAGCAAATTAAACAGGTATTTCTAGTCATTGTATCTGTAAGCAGAAGTTTATTGTTTCAAATGGAAATCCAAATACGACAAGGGAGGAATAGATTAGTCTAAATTCTTTATTGACACAAGGCCAGATTCCCTGACAGCCCCTGATTTGGCGTATTCTGTGGTTTCTCTCTGAATTGAACATCTGTCTCTTCAGGCCAGGGAATGCATACAGAAAGATGAAATGTCCCAAATTCATGGTCTGTCCATGCCAGCCAATCAAACAGAGTCAAACCAACTGACTTTGCAAACATCAGCCCCTACAATTGGAAGCAAGTACCAGCAAGCAAGGCTTATTGTCTATAAGACAATAAAAGAATATAGAAGGAAAGAAATATAAAAGAATATGTCATCTGATCAGTACAGACAGGAACTGAAGTAAAAAATGAAAGAAACATTTTATGAGAACAATAAAAGTTCACAGGGATTCTGAGAAAGTGTGGGAGGTGCATAAAGGATGCCTGGAGAAATGCAAACTGCCTCACATGTTCAGATGGGAGAAACAAAGTTTTTACATGTTTTGGGCAGGTAATTGGGACATGCAGAGAAAATGGACCGGGCATGAGGAACTTCTGCCTTGTACTGGATTGGAAACCGATTTGGTAAATAGCAAAGGATGTCACTGTGTATGAAGGATGTCACTGAACTTAAGACAGAGAGAAATAGGGGGTAGAGTTCAGAACCCCTGGAGTGAAACTGAATGGCAAAGGAAGCAGACAGAAGATAATCTGATGTGAAGACAAAAGCTCTGAGACGTGACGTGGAGTCCTCACAGACACAGAGAGAACAGGGTGAACTAGAGATAGAAGTCCTTCTTGTCCTGGAATGAGTGTTAGGCACCTAAAGGCTGCAAAAAGCACCTCTTTGTAGGGTCAGGAGTAGAACATTGGTCACATATCTTCACAGACCTACATGATAGGAATTCAGATATAAACTAGCCTTTTGGGCTTCATTAGAGTCAGTGGTGAGAAACACACTCCCTGTGCAGTTTCTGTCATCCTAGGCATCAAGACTAGGACAAATTGATCACATTCTGCAGCTCTCCTTTTCCCAACCTTGACTTTAACAGGACTGCAGAACTAGTTCACATACAGAGATTTAGGATGCTAAGGTTGAGAGAGGTGGAGTCAAATTTATGTATCTGAAAGACAGTGCAGGTGGGATCCGTGCTCCTAAACAGAAATGTCTGAAGTATGCCATCTGGCTTCCAGCTGCCATATCTTAAGGGCACCCATAAATCATGAATGACAGTTGCCAACCCAGTGTAAATATCTTGGGAATTTTAGGACACCTGAAATGACTTTGGACATTTACTTTTAGAAAGACAATCCCACTTTAGTGATCGAGCTAGTCATCAAGATCTGCTTAAAACCAACAACAAGAACTAGACACATTCAGAGGATCATTGAGATCATCTTAATTTAGGTGTCTGAGACAAGTAGAATGAAGTGCTTGTATAAGTGAAATGAACTGCTGCCTGCATATCCCAGGTCCTTACTGAATGCAAAGTCTAGGGCACACTCTCCTGCAGGATGTGATGAAGAAACCAGGGAGTCTCATAATGACTTCTTTTCTTGTTTTTCAGATTGCTTGTTTCACAGTATTGGAGAGAAATTCAAGAAACTAGGCATTCTTTTGCTTGCTGAAATGTTCTTTTGTTTTCTAAGATCACATCTGTGTGCCATGAAACAGACATGTCTACACAGTAAAGAATATGCAAGACATCCTGTTTCCTTACTGTACTACATTATAAACTACTCTACTTATTTTTTAATGCTTGCCAGAGCAGGAATCCCTTAGTGGCTATAGAAAAACCGTTTTTGTTCAGATCCAGGAAAGTTTGTACAGATTTCACAGTAACTTTTTTCCTAGCATCTACTTTGATGCTTAGACAGAATGATTTATGAGTGGGTTTTTCTTTGTTTTGTTTTCTCTTTGCAGTCTTCTGTGGAGAAGAGGAATGAGACAACTCTGAGACTGCAGACAAAGCAGTTCTATGTGGAATAAGGGCTCTTGATGTGTGGATGGAAAACAATGCTAGAGATAAACACAGTTACACTGAGGAGAGGCCAAAGCCTGCATTAATGGGGAAAAAGAAGTCTATTTATGAAGATAGCAACTAGTTGTAAAGTTACAGTGGATTTTAAAGGTAGAGATGCAGAGGAGCCAAAGTGAAGACCAAAGAAAACAGTTCCCAACACTGAGAGTACCTCCACTGACCAAAATTTCCATTGTACAGTGCAAGGACATAAGGAGATTTCTAGGATGGGGGTTTGTGAGCCAGGGGAGGAGGATTCTCTCTAGTGGTGTTGAAAAGCATACTTTTCTCAGCTTCCCTTCTCCATTCCTCCTCTCATAGGCATGCTCAGATGGTAATGAATGGAACTAAAAAATGTAACTAATCCTGTGATGGAATTTGTCCTCCTGGGCTTCAACCACAGTCTTAAAATTCAGCAATTCCTCTTCGTGGTCTTTTTTCTTGTCTTCCTGATGACCTGCTTGGGAAACATCACCATCCTCATAACTGTTATCACTGACTACCACTTGCACACACCCATGTACTTCTTCCTCGCCAACTTAGCATTCACAGATATAACTGAATCGTCAGTAAATACTCCCATTCTATTGTCAGGTCTCCTCTCCCAGCACAAAACTGTTCCATTCAAGGAGTGCATCCTTCACATGTTTCTCTTTCACTTCATTGGTGGTGCTCATATCCTCCTTCTTGCAGTGATGGCAGCTGATCGGTATGTGGCTATCTGTAAGCCTTTGCAGTACTTGACAATCATGAACCATGAGGTATGTGTAGTTCTAGTTGCAGGGTCATGGGCAGGTGGATTAATTCATTCTGCAACACAGATAGCTCTGCTTCTCCCTTTACCTTACTGTGGTCCTAACATCCTGGACAATTTCCACTGTGATGTTCCACAAGTACTGAAATTGGCCTGCACTGACAACTACCTGACAGAGCTGCTGATGGTCTCAAATGGTGGACTGCTCCTCATAGTAATTTTTGTCTTGCTCCTCATTTCATACGCTGTTATTTTAGTCAAAATAGGGAGGCAAGTCTCTGAAGGAAAGCACAAAGCTTTGTCGACCTGCATAGCCCAGATAATGGCAATAAGCATAACATTTATTCCAGGAATATTCATCTATGCTCGCCCCTTCAAGACATTTGAACTGGACAAAGTCGCCTCGATCTTCTTCACTGTGCTTGTTCCGATGCTGAATCCCATGGTCTACACCCTGAAAAATACTGAAATGAAAAAGGCCGTCAGAAGACTTGCTTTTAGGGTCATAAGAGATTTTTCCCAGGTTTAAACATGCATCTTCCTATGCTTTCTCCTTTGTCTATGAGATGCTTGTTCTTCTTGCCTTTTGGTTTTAGAGAGTCATATATATTTTTCTACTTTCTGTTTTTTTCGCAGTAAGATTTTAGCAGTGTGTGATGACAGTGTTTCCTAAAGAATGTCTAAGCCTGTAACTTGTGCCATTAATAGCCACCTGAAAACCTTCCTTCAAAGACTTCCACATTTAGATGACTGTATTAAGACAACTGGGAGTTTTTTGATTCTCATGAGTGTATTGCGACTGATTATCTACTGAGTTTTTGTTTACACTTCCTGTTTACACTGTACAGTTATATTCTAAAGGAACAATTAATTCTATTTGATAGACAGTACCGATCTTATTTGTTTGTTCATACTTTAAATATTATACTTCTTTAGACTGGGATAGTCTGTATCAGATGATCCACTATGGAAGAAGGTAAGATCAGTTTTCTTAAAGCAATTGACAATACTATGAGGAGACATGCTTATGGTCTACAGGTTAAGGAATGGGAGGGTTTTGGGGTTACAGAAAAACTGCTGGGATGAGTCAGTACCAGACAGCTATCACACAGAAATAACTGTAACAGTCACTCAGTTGACCGAAACCAACCCTGTAATCAAGTGCAATGAGAAAGAATTATTTTTTTATAAAGAAAACAGGTTTTTATCATTACTTTGTATCCTAGGTAATGTCACAGTTTAAGCCCAGCTGGCTGGTAGGACCATGCAGCCACTCACTCACCCCGCTCAGTTTGGATGAGGGAGAGAATTGGAAGAGTAAATCAGAAGGTGTTCAGCCATCTCCAGGGAAGTAGCATTCCATCACATCTAACAGTTACTTGGTGAGATAAACACTGTCACTCCAACTTTCCCCCCCCCCCGCCTTCATTCTTCTCCCACCTTTATATACTGAGCATGAAGTCACCTGGTATGGAATAGTCCTTTGGTCAGTGTGGGTCAGCTGTCCCAGATGCATGCCCTCCCAACCTATTCTGCATCCCCAGCCTTCTAGCTGGTGGGGAGAAGTGAGTTTGGTTCATCTGTCCAAAGCTAGATACAATTAAAAGTCTGAGCTAGACATGTAGAGCAGAATTCAAATAGTCGAACACAGCTGAACCACTCTGATGGCACTGGGTGCTATCTCAGACATCTCCACTAGAATGACTGGTGAGACACAGGACCCCTCCTTCTAGACCCGACACTGGAGGCCAGGCAGGTTATTCCAGAGCATGTAAAATTGCACTCAACAACTGTGTTTATCCGAGTTCCATCCCTACACTTCCTAAGAGGAATTATCTCTTTTTCCTTCCGCTCTACCCCTCAGGTTGCTATGTTGACTTATTCAGGTGTAGAGATACATATCAGAAGCATTGTAAATTATTCAGTATGAGCACCCCCATAAATAACTCATGAAAAGATGGCTTCACTCTAGAAAAGACTAGAATGAGTCATCACACTCATAGATTGTGATTCTTGGGTCTCCTGTAAGCTGTTTCTTTTTGAACTAAATAATTTAAAGGACTGGAAAGAGCCAAATTAAAAAATTCATTATGTAATTTTCCTGGTAAATTTGCCTCCAGTAGTGAAGACAAATTTACCAGCAGTGAAAACAGGAAGAAGGAACAAACCTGAATTCAGAGAGCCAGTTTTCTGCACTGTGGAAAGGAGACTGCACAATCTGCAGCTGAAGGATCGGGACATAGGCAGACTAATAACATCAGAGAAGTAGGTAGAAAAACTGGGAAACATTTACTGTCTAGCTAAAGTGGTGTGGCAGGAAACAGAAAAGAGGGAGTAACCTTGATTGGTTCTTTGCTGTTTAGGGCTGAAAAACCCAGAGTAGTAGATACTGAGCTGTGTGGAGAGATGTATATGCAAAGCCATGAAAGTCAAATGCTACAGACATCTCTATAACCAAGCCAAGCTGAAGGGAGGGTGTTGTTTCTGCATTTGCTGGATGTGCGGGACACAATATAATACAGGTCAGCACAGTGAAGTGGTAGGTTTCTGCATGAATCTTTCTGTCATGAGATGAGATGAGATGAGATGAGATGAGATGAGATGAGATGAGATGAGATGAGATGAGACCAGAGCTAAACAAACCAAATAGAGGGAATTTAAAGTGAGGCAAAGAGTAACTCAGATAGCAATGGATAATGATTCACAGTCAGCTGAGAAATTTATACACACATGCAGCACGAGTCTTTCAGCTGTCCATGAAATAAAGGAAGAAATGGAGAAAACAAAGACTGTCAAGACAATTTTTAACTTCAAGGCATGACATGAAATTTTGACTTTTCACAAAAGCATCAAAAAGTGATGTTAGGAGTATTTTTTTCTCTTGTTTTTATTCCTTTCTTACATTCCTCTCCTATGTATTTTCTTTATTCTGAATTTTACAACTTTTTGTCACTTTTGCCTCCTCTTAGTTGTTTTGATCTTTTTCATTTCCATCATCAATACTGATTTCATTTCTCACTGGCCTCAATAAGGTAACTAAACAAACTGTTCTAAAACTAAACAATCCTTATGAGTCTGGGCATTTTCTCCCACTAAAGCATTTTTGGTATGCTTTATTCTCTATCTCAATTTTTCTGGTGAAGTTACTAATGCAGTAATAGGCAGGTGCCTTCATGTAGACAGCCATACCTCTTTGTAGCAAAATGGAAGAAAAATGTTAAAAAATCTGGAGGCAAAACCTTGTATAACTTTCTTCTGACCCAAAAGAAGAAAAAGAAGTAGGAGGAATAAAAGAACATAGATAAATGGAAATGCTTTTTTAAAAAAATCCTGACCATTTTTTATTATTTTCTTCACTAGGGAGGTGTTAAAGACCACAGTTCCATTCAAAATATATGTAAATGCAATCATTTTATACATTATATGAAAAAAATGTCAGTTTATTTTCTAGAATGCCATCACACTGATCCACAGTGGGTTTATTTCATAGAGATATTTAGATAACTGAATTTTATTTATGTTTCCAGTGTTCTGTTGACTTCATTTGAAAACTAGATACTGCTGTGGGATTTTTCCAGAGAAAGGTGGAAATCTGAATGTGATCTAGACATCCTCAACTCCCTTGAAAGACAATTGGGAAAAATGTAATATTTTGTAAAATACTTGAACTGATATATGCTAGAGAAAATTTAGATAGAATTTGTGATTCCCTGGGGTGTCTATACTTACATAATTTAGTATAAAGGGATTTTAAATTGCTTAATTTCAAACAAATTTGCAGCTATCAGTTGAATTCACATGAGGTATTCATAAACCTTCCTTCAGATGCGAGTGAACTACACTTTGTTTCCATTTATACTCACTGGCTATGATTTAGGTTAATTGTGTGATTTTAGAGTGCACTTCATCTAGCTTTGTTTAGCTTTCTATCCTATAATTAAATCTATCTACCCTGGAAGGACCTGCTTTTGTCAATCAGAAAGGGAGTACACATGACTAGCTCAATTACAGCCATCTACATCTTAAACCTCAAAAATTAGCCTACCCGTGGAAGAATGGACTGATACTTTATGACCTATAGTCCATCCAGGTGCCAGTTCCCAGGGTGCAGAGAAAACAAAGAACATCTGATAAAATGTGAACATTTCCACCTTACATTTCCAGTAAAATGCCTGAGTTACTGGGAATCTAAATTACTGGCTTTCAAGTATTTCACCATTAGGAGTTTCCCAAGACTAGGAAATGGGAAACGGCATGGATTTTAGGCAATCTAAATATGTCCCAGGTTGTTCAGACATTTCTGTAGATTTGTACTGGTGTGGTTTCCAACACCACCACCATGATTACTGTCTGTTTTTCAGGATTCTGCGGAGTGGAAGTGGATCATGAGAACTATACAGTAGTTACAGAGTTTGTTTTGGTGGGATTGTCCCAAAACCATGAAATCCAGATGATTCTCTTCTTCTTCCTGCTCTTCTATATGATCATTTTGCCAGGCAACATCCTTATCATTCTCACAATTCAGAGGGATTCTCAACTGGGATCACCCATGTATTTTTTCCTGGCCAATTTGGCATTCTTGGACATCTGCTACTGTTCTGTGACCCCACCCAAAATGTTGGCTGACTTTTTCTCACACCATAAGACCATCTCCTACAGTGCCTGCATGGCCCAGCTTTTCTTCCTCCACTTCCTGGGAGCAGCTGAAGCTTTCCTGCTCATGGTCATGGCCTATTACCATTATATAGCCATTTACAAACCTCTTCATTACAACAGGTTTGTGAACAGGGAGGTATGCCATCTCCTGGTTGGAGCTACATGGGGTGGGGGCTTCATCCATGGCATCATTCTGTTTGCTCTCAGCATCCACCTCCCCCTATGTGGTCCCAACATCCTGCACAACTTCTTCTGTGATGTCCATCAGTTGGTCAAGTTGGCCTGTAACAACACTTACATAGTGGAGCTTTTGATGTTCCTCAACAATGGAGTTGTTATCATTATGTGCTTTACACTTCTTCTAATCTCCTACACTGTTCTGTTACTGAAGCTCCAGACACAGTCCTTCAGGGCAAATAACAAAGTAGCCTCCACCTGTGTTTCCTACATCATTGTGGTTTTCGTCATGTGTGGCCCAGCTATATATATACATATATATATATTTGGTTTACCCTTCCAAGCTGTCCCAAAGAAAAAAATTGTTGCTGTTTTCCATATGGTCATCTTCCCCTTGACTAATCCCATGATCTATACCTTTCATAACAAGGAGATCAAGGGCTCCATGTGGAAGCTAGTCAGCAAATACATACTTTGGATTGGAAAATAAAAAAAGATATTTTTGAAATAAATAAGTGAAAGCTTTCTCATTTTTGTTTTGTTAACACAATTTTCTTAGGAACAACTCAATACTGTACATTATGTAGCAACTTAATATATCTTAAGCAAGTTTCAAATAATTTTGTTCTAATTATCAAAATAACTTAGGGTGACACTAAGACCTGTATGGAATAACTTGGAGCAGAACTATACTGTGTAAAGGAATTAACACAGTTGGGCGATGAAAAATTCTGTGTTAAAATTCTGTATCTCTGCAGAAATTAACTGGCAGGTGTGAATCATTTATAGAATCATTACTGAACTTCTGATCCAGATAGCCAAAATCAAGCACGTTAGTTCAATATTTCAGCTTATCCTTAAATTTCTGACTTCAGACACTGCCTGCTGTTTGACTGTAGCCCTGAGTGAGTTGATGAGTTCAGCTTTTCCACAAAGGGAGAATGTGCAAGTCACTGCATGACCTAGCTTGTCATCAAGCTTTCCTTTTTCATATAGTATAGGGAGGCCACTGAAATCTGAAATCAGAAGTCAACTACCAAGTAAAAATCAAAGGCAATGTGAACATAGGCTTATTGTAGGCACCAGTGGCAGGATTTTTCTATCAAGATATAGACATCTACAGCATCAGAATTAGTAACATAAGGATTCCTGCATAATTGATGGGTGTTCCTAGCAAGCAATTCAGCTACCCATTTATATTGGTTACTTTGGGGAAAAAATAAACCATACCTTAGGCATTTTTATCTTGACCTTAGTACTTCTTGGCTTGATTCCAAGGTGGAATCATAAAATATTTCAGTTGTAAGGGACCCATATGGATCATTGAGTCCAACTCCCTGCTCCTTACAGGACTACCTAAAACTAAATCATATGACTAAGAGCATTGTCCAGATGCTCCTTCAACTCTAACAGCCTCGGTTCCCTGATCACTTCCCTGGGGAGCCTGTTCCAGTGACCGATCACCCTGTCAGTGAGGAACCTTTTCCTGATGTCCAATCTGAACCTCCCCTGATGCAGTTTCTTTCCATTTCCTCATGTCCTGTCACTGGTCACCAGAGAGAGATCAGCACCTCCACTTCGCTGGCCCCATTGAGGAAGTTGTGGGTAAGTAAGTAAGTCTTGCCTCAAGGCTTTTCACCATTTTTGTTGCCTTTGTCTGGACAGGCTCTAATAGTTTGGTGTCTTTTTTATATTGAAGCACCCAAAACTTCACACAGTACTCAAGATGCACCAGTGCAGTGCAGACTGGGACAATCACCTCCCTTAACTGACTACCTGTGCTGTGCTTGATCCACCCCGGCACATGGCTGGCTCTTTTGGCTGCCAGGGCACACTGTGACTCATATTCAACTTACAATCAACCCAAATCCCCAGATCTCTTTCTGTAGGGCTGCTCTGCAGCCTCTCATCCCCCAATTTTTTGTATAACCAGGATTACCCATCCCAGGTAGAGAATCTGGCACTTCCTCTTGTTAAATTTCATATGCTTGGTGATTGCACAGCTCTCTAGTCTACCCCAGATATCTCTGTAAGGCCTCTTTACCTTGAGGGAATCCATGACTCCTCCTAGTTTAGGATCATCAGCAAATTTAATGTATGTTCAACTCCTGTGTCCAGATCATTTATAAAACATTGAAGTCGCCCTAAAATTGAGCCCTGGGTAACCCTTCTGATGAGTGGCTGCCAGCCTGATATTACCTCATTTACTATAACTCTTTGAGCCTGACTCATCAACCAATTTCTCACCCATCGTGTTATGGACTTGAATCAGCCAAATAATTCCTTTTGAGGGGAAATCAGGATTTAAGAGAGAAGGGTTTTCCTACTTTAGAGCATATTCTGTTAAGCAGGGTAAGTGCAGAGTGTACTAACTATGATTCCACCCACAAAGTTATTCAATAATAGCCTTTATGAAATCCTTTCTGTTACATGCTATAAAAATCCAAATATAGTTTCCTTAACTGTCCTACCTATCCTCTGGCAAAAGAAAATGAGTGCCTTACAAAGAATGCCTTTTTCCTTCTGGCTGAGGCCACAAGCATCCAGCCTCCTCCATCCTGGGACTCTTCTTCACCACTCGATAAAGTGTGCCCTCCTGTTTTATATCCTTTAGTGCCACAAGGGACTTCGGCTATTGCCTCTGCTCTGTCTCTTCTTGCCACCCTGGTTCTGGTGCATGATCTGCTCACCTCATCCCATGACTCCTTCACCTGCCAACTCAGTACCTTGACCATGGTTTGTTTCCCCACTCATGAAACCGCCATCTCCCTAAACCCAGCAAGAGGAACCTGGGTGTACTGGATGTACTGGGAAACTTTCTTCAGCTAGAGTTGGCTCCATGATCCTCAAGGGGCATGATTACCACCATTCTGAGCAGTCTCACATTTTCTGGAGCAGAGTTTCTGTCCTTTTGCACTCCTGTCATGTAATGGGTCCAGAAACCAGTCCTTCAGCACTCCTTCAGCAGTGAAAGATAACTAGTCTTTGTCTATATCATCTAAGTGTTTTACCTCAGCCAGTGGACCAGAAGTGTTCACAACCACACTGGCCACAGCTAGTCCCTTTGACGGGGGTCTGGCTGCACCCACAGTGCACAGAACTTTTATCATCTCTGGCACAGTACCTACTCCACAGACCTTTTGGGGGTCCTTTTTAGCTTGCCATATGGAGCACACAGGACACTTCTCTGCATTTGAGATCCAAAGCACTATGCTAATTCCGCTTGTGAGTTGTAGAATAGGTCACTTGTAGGCTAGGTGGCTCGATGCTCAGCAGCAGTTTTTGGGGCAGTTCTAGAAACTTCTAAGGTTTGTCCTCCACCCAACATCCTCCTTGAAGTGATGTCAGATATTCCTGCAGACAGAATCTCCTCTTCTCTGCATCCATCCTGCTTCTGCAGGTCTCTGCCTGGTTCCAGGTGGCCCAGTTTTGGGCCTGGCATTTCTTTAAAAACTTTTAAGATCCTCTACAAGGATCTACAAAGAAATTTTAATTTTTTCTAATACAGGAAACAGTATAGGAGGTTTGCCTCCCCACTTACCACCTCTGTCCTTGAACAGCATCATGTTCAGAATGCCTGCTCTGTATAGAAGGGTCTGTGGGTTTGTAGGAGATCATGGTCATATAAGGATTGCTGGGATAAAACTGGAGGATAGGATAGAGCAAAAGAGAGAAGAATGGTGAGGGAAAAATCTATCCCTGGACCACCCTTAAGTGATCCCTGGGACAATCTTATCCCTCAACTACTTCCATGTCGTCCAATGTGGAACCACAATGCTTCACTCTAGAAGGGATCCTAAAAGCCATACAGTCCACCTGAAGTGAGGATAAGGCAGGTAAAAAGGGAGTGAACTAAACCTACAGCTGACACAGGGACATAAAGACCTTTTGTAATTATGTGACAGGCAGAAATAAGACAGCTTTACCAAGCTGGCCTTCAGATGTGTTAACCTAGAAATAAAATTACACTAGATTGCTAAAGAGAAGTGAGAGGTGTGCCAGGGTGGAAGGTCCAGCCGTGATTTCAATAGGAGAGAACAAGGTCATGGTTAGCGCCCTTAGTATGGTCAGTATTCAGGGTGTGCCGTGTTGCTGTCTTCGCAGGTGATTTTTTTACAGAAAACTCTCATTAGGTCCTACAAATTACACCATACTGCACACTCCATTAGAAGAAGAAAACATGTGACTGACCTTCCTAAGGTGGTGTGAGGGGAATGTTGTCCCCATCTGATATCTAGAAATTTGCTCACTTACTGAAGGAGCAGAAATCTCAGTGGTGAGCAGTTTTCTCATGGAAGCACCAGATCTGATGTCTTTGGATCTGCTGGCTGATCTAGTTTCTGTATCCTTCCTGAGAGAAAGATTTTCCTCTGTGTTCTTCAGATGGCCTTTTTCATCTCAGTGCTTCTCAGTGTGTAGATAATTGGGTTTAGCACTGGAGTGACCACAGTATAAACAATGCAGCCCACCTTGTCCATGGGAAATTTCTTATAAGGCGGAGCATAGATGAAAATGCAGGGGATGAATATTAAGCTCACAAAAGTTACCTGGTTCCACAAGTAGACAGGACTTTCCACTTCCCTTCTGTGATGCATGTCCTTTTCTTCAGCAAGATGACAGTGTAAGAAATAATCAAGATTACAAAAAGAATAATGAGAATCACTCCACTACTAAATACCATCTGTAGTTCAGCTATGCAGGTGTCAGGGCAGTCTTTTCAGTATTTTTGTCAGAAAGAGTAGGTAACTCCAGAAACCTGCTGTTTCTGCGATCCAACTGCAGAAAAGCTCCAGGATGTCATTGTCAAGTTACAAGATAATACAGCATAGGTCTACTCAGAGAAGTAGGGGATGCAAACTTACCTCCAACAGAAGACTCCAACAACCTTCCCTTATAGGATCCCTGATGCCTGTGTTAAGGCAGGTGCTGGGATTCCAGAAGAAAATAAAATCTCAAATCACATTGAACTTCCAGTCATTCAAAAAAAGAATAATAATAATTAGCAGACTTGAGATTCTGTCACCATGGGGCTAATTAAAAAGTTCTTGGAGGGCTTCACTCTGTTTTTGTAGATCAGGACTACATGTGGATGCAGGAACATCATGATAACTGGAGTAGAACTAAGATGGGGATTTTCTGTGTGGAAAAAAAAAATAGCTGAAACTGCTTTTATTGTAAGCAGAGCACAGCCCCATGACTTGCAGCAGGTAATATTTAGTCAAGTCTTAATTACATAGCTCACTCTGCAGTCAACAGAGAGAAGCAGACAACACTGGTTCACCCAAGACAAACCTACCTTTGTGAGGTGCATGTCCCACTTCAGCAGGGCCTCAAGGGCTGCTGCACTCTGGAGTAGCTCAGATAACTGCACTAGACTGGCAGACATGGCAATAGGGCCATCAAGAGACACACAACCATATGGAGCCACAGCTGGCTGGCCAAGTCTGTGTCCCACCACACAAGTAAGGCAGTAGCTGCCTAGGCTGAGGATACTGAATTGTATTTTTAAGCTCATCCCCTGGTACTGCAGTACAGCCAGAGGAGATCTAGGGAGCAGCAACCAGGAGTCCTCTCTTCCTGAAGCAATGGTCTAAGAGAGGGTCTGAAGCTGAAGTTTCCCAAAGGCCTTATTTCTCCAGCCTTATTTAAAGGCATTGTGCTGACAAGCTCAGATGTAGACAAGTGTTCTGTGAAAATCAGAGGAGAGGACTTCCTCCCAGGTGACTGGTTTAGTCAAAATGTGTTCCTGCAGACCAAAAAATCATAGAATCATAGAATGGTTCATGTTGGAACAGACCTTAAAGATCATCGAGTTCCAATGCTCCTGCCATAGGCAGGGACACCTCCCACTAGACCAGGTTGTTCAAAGCCCCATCCAGCATGGCCTTAAACACCTCCAGAGATGGGGCAGTCACAGCTTCTCTGGGCAACCTGTTCCAGTGTCTCACCACCTTCACAGCAAAGAATTTCTTCCTGAGATCTCATCTAAACGTCCCCTCTTTCAGTTTGAAGCCATTACCCCTTGTCCTATCACTGCATTCCCTGATCAAGAGTCCCTCTCCATCTTTCCTGTAGGACCTCTTTAGGTATCGGAAGAGTGTTATGTGGTCTTCTTGGAGCCTTCTCTTCTCCATGCCCCAGCTCTCTCAGACTGTCTTCATAGGAGAGGTGTTCCATCCCTCTGATCATCTTCGTGGCCCTCCTCTGGATCAGTTCCAACAAGTCCATGACCTTCCTGTGTTAAGGACTCCACAGCTGGACACACTGTCCCCCCCGACTCCAGGTGGGGTCTCACCAGAGTGGAGTAGAGAGGTAAAATCACCTCCCTCGCTCTGTGGGCCACACTTCTTTTGATGCAGCCCAGGATGCAGTTGACTTCCTGGGCTGCCAGCGCACATTGCTGGCTCATGTTGAGCTTCTCATCCACAAGCAATCCCAAGTCCTTCTCCTCAAGGCAGACATTCTCTGTCCAACCTGGATTTGTGCTTGGGATTGTCATGACCCAGGTGCAGGACCTTGTACTTGGCCTGGTTGAACTTCATGAGGGTTGCACTGGCCCACCTTTCAAGCCTGTCCAGGTCCCTCTGGATGGCATCGTTTCCCTGCAGTGTGTCAACCACGTCACACAGCTTGGTGTAATCAGCAAACTTGCTGAGCATACACTCCATCCCACTGTCCATGGCTCCAACAAAGATGTTGAACATCACTGGTCCCAGTAACAACCCCTGAAGAATACCACTTGTCACCAGCTGCCATTTGGACATTGAGCCGTTGACCTCAACCCTTTGAGTGTGGCCATCCAGCCAGCTCCTTATCCACCAAGTGCTCCATCCATCAAATCCATGACTTTCCAATTTTGAGACCAGGATGTCATGCAGGACAGTGTCAAATGCATTTGTCAGATGTCCAGGTAGATGACATCTGTTGCTCTGCCTTTATTTACCAATGCTGTATCATAAAAGGCCACCAAACTTGTCAGGCATGATTTGCCTTGGTGAAGCCATGTTGGCTGTTACCAATCTACGTGCCTTAGCAGCCATTCCAGGAGGATCTGATCCGTGGTGTTGCTGGGCACAGAGGTGAGACTGACCAGCCTGCAGTTCCCTAGGTCTTTCTTTTTTCCCTTTTTGAAGATGTGGGTTCTGTTTCCCCTTTTCCAGTCAGCAGGAACTTTACCGGATTGCCACAACTTCTCAAGTAGAATGGAAAGATAAAGTGAGTGAAATTCAGCACTGGGGTTTAGAGCCAGCAACATTCTTCCAGGTCTAGGTACAAGGGCCACAGCTGACCTGGGGTTTTTGGAGGAGGAATGTGTTCTTTTAAAACAAATGAGTTGCACAGGTGCTCTGCATTTGTTTAAGGGCCTGAAGCTGGCAGTGGTCAACATGCTGAGGGAGGAAGAGTGAAAGAGGCTGGACCTCACCTTTCTTCAGAGATGTCACTCTGCTCATATCACACCTGTTCTGGCAAAGGAGAGATATCCGGATGTCCTCAGACGTACCATAGTTGTTTTCCTTGGAGGCAAAGGCTACCACCACTGCAGTTGTATCTGATGCTGCAGATACTTACTCAGAAAGACCTTCATTGGGAATCAGGAGCTCAGTTCTTCCAGAGAGTGGGAGAGAGTATTGCATCTTCCTTAAACAATGCCCTATTCAGTTACATCACTCTCTTCCAGCCATTGGCACAGCAGTTGAGAGCCCCCACACTGTACCTCAGAGCTGACGCTCTGAGTCTGCATATGTGCATGCTTGTGTAATCAGTGACTTGAAGACCACGTCCTCTCTAGGCTACCATTACTGTCAACAGAAACAGGCAGAATTGTCTGTTGTCTCAGTGTGTGTAAGGCACAGCTTGTCCAAGCTGCTTATACTTGTCCAAGGATGAGATGAATTGCCCCCAGCAAGAGCCCAGCTCTCTTTCCTGGCTGCAAAGGGAATCTAAGCATCCAGCTCACATGTGAACACCTGCAGCGTCTGCAGACTGACTAAGATATAATAAGCAGCAGCTGTTGGGAATGCCTGTATGAGTGCCCACCTTTTCTCTTCAGATCCTCTCTGGCTGATCATCCACACTGTCTTCAAGCTTGCTGGCTCACATGTAAGCAATTGGGGAGTCTCAGAAGCCAAAATCTGTGACCACATTGAGTGGTTAAGGGTTAGCTCCTCTAGGATTAGGGGTATGGTTACACCAGCTCTCTTCACCTCATTGTGGTCATTAAGTCAGCCAGTGGCCTTATATGCTCCTTGTCTTCTTTCTTGCTCTGTTCCTCACTTCATTCCTACAGTAACTACCTTTGGCTTCAAGCTCTGAAAGCAAAAGTAACCTATGAGTCTCCAAGCTTCAAACTCATAGGTACTGGAAATGATGCTGTTTAACCTCATCGTTAATGACCTGGATGATGGGATAGAGTGCATCCCGTGCAAGTTTGTAGCTGGCATAAAGCTGTGAGGAGGGGGTGATAAATCAAGTGGGTATGCCAAGGCATATAATCTCAATAATGCCATCTCAAATAATGCCAAAGCTGGCATTATTGAAATTATATGGGGTATCTGAGACATCTGGATGGAGCAAAGGGGCAAACCATGCCCTCAAAAGATTTTTGGTCTCCTTTTAAATGGCACCTGACTTTAGTAACTGAACTGAGTTTGCAGATGCTCAGCCCACCCCTACACCTAAATATGTGGGTGCATAATTGCAGACCTCATGTTAACGCACTGTGTCATCATACTCCTGCTTTAAAGATGCTCAGATGGGATGAATTCCATGGCAAATGCATTATCTTTAAATAGACAGGGCACATGAGGGATGAAGCCCTCTTTAACCCTGCGGACTTCTGCACTACAACCAACCCACCTCATATCCATCGAGGCCAAAACTGTCCCTCATGTAATAGTATAGGTGTACCTATCGTAATGTAGGTACCCTGGAGCACAAACCCCAGTGTTTCTCTTCACCTTCCCATGCATCCCATAGGAGTATGTGGTGTTTCCCAAGCTCAGTAAACAGATGGAACAGTCATGGCAGAGTAGTCACTTCTCCACTTCTCAGGATGAGCAAATGGAAATAATACCTCTCCCATCTACAGACCCACTGCCCTGGAGCTTACATTCAGCTGTGCTTTGAAATAGAAGTTCAGTCATTGCTACAGGATTGCCTCATCAGTAAAGCCTTCAGAGAAGTGGTTATTCAAAACACCTATCAGAGCTGCTGGGTTCAGGCTCTTCTCTGCTTCTTTACAAAGTGAATTTCTTTGGTTTTACGCTACAAAGCTGGTCTCTACACACAAAAAGAAGCACAGACACCCAAAAACAGATAGAGAAACTGCAGTAACCTAAAGAGAGAAATGGACACACTGACCTAGCTCTTCCCATAGCTGTCCAAGGAGAGCCATCAGCCCCATGCATGGGGGGTGATACCCATCCCGATGAGTCAGGGGTAGCAGCTTTCTGGGTCACCTTACAGACTGAGGCACAGTTAATGCCTACGGGGTATGGGACACATTATGGAATGAAGGGGAAAAGCATCTTGGGACTGTACAAGATTTATTCTAGGATGTTTAGGGGAGGAACCACAGGCTGGTCGGTAACATGCCTGGCCATGCCCTGTGCCTGCTCAGTGCTGTCTCTCCTGTCTTCTTATTAAACTTCATTTCTAACTATTTCCCTGGGGGAGTGTTGCGTCAAGAGGCAAAATAGTTTTGGCAGAAAATATTTTGCGTTCTAATGCTCCTCACCGAGGTGGGAAGCTAGGTGTGGCTAGGTTTAAATCCTGAGTGATGCCCAATTCACCACTATCAGTCCGGTCACGTTTATATATTAAACTATCACGATTCCGGATGCACTAATAATGGACTGCACCTTCAGTCTAGTCATGCTCATGAACTAGCACGGCCACACTCTAGTGTTTATTGCATTCTATGAGAAACCGAAATGGTTAGCTAATCAAGCAATGCAGTTTATTTAAACAACAGATATGAAGGTTCTTATGGTTTGCCGGTGATAAATACTCTGTCTGCAAAGCACGTGCGAGTAAAAATATTATTAATAGTACAAAGCACGCGAGAAAGTTACAAACAATACAGCCTGGCTATAAATGTAAAAGGTAACTCGAGAGAGAGATTTCTAAGTTTCCTGAGGAAGCACTTGGTATAGTCTAAGTCTTACCCACAGGCGTCCCTATGGGGAGGAAGAAAGGCTCAGCCCATCGACTGGTCCTGGGAGTCAAAGGCAGTCTGTAATGGGATCCTCCCAGACTTGTTCACGATGGTATCTTCCCTAGCATCCCCCCTTTCTTGGGTTATTTTTATACTATTTTTTACCTTCAGGGTGGAGTTTGAGTGACTTTAGTCATAAATACTTTTATTATGATTGGATTAAAATTCTCTTGCCTCACATTTAAAGGTACAGTTTATGAAAAATTCAGAGCACAAACTCGAGGAGGAGTGGTCGCACCTTGGAGGCGGGTAGCCTTCGCGCTGAAGTGTGTTTTTGTATTGTAATGACATTATAATGAGCAAAGTTCACACAAAGGACAGCATTTCATCAAAATTTGAGACTGTTGGCTCAGGGTAGCAAGCATGCCGCTTCTCAGTTCCATAGGATCACCTCGTTCCCATATCTGCTGTGTAATTACAGAGCTTAGCCGTGGAATCTTCACTCCACTCCATCCTCCGTGTTGCTTTTGCAAGCAATATTGTTCAGGGAGTCAGGGATGTAGTGGATTCCTCGCATACCAGTTGCCACTGTGTTCTACCCTGGAAACGTTTTGATTTTATACCTTTCCTTAGTGTCTGAACAATGCTATATATTTTTAATAAAAATTATATTTTAGGAATTATTCCACAGGGAGGGCTCTCTATTCTGTGTGCATGTGTATATGGGGGACTGACAGCAGTAACCAGAGTCAGAAGGCCTGTGTGTCCACGGTGCCAGCAAATGGAGCAAGGCTGTGTAAGTGAGTAAGCAAGTATCCAGGCAGACCGGCAGCCGAGTAAGTGAAGTGACTTGGTCACCTGCAAACTTACCAAGGGTGCACTCCATCCCCTCATCCAGGTCACTGATAAAGATATTAAACAGAACCGGCCCCAGTACCGAGACCTGGGGAACACCACTGTGACCAGCTTCCAACTGGATTTAACTCCATTCACCACCACTCTCTGGGCCTGGCCCTCCAGCCGATTTTTTACCCAGCAAAGAGTACGCCTGTCCAAAACATGAGCAGTCAGTTTCTCCAGGAGAATGCTGTAGGAAATGGTGCCAAAGGCTAGGTGTCCAGGTAGACAATGTCCACAGCCTTTCCCTCATCCACTGAGTCATCTTGTCATAGAGGGATATCAGGTTTGTCAAGCATAAACTCATAAACTCATGCTGACTGGGCCTGATTCTATGATTTGTTCCATAACATTTCCCATGTGCTGAGGTCAGACTGACTGGCGCAGTTCCCCAGATCTTCCTTCCAGCCCTTCATGTAGATGAGTATCACATCTACTAACCTCCAGTCAACTGCGACCGCCCTGGTTACCCAGGACTGCTGATAAATGATGGGAAGTGGCTTAGTGAGCACTTCCACCAGTTCCTCAGTACCCTTTCGGGTACCCATCCAGCCCCACACACCTGTGGGTGTCTAAAAGTGCTGTAGCAGGTCACTAACCACTTCCCAGCCCTCTGACCTTCCCCATGGGCCCCCTACTTGACAGCTGGTCCAGCTTGATGCACCAAACCTGCAGCATTGCACACTCATCCCACAGACACCCCACATTCACAGGGCACTAGTGTAGACCACCAACCGACCTGATACCCCTGCCCAGACCCGGGGCCTCCTAATTGATGCTGGTCTAGCTTAAAGTTTGCTGGTGAATACACACAAACACAAGGTTTTGTGGGGGATACAGACACTTGTTCCCTCAGCAACCGGCACCAGGCACACAGGCTGTGCCCCAGCTACCAGCACTGTGCCCCTTCTGTAAGGTTATGTGAGAGAAGGACATCTGCTGCTTTAAGGGTATCTAGTCAAGGACCTTCTCAATGCAAAAAAAAAGGGATAAATAAGAAATGGAGAAGGCCATAAACAAGAACATACAGGGATACAAACCTGACTGACAAACAAGGGAGGCAGTGATGAGAACCAAACCTGGTCAGTGTCAATAATTGATAAGGGGATGTAGGAGTTCGAGAATGTTTAGTCCAGTGAGTTTATCTCATCAGAGACCTCCTCAAATGGGATGACAAGAAAAATGGAGACAGTAAACCAAAATATGGACATAAACCTGGCAAAACAAACAAGGAGCCAATGACAAGAAACAAACCTTTCCACTCACACTAACTGGTGGGCTATCAAGAAACCACAGGTGCTGCTTCCACGAAGATCAATGTGGACTTTGCAACTGTTCAGACTCTGAAACAGCGGAGACCCTGGTGCAGACATGGGCTGAAAGAGGTGTGGGAACAGATAGAGCTGTACCAACCCATACATACAGGGGAAGGGGAGACAGGGTGTTGACAGAAAGGGGTATATAAGGGGCCGGTCATACGTAAATTGCAAGCTAAATAGCTTTGTGCGTACAAAAAGAGGAACAACGTATCTTCCTGTCCACACTAACCTTCACCAAATACCCATGAACCATGAGGGCAGATTAGCATATTACCAAATATGAATTGCACATATCCTGAAACATCGTAACTAATGGCCTTGTCAGGTCCTTCTGATTTGTCTTGCAAGTAGTCCTTTGAAGAACCAGCACTTGGAGAGGAAATAACTGGACTGAATGATAGAATTGTCCGTGACAGTAGCTTTTCTTTCCCTTCTCCCTCCCACCCCAACATAGTCTGCCAGTTTCAATTGGGAGTAACGTACATGTCTCTGTTCATGTGTTTCTGTGAACATGTGTGGGTGGGTGGGTTCCACCAATGCATGCTCCCTACATGCAGGCTTGGCCTAGGAGGGTGTGCACATACGTGGTTGGAGACTATATTGGGGGATTTGGGAGGTACATGCTTGTCTTAGATTCCAGCTTCTGATTTATACTACTTTAAGTTGTGAGAAGGGACATTTGGGTTACACTGGGATATCTATAGGAGACGTAGTCACAACATGCCCCTTAAATTTCAGAAAATTGTCCCAGTCAAGTCTGAGTCATGGTTCACTGGAAATGAAGGGGTATGCGAAGGGAAATGCCAACCTTAATTAGGAAAACAGCAATGTCTTACAATTTGTTAAAGAATATGTAACATGGACTAACATTCCAAATGGTGCAGAACTACCACAACTTCAAAAACACTAAGAATTAAGCTTAGCTGTCTTTGATCTGTGATGTGACCCAGCAGTGGGTACAGAGCTAACCCCGAGGCAGGTCACCAGTGCAGATTACCCAGGTCTCCTGGAATGAGAACAAAACTGCAGGATCCACCTGGCCACGTCTCATGACCCAGTGCATGGAGAGATGAGCAATCAGAGACAAACAACTGCATTTGCCAACAGGAACTGTTACACTTACAGAGGTGTTACTGACCTCAGTATTGCCTCTGATGGGGTGCCCAGCAACGGCAGCCCTTGCACACCCCATCCAGTTCATGCCCAGAGGATCCAGGCTCCTGCCCCAGCGTATGCAGCCCGTAGTGGAGCAAATTCAGGCTCTGTGGGAGTGAGGAGTGGTGCAGCTTCTTCTGATATTACTGGTCAGTGGGTGAGTGTCAGGGTATATGGAAGGAGTGTGTCTGCTCTTTTAAGGAGCCATGAACAAGAACTTACAGATATAAACTTAACATGTGATAAGTGAGGTTATGATGAGAACAAACCTGATTAGGAGCTGTTCAAGACCAGACTGGATGGGGTTTTGAGCAACCTGGTTGCGTGCCAGGGGGGGCTGCAGGGGGGTTGGAACTCAATGATCTTTAAGGTCCCTTCCAACCCGAACCATTCTATTATTCTATGTGTGCAGCAAGTCTAAGAACATTTATTTTACAGTTGGCAAGAAAAGGAAGGGGAGGGAGACACCCACAGAGTCATAAAACCTGATCAATTAGCATTAACAAAGACAATAATTAGAAACAAACATCATCAGTCACACTAACTGATAAGCTCTCAAGAAACTACAGGCAACTGTGACTTTGCAACTGGTAAGGATGCAAACCTTGTTATCCACGATGTCGGATGGTGTTGGTAGGACCGTACCAGCTGTTGAGGGAATGTATGGGGGGCGGTGCTGGGAGCAACAAAGAAGGAGTGCACAGAAAAGGGGTATAAAAGAGGCTGGTCGAGTGTAAACCTGGGCTAGTCAGTGCGTGGAGCTCCATGCTGGACCACCACAGCCTGTCCTGTCTCCTTATTAAATCCTGTCATAACTCTGCGCAACCTCATTCTATTCCTATGTGTGCTGCAGGGACCCAGTGGCAGTAACTGGGGGACCAGCTTGAGTGGATTTGCTACCAGCTATTGAGTCAGACTGAGGGAGCCAGCACCCTGGCCTGCGGTGTCAGCCACTGGAGCCATGGGAACTTGGCATCGCAGCAGTGACTCCGCGTGTCCACAAAACCAGTTCCTGGGCGGAGCAGCATGAGTGAAGCGCTCGGCACCAGCAGCTGGAGTGAGACAGCAGCTCCCTGTGCTTGCCTGGCACTGGGGGATGAGTGTCTGCATCTCACAAACCAGCTGTGCGTGTGCATCCGTCAGCAAACTTCAAGCTGGACCAGTTGGTAGTTAGGATGCCTTGGGTCTGGGAAAGGGTTTCATGCTGGTACCCAGGGGTACCTGCAAGTGTGGGGTGCCATTGGGATGAGCGTGTAGTGCTGCATGTTTGGTCTATCAAGCTGGACTGGGCAGCAAGTAGGGGTCCTTACGGATCGGTCAGAGGGCTGTGGTCCAGGTGAGGGTGCTGGGCGCCCAGAGGGGTCATGCTGGTGCTTAAGGGACTTGTATGTATGTTCTTGTGAGCCCCGAGGGCACGATGTCAATCTGTCACCCCCAGAGTGGGAAGGGACATAGCTGGCTGTGCTTATGTTACATAAGTCCTCTGTGTGGCTGCAGCTGACAGCAGCACCTTGGCTGGGATGGTCTGTATCATCACCCATGTCAGTGTTCTCCCTCTGTGTGTGCCTCTGACCTGTGCTCAGCCCCAGGGCTGATGGAACCAGCACAAAGGAGAGCAGCAGCTGCATCCCTCAACTTGGGCAGAGACCCTGGGTATCTGGGCACCAGGCTGGGAAGCCAGTGGCCAGGCAGGAGGTTCTAGGCCGGAGCTGATGGAGGCAGCAGCCACTCTTCACATGTCTTAACAATCAGCATCATTCACCTCTGAAAGAACGGAGACTTCCCCAAGTCAGAGTAAGTCTTCAGAGCACAGCTGGGGCACTGCAGCTGGCTCAGACACACCACAGATGCTGCTGGCACTGAGCACTAAGGGCCAGCTGCACCAGCACTGGGACAGCATGAGACCTTACTTATTACGACAAAGTCTTGCAGCCTGAGGGCCAGGGTTTCCTTATGGTCATCAAAACCAGACACTGGTCCAAAATCCAATCTAGATCTCAGCTTACTGCCACCCTAATACACAGGTTGGGGTGAGGGCCCTGGAGCACAAGTCTAGTGCTTTTGCTAGGCTGAGGGAGCTGGGGTGTTCAGCCTGGAGAAAAGGAGGCTGAGGGGAGACCTTCTCGCTCTCTACAACTCCCTGAAAGCTGGTGTGTGTGCATGGTCTCTTTTCCCAAGGAACAGGCAACAGGACAAGAGGAAACGGCCTCAAGTTGCTCCAGGTTTAGGTTGGAGATTGGGAAAAATTTCTTCACAGAAAGGGTTCCAAGCCTTGGACCGGTCTGCCCAGGAAAGTGGCTGAGTCACCATCCCTGGAGATACTTAAAAGCCGGGCAAACGCAGTGCTGAGGGACATCATTTAGCGGTGGGTTTAGCACTACTAGGTTGATGAATGGATTCAATGGTCTTAAGAGTCCCTTCCAACCTAGACCATCCTGGTTTTTGGTTCCGCAATAGACAAAGGGGCATGGTGTGTGCGTGAATTTATCATGATGGAAAGTCCTAATCACACCCAGCAGCCAGCATTTTCAGATCCCATACTGAAATTCAGGTGTCAGAAGTTCATTTAAGTCCTGTGACGTGCATTTAAGCCAAATATCCTGCAGAGGCAACCCTTCAAAATCTCCAATGAATTACATATTCATTGTAATTCATTACAATGAATATGTAATTCAATATACAATTACAATTAATTCAATTGTAATTCAATACAATTACAATTGTAATTCATTACAATGAATACAGGGAGTCCGAGGCCTGGGAATTGTGCTTAGTGGTGGTCTTTCATGGGATATGCAACCCTCTTTCAGAAGAGCTGCAGGTTGCCAGTGCTTCTCCAGCCATACTTGTCTTTATTTTGAATCACAACCTGAAGCTGTTACAATCATCAAGATACATACAGGTACCAAAACAACCTAATTGGGCTGGCTAATCAGCCTGCTTGACAGAAGGATGCTGTAGCCCTCAACATCTAGGGAAGCAGACCAAAGTTCGAGGCTCTAGAAAGGTAGCTGGATTAACTAAAGACAAAGCACTGCTGATTGTCCCCATTGTACTGCCCCAGTAGGTCAGCCTGCTCTCAAGGACAGGAAACCAAGGCCTACGGGAAGAGGAAGGAATCTGCACTTAACATACAGGCAGCACAGCCACAATCTAAGCAAGTCACACTTCTCACAGCAATTACCTCGGGCGATGTTCCCTTCACAGCTATTCCCAAAGTCCCAGCTCACCTGGCTGTGCTCACACTGACTGCAAAGACTACCTCCAGTTCCAGCTAGACAGTCCCACCCTCATTTTCCTGTCTGGAAAGTCAGTAGGTTGTCCTCCTATCTGCAGTGCAGACTGAGCAGAGTGAGTGGGGAATCTAGACCCCACGAAGACTGACCCTTCAGCTACTGTGACTACATTAACCTGGCATAAGCCAGAAATACGTGGTCAGCTCTTGATCTGGATGGCTTTCTATTTCAGGAATAAATGAAGCAGGTCTTTTTAACTGCCGGAAGTGCTTTTTAATATATTTTTCCAGCCCCAAAATACAACACACCAGGAGTATTTCTCCAGAAGTAGTGCTATAATGATCTTAGCTGGTCTCTAGATTTCACATCCTGCAATCCACTTTG
>JAHREE010000323.1:0-14294 GCA_033628505.1 Tringa tobata | reverse complement strand
AGTTCTTTTTTGGTTTGGGGTGTATTTTTTTAAGTATTTCTAATCAAAAATTAATAATTTGGCAACTGGGAATTAGGCTGTGTTTGTTCTCACTGACCCTGAGCCTCCCTTCCCTCTGGACACCTTCTCACATCTCTCCTCAGGGTCATGGGAAAAGAAATTATTTGACTGATGAAATTCTGCAGCTGGAGTTCAGATGTCTCTTTTGAGATGGGATGAAGCTTCATTGAAAGACGAGACTTTCGACCTGCAGGCACCTGGGGCAGCCTTTGCTTCACACAAACCTGCCTGTGTTGTCACTCGTTGATACCTCCTGTCCTGTGAAGAGCAGAGGGTGATACCAGCCTGTAGGCAGGACCTCTATGCCTTGGTGGCTGTTCTGAAGCGGAGACAAATGCTGGAGATATTTCCACCCACCTGTCTACAGTTCATTCCACTTTGTCATCCATCCCTGTCTGCACCCATAGCCATTCCTCCACCCGTCCGTCCATCTCTCCTTCTTCCCCCATGCCTCACTCTTTGTGTTCTTACCCCGCCCTGCCACCAGCCGTGTCAAAAGTGTTTGGCAAGTCCTGTGGTTAAGCAAGGAAGGAACTAGGTTTCTAGGAGGAGCTGGCTGGAAATCTAAGAGACTGGGAATTACTTGCACAGGAAAGGGCATCCCTGTGGGTCACAGGATGGCAGGTGCTGATGAACAGCTGGTTTCGATGTGGCATGTGCTGGCCAGTGGGTCGGTGAGCTGGAGCTGCTCTCCTGGCAGCGTGGTCTGCTCATTCTCCGCTGGAGGGTCACAGGGTGGTGGTAGCTGGAGGGGCTGGCAGGCTATACACACATTCTCCTTTCAACTCCTCCATAAAGGGCAGCTGGCTGTACCTGGGTGCAGCCTAGTAGGTTTTTCATGGCAAACTGCCAAAAAAAAAAGGCAGTTGTAAGGGACCTTTGTTTATGTTTCAAACTTGCATTTTCCTCCCATCTGCCCCTCTCTTGTGGTGTTTCACTGGATAGAATGTCCTAGAAAGACAAAATCCAGCATGCTCTTTCTCACTTCCTCCTCACAGCTGCACTGTATACTTCTAAGAAGATGTAATGGGGAGAGAAACATGCCAGCAATCAGTCCCAACCTGTAAAAAAGCCTCAGCACCTGAGGAAGGCCCCACGCTTCTGTCACAGGCAAAGCCTGCCCAAAACTGCTGCTCAGATATGTGGGAATCAGAGAATGGTTTGGTTTGGATGGGACCCTCAAAGATCGATTTGTTCAACCCCCTGCCATGGCCAAGGACATCTTTCACTAGACCAGGTTGCTCAAAGCCCTGTCCAACCCGACCTTGAACCTTTTTAATGATGGGGCATCCACAACTTCTCTGGGCAACATGTGCCAGTGTCTTACCACCTTCTTTATATAAAATTCCTCTCTTATGTCTAATCTAAATCTATCTTCTTTCAGTTTAATACTGTTGCCCCCTGTCCTGTCACTACAGGCCCTTTTAAAAAATTTTTTTTCTTGCTCATAAGCCCCCTGAGTATATCGAAAGGCCACAATAAGGTCTCCCCGAAGCCTTCTCTACTCCAGGCTGAACAACCCCAACTCTTTCATCCTGTCATCACAGGAGAGGAGCTCTAACTCTCTGATCATCTACATGGCCCTCCTCTGGACTTGCTCAAACAGGTCCATATCCTTCTTATGCTGGGGACTGCAGAGCTGGATGCAGTAATCCAGGTGCTGGAAGGCCAGAGTAAGTTCTTCCAGGAGCCTCCTCTTCTCCAGGCTGAACAGCCCCAACTCTCTCAGATTTTCTTCAAAGAAGAGGTGCTTGTCCTCAGATAATTTTCATCACCCTGCTCTGGGCATGCTCCAACAGGTCCATGTCCCTGGGCTGAGGACTCCAAAGCTGCACGCAGTACTCCAGGTGGGGTCTCACAAGAGCACAGTAGATGGGCAGAATCACCTCCCTCAACCTGCTGGCCACACTTCTTTTGATGCAGCCCAGGGTATAAATTACGTTCTGGACTGTAAATGCACGTTGCCTGCTTGATTTTTCATCAACCAGGTGTGTCCCCACCCAATTTCTTTCACAACCCAGCCTACTCACCGGTGGGGTGGTGTGAGAAACAGAGAAGGCCTTGATTTTGCGTAAGCTCTGCTCAGCAATAGCAAAAACTCCCCTTTATTATCAACCCTGTTTTCAGCACAGATCCAAACATAGCCCCATACTAGCTACTATCAAGAAAATTAACTCTATCCCAGCTAAACCCAGCACCTTCATACAGGAAGCTCAGATGTGTGTGGCACATGTCAATGAAATGTGAGGCCAACAGCATCCTGGCTCGTATCAACCATAGTGTGGCCAGCAGGACTGGGGCAGTGATCACTTCCCTGTACTTGGCATCAGTGAGGCCCCACCTCAAATACTGTGTCCAGTTTTGGGCCTCTCACGACAGGAAAGACAGGTGCTGGAGCGTGTCCAGAGAAAGGCAACAGAGCTGGTGAGGGGTCTGGAGCACAAGTCTTGTGAGGAGTGGTTGAGGGAGCTGGGGGTGTTCAGCCTGGAGAAAAGGAGGCTGAGGGGAGACTTTCTGGCTCTATACAACTACCTGAAAGGAGGGTGTAGCCGGGGGGGTTGGTCTCTTCCCAAGGAACAGGCGATAGGACAGGAGGAAACATCCTCAAGTTGTGCCAGGGGATGTTTAGAATGGATATTGGGAATAATTCCTACACCAAAAGGGTTTCCAAGCCTTGGAACAGGCTGACCAGGTAAGTGATTGAGTCACCATCCCTGGAGGTGTTTAAACGATGTGTAGATGTAGCACTTAGGGACATGGTTTAGTGATATCTTGGTGGTGCTGCGTTAACGGTTGGACTCAATGATCTTAAAAATCTCTTCCAACCCAAATGATTCTATGAGTGTATTCTGTGATTTTATGCTTTGCACAGATGTGTTTGTTTCAATAAAATTCAGTATCCCCCTGCTACAGCATCCTGCTTGGTAAATAGGACCTAAAATGGATATTCACTGCTACCCCCTCCACTTGTCCCAGGACGGCTCTGCCGGGGACACCTATATTTTTAAAACCCATTTTACTGCAAAAGTACTGAAAATAGTTATTTTAAATAAAACTTCTTATTCTGAGACCACCAGATTACAATTTATAACAATGAGTAAAATATCTTTTTGTACACCAAATATGTATCTTTATCAAATATATATGTCTTTAATGTACACCATTACCCACCCCTTTACCTTTTTCCCCAATCTATTCACCATTTTCAAGTTGAATTCACAGTCATTTGAGTTTTCTTGAAAATCTCATTTTGTCTGTACTTGTTACTGAGCGCTCCCACACACCAGCCATTCCTCCCTCAGGAAACAAATAACCTTCACCTGCAATAAGGGTTTTTTTCACCTTATTCAGTGATTACGTGTTTCATTTTCATGTGTCTTGGCATAACATATAGTGTATAGTGCTGCTGAGAGCAGCAAGAATGATGTTTCTCCATGAGAGAGGACTGATCAGGATACAAAGCTGTCCAAAACACAGACAGAGGCAGTGACCTTAGCAACAGGCTGCAATCCTGCAGCACGCACAGGTGAGCAGAACAGGCTCAGTGACAGGTGACGTTAGCAGGTTCTTTGAGAGCCAGTGATCATCTGATAAACTCAAGGTGACAGGTCAGGTCCAAGGTCAACCAAGGCAGCCTAGAACAAGTCAGGAGGAGTGGGTGACAGTGCTACGCACAGGACTCCTTACAACACAGCTCACACGGGTGGGAACAGAAGGAGGAGGAAGAACATCCAGGCCTGAGCTTCTGTGGAGCTGCTGGAGCCATGGGCAGAGGATGAAGGTCCCAGATGAGGCTGGTGATGACATCTGTGCTCACTTGAGGCCCTAATAAATTCCAGATTTATATTTCCAAAGGAATTCAACTTCAGTGTTGGAATGGGAGGATACAGACTCTTCAGGAAGGACAGACAGGGGAGATGAGGAGGGGTGTCAATGACCAGCTAGAGTGCGTGGAGCACTGCCTGGGGATGGATGAGGAACCCACCGAAAGCTACGGGCCAGGACTAAAGGCAACACAGGGGTGGGTCATGTTACAGTGGGGGACTGCTACAGGCCACCTGACCAGGATGACAGAGCAAATGAGGCCCTCTAGAGACAGATAGGAACAGCATCACATTCACAGTCCCTGGTCCTCATGGGGACTTCAACCACTCCAATATCTGTTGCAGGGCACAAGCAGTCCAGGAAGTTCCTGGAACATGTTGATGACAACTTTCTGTTCCAAGTGGGAGAACACCCAACAAGGAGAGGAGTCATGCTGGACCTTGTACTTACCTACAAGGAAGGTCTGGTGGGGAATGTGAAACTCAGTGGCTGCAGTGACCATGCAATGGCATTCAATATCCTTAGGGCAGCAAGGAGGGCACACAGCCAGCTCACTACACTGGACTTAAGAAGCACAGACTTTGTTCTCTTGAGGGATCTGCTTGGATAGTACCATGGGATAAAGCCCTGGAGGGACGAGGGGCCCAAGAAAGCTGATTCATATTCAGGGATCACCTCCTCCAAGCTCAGGAGCACTGCATCCCAACAAAGAGGAAGTCAGGTAAAAACATCAGGAGACCTGCATGGATGAACAAGGAGATCCTGGACAACGTGATACTGAAAAGGGAAGCCTACAGATGGTGGAAGCAAGGACAGGTAGCCTGGGAGGAATACAGAGAAATTGTCTGAGCAGCAGGGATCAGGTTAGGGAAGCTAAAGCCCAGGTAGAATTGCATATGGCCAGGGACATCAAGGGTAATAAGAAAAGATTCTCTAGGTACGTCGATATGAGCCCTCTCCAGAAGGAGACGGGAGACCTGGTCATTCAGGATATGGACAAGGCTGAGGTACTTGATGACCTTTCTACCTCAGTCTTCATCACCCAAGTCACAGAAGACAAAGGCAGGGACTGTCACAATGAAGAACTGCCCAGTGTAGGAGAAGACCAGGTTTGAGACCATCTAAGGAACCTGAATGTGCACAAGTCCATGGCACCTGATGAGATTCATCAGCAGGTCCTGAGGGAACCGATGGATGAAGTTTCCAAGCCACTATCCATCATATTCAAGAAGTCATGGCAGTCTGGGGAAGTACCAGCTGCTGGAAAAGGGAAAATTCTGAAAACAAAGAGAATAAAAAGGAAATTAGTGATCTAAGACAAAAAAAACCAATCTCTTCCCAAGAATTTCTTTACAATTTGCAATTTACAATTTCTTTACAATTTAGCCATAAGCTGATAATATTAACATGTCAAAAGCAATTCTTCCTTTTCTTACAGTGACAAGACAGTCCAGCATATTATGAAACCACATCCTACTATGTGTGCAGGTACATCTAGATTTCTACCTGAGACCATAGCTGGATTTCCATTTATATAAAAAGCATTCCATTAGCACGTTGTCCATTTTGACTTTGCAGTTGAAAAATACACCACTGATTAGCTTTGCACCTGGGCTTCTGAGCTCTTATGCAGGCCTCCAGAGTGCTACTCCCACAAGTCTGGAGAGAGACACTAATAAACTGTTTTCTGACAGCATTGATCATATTGCTGCAGTGGAGCTGTGAGCCAGATGTACACATCTCTTTCTAAGGTAAATTGGTTTGCATCTACTTCTTCAAGTGAATCCTGACATGACTATAAGAAGACTGCAGAAGACTGCATCTTTCATACCTAGATGGCACAACAGCATTTCTAGTGTTTCAAATTATTCACTGCTGAGACTTTCACAAAGAATCTCCATTTGAGAGGAACAGAGGCTTCACTTCTTAGAAACATACTCAAAGGGAACAACGTGTTAGGTTTGCTATTTCAATTCAAGGTAGTAACAGTAATGCAGTTAATGTAAAGTAGAAGAAATATATTAATTTGGGAGAGTTTGAGCATTTTGCTCTGTATTTACTCCTGCTGCAAAAACTTCAATGAAAAAGTTAATTTTTCAGGCATTTTCAAATTGAAAAAATGAGAGCCCATGAACCGTTTCTCTCTCTGAGACTGGATGTGCACCACAGCACCAGGATGAATCATCTTCTGGAAATGGGTGAATCATTGACTGAGAAGTGGGGACCTAGAAGGTCTAAGTATGGACCTAGCTAACTTAACTTTGACATCTAAAATTTCCCATTTAGAACCAGACTAATAATGTTGCCCTCCTTTTATTAGCAGAGGAGAGGTTAGGCAATGGGAGAGAGTCTTGCAGTCCATCCTAAGGCAGGACATTTACACAAGATCACAGGAATCCATTCTGATTTTTTCTTTCCACTAATGAAAGGAGATCTCCTCTTGCTAAAAAGACCCTCCAGCGCGATTCAGATGCTTAAATGTGTGTTTAGTGTGTTTGAGACGCCCTAAGGTTGCTGATATCTTTGCATGAGGTTGTAGGTTACCTGCTACTTTCTGAAAAGTGGAGACCAGGAGGGGAAATACCAGGACACCTCAAATGGCACTTTCTGACTCCATTTAGGTACCAGGATCTCACTAATGAAGCCTGATGAGTCACACATCATAAAAGACAATAGTAGCAGCTCTAGCTTGGATTAGAAGAAATACTCTGAAAGCTCCATGTGGCATCACTGCAGAGATGTTGGGACTCTTGTTTCTACCTGGATGTATTTCTGGGGCAAAAATACATTGCACTGTTTTTTCGTCATGGAGATTATGGGATGTCATGCATGTATATAAATACATATGTATATATATGAGCACAATCATATATATTGAAATAATGGTAAGAATCATGGACAGTGTTTATATAAACATGTATACACGCATATAGTATTTATAATATATATAATATCCATATATAAAACATATGTAGACTACAGCCATATGTATTTTATATGTATACATGCCTAGTATAGTGTGTGTATATATATGTGCATACACATGCATTTTATATATGGAACTATGATTACTGGAGGATTTGTTTCTGAGTTAAAGTTTGGTTCGTTGTGTGCGATTCATGCATTTTGTCTTCAGTGAGCAAAATGTCTTTAGGGCAACTGTGAAGTTCAAATGGTGGAGACGCTATGGAGACTCAACACCAACACACTGAAAAGAAAATGTCCAGCCAAAGCACTGTGACAGAGTTTCTTTTCATGGGATTCTATGATACTCGAGAACTGCAGATATTCCACTTTATGGTATTTCTGGGAATTTATCTGGCCGCCATGGTGCGAAACTTTCTCATCGTTGTAATCATAGCTGTCAGTAATCACCTTCACACCCCCATGTACTTCTTGAAGAATTTGTCCATCTTAGACCTTTCAACCATTTCTGTCATCCTCCCATAGCCAATTTTCTGTTGAATACCACAGCCATCTCCTATTCTGGCTGTGTTGCCCAAGTCGTTTTTCTTTCATGTCTTTGGTGCTGCTGATCTTGCTTTACTCACTGTCATGTCATATGACCTTTACATTGCCATATGCAAACCTCTTCACTAGAAGACAATCATGAAGGGGACTACTTGCATCTGCATGGCAACCAGTGCATGGCTCAGCTGCATCCCTTACTCTGCTCTCCACACTGGGAACATCTTTCATTTGTCCTTCTGCAAGTCCAACATCCTTGACCAATTCTTTTGTGAAGTTCCACAGCTTCTCAAGCTTTCCTGCTCTGATTCATACTTTAATGAGGTTGGGGTTCTTGCATTTAATTTCCTTTTAGTCATCATCTGCTTTGCTTTTATATGTCCTATATTCAGATTTTCACTGTGGTCTTGAAAATTCCTGTCAAGGAAAAACAGCATAAAGTCTTTTCAACCTGCATCCCTCATCTCATTGTGGCCTCCTTGTTTGTTAGCACTGGTTCTTTTGCTTATCTAAAGCCTGTCTCCAACTCCCCATCTCACAGCTTCTCTTCTCTATTCTGTGTTGCCACCAGTGATAAATCCAGTCGTCTACACCATGAGGAGCAATGACATCAAAGCTGCCATGCGAAAATTAACTGACCATAAAATATTATACAGAAATAAATAATCAGTCTTTCTTCATTAGATTTCCTCTGTGCTCTTGGTAATGAGCACTTCATTTTCCAATGATAGATAATTTGTATCATTTGGATCAGAGGAAAGCATTGAATTTTTTGAGGAAAAATGTTTAAAGATTTCATTATACCTGTAGTTTTTACTTCCTGATGGCAGCAGCTTTTGCAGAATAATATATCAGTAATGGAACAAATACAGGATAGTGCTCACAGATACTTTACGTGTGCCTGCCTGCCTATGTCTCTGTCTCACTTCCCTCTGCTTTATATATAATTATGAAGTATGATTTATAACCAGGTTGTTGTAGAAAAGGGATGCATCAAAGTGTGTGTGAGACACTGCCCAAAAAGCTAGGACATTTATTTGCAAACATGATGAGAAACCCAGAGAGGTGTTTTGGTGGTGTCCATTTGGTTATCTCACTATTCGAGTGTTTGTTGTTTCTTTATTGTGTCAAGTACATAACGTACTATTTTGAGTACAGTGCAAGATATGCATCTGTTTTATCATCGCTTTACATCTAAACAAATGACTTCACAAGATCTGCTCTGTAACTCATCTAATCTGCCTGCAAAATTGTACATCTTCCTTTCTCAAAGGAAATTATCCCTCCCTTCCATCTCCTCCCACACTCACGCCCAAATGCTCACAGAATGGAATCACTATAGCCTAATTTTGAGCAGCTGAATCATTTTGATTTGTTCATGATTCTACACTGAATCCTACTTTTCCTTTCAAATCAGATAACCCCATGAGAAGAAATACCTATTTGCCATTTTTGACTATGCAGGGAGTGTGGAGGAGTGATTCAAGTGACCAAACAGCTTAAACTCTTCAAAGTGCTGTATTAGGCTTGCAGGTGCTGTTTCTGAAGAGGATGGTTCTTTTGTTGGCTTTGTGTTATGTTCTACTTTCATGTAGGTGCAGGAAGGACTTCACTCTACTCACCATTGGGGCAGCCTCACCTCAAGTATGTGTGCAGTTTTGGGCTTTGTAATATAAGAAGAATATAAAAATATTAGAACGTGTCCAAAGGAGGGCAGCAAAGACAGTGAAAGGACTAGAGGGCCAGAGGAGTGGCTGAGGATACTAGGTTTGTTCAGCTTAGCTTAGAGAAGACGTGACTGAGGAGTGACCTCATTGCTGCCCACAATGCCCTCATGAAGAGACTTTGGTGCTGATCTCTTTTCTCTGGTGTCTGGACGTGAGAGAATGCCTTAAAGCTGCATCAGAGGAAGTTGAGATTTGATATTAAGAAGAAGTTCTTCACTGAGAGGGTACCCAAGCACTGAAACAAGCTCCCCGGGGAAGTGGTCATGGCCCCAAAACTGTCAGTGTTCAAGTGCTTGGATAAGCTCTGGAGCCCTCAGCGTGAGATGGACATGGACCTGTTGGAGTCAATCTGGAGGAGGGCCATGAAGATGATCAGACGTTAGAGCACCTCTCCTATGAGCACAGGCTGAGAGAACTGGATTTGTTCACATGGAGAAGAGAAGGCTCTGGGGAGACCTTATAGCAGCTTTCCAGTATCAGAAGGGGGCCTACAAGAAAGCTGGAGGGGGACATTTTACAAGGGCATGTAGTAATAGGATGAAGCTTATTTTCTAGTCATATTCTCTTCATCAGGTTCTGCTAGCTCTGACATCCAAATTCAAAGCTTTCAAACTGAATTTGAAATCTAAAATGCACAAATTCCAGTGCTTTCTACTGTTTGGAGGGAAATTGCATATGGTGATCTTAGCATGCATATGACCACAGCATTCTAATGTTCCTAGCGTGGGGAATGCCATCCTTTCAAAAGAAAAAACATGCAATAAGCTGAAGTAAAATTTAACTTCCTTGAATAAAGAAGAGTGAAACCTAGCTAACCTATGAAGTAGTAGGGATGCATTTCTTTTTTCTTCAAGTGTTTTTGGTATGTTACACTCATTATATGAAAACGAAAAAAAAGAAATTAAAAAAAAAATACTTATTGTGAACTCTACCCCCGTCACCACCTCAGACATGAATCCACGTATATTCTATGTTGCTACTTCTACACGGGGGGAAAAAAGAGTTTTTGTGGATTTGACTTCCAGCATCACTTTCAGAGTGATTCAATTCTTCTTTATCTAAACATCCTCAAATCATACATACTGAGATTTTGTCCTGAATGGAGTAGGGGAAAAAAATGGAAAATTTTCAACAATTCTGATAACTCAACATGGTTTCAAATGAAAACAACAGTATCTACAGTCAGAATTACTGCATTTGAACTCCTTTAAGCCAAATTTCCAAATCTAAAAAAAATGTAGAGATGGAAAATCAGATATTGATATCCATCCTGAGGCAAGCTCTTGTTAGTTTGCTGTTAGTATCAAAAGGAGCGAGAAAGGGCAAATGAAATTGAGTGTAGTCGTAGTCTTAACAAAAAAAAAGTTCAGGTTTTCAAACATCTCTTCCTCAGAAGAAAGCCATCCTGCAGTGAGGCAGTGAGAAAGAGGTGTGAGAAGACAAAAGAGACCCTAGGACAGTAGACAGCTATGGTGGAGCACTGTCTGTCATTGATAGGGGGGAAATGTGGCATCTGAGATGTCCTTCACTGTGGTGTTTAGAGGGGGGTAGTGGTGGTGGTGAATCTGTAGACTCACACTGTGGTTTGTACAGGGATCTGTGGGGATGTCTTGCTGTGGGATTTATGGGGAGACCCATGAGGTTCCTGACTGTGAAGTGCAAGGGGGGATATTCAGATTCTCTCACTGAGGCACGTGTGCACATATGCATGTTCCCCCCAGGATGGATGCTGAGGATTGATGTCTTCCTCCTTGGGGGATGCACCTAGGGGATCACTCACTAATGTAGTTTGTCTGGGTGAACATGTCGCGTGGCCAACAAAACTGCGCAGCTCCATCAGGCTGCATTGGCAGCTCCTGGACATAGCGCAGGCTGATGGTGACCTCCCTGTCAGGAGGCAGGGTCCCCAAGAAACAAGTAAACACCGGACACCAAAGATCCCAGTGGTTCTGCAGGTATCTTAAATTCTCCATGCCTGAAGTGGCTTTGCACAGCTGCTGGGCCTGCCACAGAGGGAGAAAAATGTGTCACTGAGGTCAACAGGATTCCATTCTCTCACTTCCACCCTTCATCCCAATCTGCAGACCCACTCCCACCACAATCCCAGTACCTCCTCCTTCTCCCAGAGCATTGCTTCAATGAGAGTGTCCCCCATGGTAGTGTAGAAGGTGTGTACAACAGTATCAGAGTCCACAGGAAATATGAACATGATCTCCTTAGAGACTTGATGTGTATTGCGGAAAAACAGCTTAGACACCACATCAGCCACAAAGTCCTGGATGGTTATATTTGCTTTCACACTTTCCAGCTCCACTTCAGGATAGGAAGAAAAGAACCATATTTCCCTTCACAATAAGCCTGAGAAAGACACAACAGCTGTCAGACTCCCTGGTTGCACATAGGAAACTTTAAGTTTGAGGTGTCTGCTTGTAGTGGGAAACAGTTTTGTGTCCAAACCTGCCAAAGAAATGCCAGTTGCAGAAGCTGGCAAATAGCAATAAAAAGTCCCTGGGGCTGTTAACATGTTCCCCATCTTTCTAAGCCCCTTTCTGTCCAACACATGACAGCTATGCCCTCAGATCACCTAAATGTGCTGTTCAGGCTTTCCAGACCACTGAGAGGAGTATGTCTGTCCTCCAGCATGTAGCATGAGACAGTCCCACAATAGAACTTCATTCAAATGGCAGGAGGTGCCCTGCAGCTCCTCAAACCTTCAGACCATATCTCAGAGATCGGAACAGGTGCTTTGAGCCTAATGTTTCAAAGAGATGAGCTTGATTTTCAACTAAAGTAGATATATTACTCATTTTGGACTACTGGAAAGGAAGAGGGGACCATACCAAGGACACTCAGCATGGCATCAAAGGTACAATCACAGGAAATTGCCTCATCTCCTTTCACTGGCAGCAGTGGAGATGTTTATTGCTGGCCTCCCTTTCTCATGTGTCATACCTGTAGCATATGGTTGAGGTGAACAACGTGTAGACCCAAATTTGATGATCTCTCTTCCTGCTATGACAGCATCCCATGAAAAGGCAAATGTCCCGGGTTGAGAAACAGAGGCCTAACTTTTTTCCTAATACTGCAGAAAACTCCATTTTTGGAAGATTCTAGTGTCTGAATTCATGGAAACATTTACTTTATAGCCAGCTAGGCTCTGTGGAATTCAAGATCTCAAACCTTGCCAGGTGTAGGGATGAGTAGGAGCAAGGTCTGGGTGTTTGATCCAGGCTGACGAATAGGATCCTTTGATACCATGAATGTCACATTCAATATACATTTGAAAAGTTTGCTGCGTTGTTCTCTCTCCACTGATGGTGGTGGGTCCAGATAACTCCTTGCCCCAGTGCCAGAGCCCTGAGGCCTTCCTTTCCTCCTGAAGCCACAGCGCTCACAGTGTCCAACATTTGCTGTCCACTGCTGGGGATGCACAGCTTCCTACTAATAGAATCAGCTAAGTATAATTCTTGTATATTTTATACTAGTATTGGGATTAATGCTGGTTTGTTAGTATTGCTGTTAATTATTTAGTCGTATCTTATTAAATCTATTTATATTTCAACCCTCATGTTTCCTTGATTTCCCTGATTCTCCTTTCTGGATGGGAGGGGTCATCAGGTGATAGAATAATTGTCTAAACAACAATAAATTGTTATGGGTTTTCTCAAACCATAACAGCAACCTTCCTCATACCTTTGCCCTTGGTCAAGAGCATCTCATGTTAGGGCAAGTGTGTCAAACCTGATGGCAAAATGTGTTGAAGTAGTGTCTTAGTCAAGAATAGCATAACACTGTAGTAGGAATAGTGTGACACTTGGCAAAGGAAGGTATAAGACCTTCATGGGGGTTGCTGTAATGTCATGGAAGTGGATGGTATACAGATGATGGTATAGTTCACCAGGAGGGGATTATGCAATTCACCAATCAAGCAACGTACCTAGGTATCACAACAAAATTCAGCAGGGGATGATTTAGCACCACAGTAGAGGTGATGCAATATCATAGCACAGAGGATTGTTGCACCCCCCATCCCACAGTAGCAGGCTTCTCTTCTGCATCATCCTCCTACTTTGTGATGGTTTCCCTGGAAAGCCTGCAGCACTATGGATGAGATGAATCACACTGACAAAAACATCTTTTACTATGCCAACCAGAAAAAGTGAAGGCTGACTATAGGCCATGCCCTTGGGTTCCCAGAACATGGTGAGATGTGCCTTCCTGTCAACAACCCAAGAAATCAATTCCTTCCCACATTACTCTCACAGCTACTATCTTCCCCACTGCTCACAGATGCCACCTTTATGGCCCCAACTCACCTCTACACATATACCCTTTGCTCAGAATACCGCTTTTCCTCATCTTAACTCTTTGGTTGAAGACAGCTTCTGTGTGGGAAAGAGCATAAAGTGAGCTATGAGGACCTTGTGGAAAATAAAAGGGGCACTTCCATCTTGCCTTACTCCAAGATATGGAGCTACCTCCACATATATGGGCCAAGACAACTCTTCTCACATCCTGAAGAACCTTTTTGCCCATCTCTCACCAGCCAGGTAGCATACTAGTAAGAGACAGGCCTGGGATGGGAATTGCAGGTGTCAAAAATGCCTTGGTTCAGTAGGGGTGTGGTGCTTAATTCAGATTAGAGCACAGGGAAGGTGGGTTAAAGCCCGACAAAAGGCACTGAATAAGTTTGGTTCTGAGTGATAATAGCACCTGAAAGACATCAGTACCAATGTTGACAGAGGAAGAAATTGGCAGAGAAGCAGAAAGACAGAGCAGGAATGAGTGGAGGAATGCAAGAATTTGTGTGAGGAGAGTGGCATATTGCATAGTTGGAGAGGGCTGGAATTAGTGACAGTAGGAGTGAATGGCAGAAACCAGTGGAATCGAGGAGACGAATGCATGAATGGATTTGTAATCGAGAGGTATGGATGCGCATCCAGGGAAGCTGGGGGCAGGAGTGTGTTGGAGGAATTGATGAGCAAATGCAATTGTGTGGAATGTGAGGGAGAGGATGATTAAAAGTGCCTGGTTTGTGACTAATCTGTCAATTAGGCACTTAAATAGAGGTATCTAAAACCACAAGTCTGTGTACAGGTCAGTGGTCTGAACTCTTCCAATGCTGAATAGAGCCTTAACTCCACTGTCAAAACATTGGACAGGAGGACCATTTGCAACAAGAAGCCCTAGAAGAGGCGAGTGTTTCCTGCAACA
>JAHREE010000322.1:0-20142 GCA_033628505.1 Tringa tobata | reverse complement strand
TTCCAAAGCAGGTAATATGAAAGGACAAAATTCCATAAGACTCTTGTGATTTCCCTAATATAAATGGCTCTGTGAGCTAGAGGCTGGTGAAGGCCAGCTTCCTAGGAACATGTCTGGAGATCTGGCTTCTGTTTAGATTATCTGGTGTCTTAAAAAGGATTACATTGCAGCCTTTTTCTCTCTGAATCTTCTAATAGAGTCCTCTAGCTGCCTGTTTTAATGAAATCTCTAGAAATACCTGATTATCTAGTTTACTTGCTGTATGTATTTACCTGCGCGTTGAATCAGAATCACCTAGGTTGGAAGGGATCTTTTAAGATCATCTAGTCCAACCAATAAAAAAAACCTAAACAACCCAACAAAACCCCCACCACATTTGTGCATCTTCCTTGCTCCAGCTCCATATTTAATTTGATTGCATATGCCTAGTTTCCTTAGGAACACAAACTGAAATGATGCTGATTTGATGTAAGGAAAAAAACCTTTCACTGTGAGTGCAGCCCATCAGTGGAAGAGGTTGCCTAGAGAGGCTGTCAGACCTCTTGTCTCTGGAGGTTTTCAAGACCTGACTGGCCAAGAGGCGGAGTGACCTGGCTGGGATTTGTTGTTGAGCCTGCTTTGAGTAAGAGTGTGGACCGGGTGTCTCTTGAGGTCCCTTCCAAGATTAATGGTGGTTGTTCTAAGAAGTAGACTAAAATGAAGGCAAATAGAAACTTTCCAACTTGTGATGACTTTCTGCTTTGAAAAGGTGAAATGTTGGTATTTTCATTTTTCTAATGCAGAGAAATTATAGTCAAGCACAGTTAATTTGGCAGACTAGTAGTATTTGGCTAGTGAGATACTCTCCAGGCTGCTACCTTGTTGTTTAGACTAGTGTTAAAATATTACAGTACTACTAGAAGGGAAGTGTTGCATTTGTGATCTTTCTTGAAAAGCTGAACACAGTTGGATGTTATAATATATGATTGTAAATGTTGAAGAAATGGAGGGAACCTTTAGTCTTGCTAAAACTCCAGTTTCCTATATTGTTATGGAGGCGATACTAAACGAACAGTAATTGCAAGAGGAGATTGATGGAAAACATGCCTGAGCAAGGGTTGAATGACCTTTTTAGAACTGAACTTGGAACATCAGCTGCTGCAACGATATTTTTATTTTGATATTAACTTGCCTTGGTTCTGTTTATGAAAAGGTACTGTCTGTGGCAATTCAATGGATTATCATTTCTTTGGAAACTACAATCAAAAATAGTTTTAAGATAAATTTGTCTTTTAGGTAGCCAGTGCGGTAAAATGATCAAGACTCTTGGGCTAGAATAACTCTGGTTTCATTTTACTGTGGTGCTTTCACATTGAATTTGCTGGTTAGGAATAGGATGTGTACCAACAAGAGATTGACTGTAATTATGCATGGAAACAAAGTGCAAGCTAAGGCTTGAAGAATGTCCAAAATGCAAGAGAAATAAATGAGTAGTGAAAGAGTGTAGATGATCAATTGTATCCTAATCAGGAGACTGAACTGAGGGCTTGATGAAATAAGGTTAGAAGGTTGAAATTTTGTGACCTTTATGATGGGGCATTGCTGGTCTAATGGATGCAGAGAATGTTAGATGAGTAATGTGGAGTCTTACTCCCAAGCAGCTTTTTTTAAAGACCAGCTGAATAATCTTGCATATGATACAGAAATAGACATCTTTTTGGACTGAAGACCAGCTACCTGAAAACTGTGGGGTTTTTTTTATTTGGTGGTTTTTTTGTTTGTTTTCTGTGGTGTGTTTTTTTTCTTTCTGCTGGATTAGTGACTTCCATTTCATAAGGATTACTGGCTAAGAAGACTCTTAAGATACATGGATGTTAAATACTATACCACCTTTGTAAACTAGGGTTTCTTTTTTGTGAGGTAGATGTGGCTCAAGAGAGGTCTGCTTCATTTTCTTCTGTAGCATCAGTGTATCAGTTAAAGAACTGTGATGGAGCAACAGTTTCCAATGGAGCCTGATAATTGAAGTGCAAGGTCCCAGACCTGGCTCGGGGCAATTCCAACCACAAATACAGGATGGGCAGAGAGTGGATTGAGAACAGCCCTGAGGAGAAGGACTTGGGGATGTTGGTGGATGAGAAGCTCAACATGAGCCAACAATGTGCCCTGGCAGCCCAGAAAGCCAACCGCATGCTGGGCTGCATCAAGAGAAGTGTGGCCAGCAGGGCAAGGGAGGTGATTCTACTGCCCTACTTCACTCGAGTGACACCCCACCTGGTGTACTACATCCAGCTCTGGGACCCCCAACATAAGGACATGGGCTTGTTGGAGAGAGTCCAGAGGAGGGCCGTGAAGATGATCAGAGGGCTAGAGCGCCTCTGTTATGAAGACAGGCTGAGAAAGTGGGGTGTTCAGCCTGGAAAAGAGAAGGCTTCGGGGAGACCTTATAGCAGCCTTCCAGTATCTGAAGGGAGCTGCAGGAGAGATGGGGAGGGACTCATTATGAGAGAGTGTAGTGATAGGATGAGGGGTAGTGGTTTTAAACTGAAAGAGGGTAGAATTAGCTTAGATACTAGGAAGAAGTATTTACTGTGAGGGTGGTGAGACACTGGAACAGGTTGCCCAGGGAAGTTGTGGCTGCCCCATCCCTGGAGGTGTTCAAGGCCAGGCTGGATGGGGCTTTGAGCAACCTGGTCTGGTGGGAGGTGTCCCTGCCCAGGGCAGGGGGTTGGAACTCCATGATCTTTAAGGTCCCTTCCAACTCGAACCATTCTGTGATTCTATGAACCACATCTCCTTCTGACTGATCTGAGCATGGTGACATCCTCTCAGCTCTGTTGTTACCTATAACCTGCTATTGTAGAGGGACTCATCATAAGCCTTTAAGGAGAGACTATACAAATTCCTGGTTCACTTCACTGTAAAAAGAAGAATAAGATGTAAAGTCTCAGTTTTACTCCTTGGATTTTGTTACAGTGCCATACTACTTACTCTGATTTATTTCATTCTCTATAGGTTCCTGTTCCACACCCACACCAATGGTATCAGAATGTCTTCCAGACTTCTTACTGGTAAAAAATACTAGAAAACAAGACTAGCATCTGTCAAATGGGGCTCCCTCTCCATTTCTCTCTACACACCTTTCCTTTGGGGGGAGAAGAAGAGGAGCATAGCATGTGAGTTGTTTGAATTTTAAAGAAAACTCAATTGTATGTTTTGTACGTAAATTGTCTTTTTTTTTACCTCTTTTGAGTGATGACATACAGCATAGAAAGTGTTGTGTGGGTTTTTTTTCTCTTTGAGTTGGACTTAACCCCTCCCACGTAAGAGAGAAGCTACAAGCTTTTTGCAATTTTCTATAGGGAAGTCTTACCTTTTAAGGCAAAGATTTCATGTTGACAGTGATCTTGCTTTTTTTTTTTTTGAGAAGTGTAGCTTTTCAAGACATTCAGGACCATCCAGACTGATGTAATGTTGTGTTTGTGGTTTTTTTTCTCATTAGAACTTGTCCTGGATGGATGAGTTGCTTAGCAATAAGGACTGAGATCTTTCAAGCTCTGTTGGGTCCTCTGCCATCTATTTAAGAGCAAAGAAATACCTGTGGATCTCCTAGTGACCTCTTTCAGTGCAGGGTAGTTCTGTTGCGTTCTGTGCCTTTTGAAGTTTCTTAAATCTCAGTCTAAATTACTTTTTTGCTGTAACGTAGGGAGGGGGTGATAAAGGCACGTCCTTCAAAAGCTAAGGCAATGGGAGTACCTTATGGTGTTCTGGGAGCTCAAGATAAGCAACCGAAGCGTCCGTAGCCCAGCTGCACAAGGAGTGATAAAAGCCTAGCTGTTGGGGAAGTGCTAGACGCTTCATGATGACGTGTTCTAGACAGAGGGGCAGCTGTGCAGCACAACAACCCTTCAAGCAGATGACCCACAGCAGATAGTTTGTCTACAGTCTTGCTGTAGTCATCGTCCTCCTTGGTATGTGGGACTCCAGCTATCACAGCTTGCTGGAGGGAGCAGAGTAGGGCATAAATCCAAGTTCTGGAGTAGGTGGTGGTTGAGCTGCGTACCCTTCTCCTTCAGAGGAGATGTAAAGGCATATGGATATTAAAAAAAAAATAAATTGTCCCACTTCACATACTTAGCTATTAGGCCCACTATTTTACTGCATTAATAGTGTATTAGCTTATTTTATGCCAAGGTGCCTATCACCTTAGAGCAGCAGGAACTTCTGCAGGAAATTTGGATTTAACTAGCAATCATAATTTAAGTATATACATATATAACAACAAACCAGATTATCAAAGAGACTTTTCATCTTGACAGTAACCTTCAAAGTAAAAGGTGTTGAGTTCCTCCTTACTAATTAGATGAATAGAAGTTAGTAAAATTCTGGTGTTCATGTTCTCTTACAAAACCCCCATTAAACACAGTATAGCTGCCATATAGACACAAAGAGATCTGAAAGAAAAACTTGGGAATTTTTTATAGATAGGGGAAAAGTAAAGGATTCTCTCCCCTTCCTGTCCCCCCAATCAGACAATCAGATTCTGTTTTCTTTAAGAGGAAGCAAGTGATCCACTGGGGAATATTAATGAGATAAATTCTTTGGCTTCAGGTGTTTGGGTTTTCATATTTAAGAACACATTTTTAAAGACCATAGTTTTTGTTCTAACACTCTTAAAATGCAAGTGCCTGTGTTCAAGTATTCCATCGCTTTTTTTGTATTTCTTTTTCAGGAAAAGTGCAAAATGTTTCAAATTCCTGTTCAAAATCTTGATAATATCAGGAAGGCTCGAAAAAAGGTGAAGGGCATTCTTGTGGATCTTGGGCTTGACAGCTGCAGGGAATTGTTGAAGGTAAAGCATTTGAAGTAATGCAAACCGATCTGAAATGTGTGAACCCTTTGAAAAATATTTCAATTTTTAGTGTGTATATATATATGTATTGTAGTGTGTATATATATATATAAGTGTATGTGTATATATATATATATATATAGTGTACAGATCTTTATGGTGGGGTCTTTACTTGAAGGATTACTCATGACTGGCTACTCATATGCCAGGGGTCGAATTTAGCATTTTAGAACATAACATTGAAAGAAACTGTTTCTTGACAAGATGTGTTCTAGATGGTGCCGCATATTCTCTGCTAGTAATATTTCAGCAAAATAAAAACCCAGTACAGCTTTAGGAGAACCACCACAGACTAACAAAATGCTATTTATGTCATATTGCAGCTTTTTTTGTGATTCTTTTAAATTAAATCATGAGCAGATGAAGACTTGAGCCTACTTGGAGGCATCCCATCACGTATCAAGGGCAAGCCTCTGAAGGATATGCAAATTGCCAGTGTTTCTGAAAACAGGCAAGCAATTAGACCCAGTAATCTTGTTGCAGGCTGGTAAACTTTGAGTCCAGGGAAAAATTACCAAACTTGGGTTACTGAGTTGTAGTTCAGTTCTGCACCTTAAAAAGTATCTGCAGGTATACAGGGGCCATCAAGGTGAACCTAGTACCGTTGTTGCTACTTTCAGGAGAAAGTATTGTGCAACAAGTGGGAGGAGTTCACACCACTGGATTGGCAAGCCTAATAACAGGAAAGGTGGAAACATAATCAGACACTGAGTTGTATTACTGAAACCATAGTGTATTTCAGCCAACTGCTACACAAGCTTTTTTGGCTGTTCATTGTGTTCGTGACCTCACGTTGACTGTAGTCGAGAGGTTGGATTAATTCTGTATGATGGTACTAAAGTAAGTTAACTCTCTGTAGGGGTGCTAAGGTGTCTTTTGTGGTGTCTTTTCTGAAACTCTTAAGTAAACCATCAGAGGAAAAAAAATGGTTAAGATCTACAGGCATAACGAATTCTGGAACATTCTTGGTTATTGCAGTTGAACAATGCTGGCTATATCTAAATAAATAAAACCTCATAAAACCTCAAGGAAAAGTGTGTTTGTATAGTAATTTCCATTTTCATACTGTTTTTATTGTCTTGTATGTTGTTTTGTAATTAAACCTTTTAAGTCAAAAGCCGTTCTGTCTTTACCTTTTGAAGAAGAAATGTTGTCATGATGCTAGTTTTTTGACTATGAAATTGATTGCAGTCTAGCTTTAATTGCAATATGGAGTTTAATGGTGAATGAGCCATAACATGTTTTGTGCTTGGTTGGTTGGGTTTTTTGGGGGGCGGAGGTGGTTTGTGTTTGGTTGGTTGGTTTTGTTTCATTTTTAATAAATGGTGGTAGTGGGGAACCCAGTGAACATCTCCATTCTGGAAGCAGCTCTGTGAGATGTGGGCCAAAAAAAAACCCCCGTTTTTGTATTTTTGCAAGTAATTCTCCCTCTCATAACTTCAGTTTGTGTTTTTCCAGGTAATCTGGGACTGATTTCTTCTTGCTTTGGCAGCAAGAATGATTTTTAGGACTTGATTTGCACTTGGATCATATGATGATGGTATTTCTTTTTGGTAAAATAGGGGCTATGATGTCCTAATAGGTGAGAAGTAACTTAAGTTTTGCGTTGTTTTTTTTTTTTACCCTGAAATATTATGATTTATTTCTGGACAATGTCCTTGTGAGGAGGCTGAACAATTTAGGAAAAAGTATGAAACGATACAAACTTGATCTGTCATCTGGTCTTAAAATTAGTGTTAAACTGTTCTAATAAGACATAATAGTGGACATTAATTTTGGAGGAAGGTGAAGGAATTTCACATACAACTAGTATCTCTTTGTAGCTTGGAGACCAAATGGATTAGTTTTTAGGCTACAAGTTCTTAATTGATCTCTGCTGGGTAGAAAACATGAACCTTTTATGCAAGATTACTAGTTTGAGTCTCAAAGTAGTAGTTCTAAGTACACTCTAATGTCAGACTTTCTTTTAGTACACTATTTTAGCTTCCTTAGCATACTTTGATCTTTAAGTCTTCATTTAAACTCTGTGCATTTTATAGAATCATAGAATGGCTCTGGTTGGAAGGGACCTTAAAGATCATTGAGTTTCAACCTGCCCTGCCAGTGTGTGATTCCCTCCAGTGTGTTTGGCTGAAGAATGTTAGGAAATCCTGAGTCTCTTCATTTGCTCTACCAAAAAGAAATCTTTCAAAGAAGAGCGTTGTGTTCTCTGAGGCTGTGGGGTTTCTTTTTTGTTCCATGCAAGGGTTCTTCCTCAGGTGGTTTTTTTGAAGAAGGTTTGGCTGAGGAGCACATAGTTGACTCATCCAGTGCCCAGATGTTGATTAGAATGGAAAAAGTTTATTATTGCTCTGAGCTTTTCCTTGGGGAAATTTGAAGGCTGAAAAAGCTAGAAAGCTTATTGTGAACTTAGCTACTTTTTTCCAAGTTCTTGAATAATGTAATTTGATTTAAATTATCACTGGCATGACCTTCTGGCTTGCTACAATCTGTTACACACAGAGGGATACTCACATTTGCAGGGTGTGGACAGGAGCCTAGTGCAGACAGAGCCTGTGTTAAGTAGGATTGTGTATTTGATAGACTACTGGGGGCTTTGTTTCTTTTTGTTGCTGAGTATATCCTGTGTTGCTTGTAAATTTCATATAAATATTGCATTGGGGTAATGTCAGGGGAGAAGAGATGCTAGTTGTCTCTGGGTTAAGCTTGGATTTGTAGCCTGTGTTTCATCTAAGGCATTCCAGTATGCTGTTGAAGCTAGCCTAGGGTCTTCAGAAATGTCTAGCAAACAGGAATCTAGTTATTTTCTTTCATTAAGTTTGTGTTTGGATATCTGTGGGCCTCAGAAAATCGGAGAGGAACTTAAGATTTTTAGAGCAGTAGCTTTTTTGGCTTGAGGAACGTCAACTGCTCTGATGTGATTGATTAGAAGAATGCTGTGAGGAAAGTTGTTTACCCTGACATGGCTGTTCCAGAAGTGGTAATATTGTTGCTTTTACACCTTGGGGAGAAATACTGCTGCTCTTTGAAATAAGCTTCTGGGAAGGTCTTCCTTTTTTTAAGTTAAAAGTGTAGCAATGATATGAAGGTTTATACCGTTGCAAAGTAAACTGTAGTGGTAAGTTAATAAGTGGAAGTAAATAGTGAAATATTACAGAATCAAGAGGAAGAAAGTAGGAGAAAATATCTTTCAGTGTTCACTGGGAACTTGGTTGGAAACAATGGAGTTAAAGTGTAAATATTTTCATTCCTATTTTATTTTCAGTAACTGAAGTGTTCGGAATTCCAGCTATATTACGAGACAGTCATATGAACAAGTGTTTGAGGTAAAATCAATCAAAGAAGTAATTTCTTTGAACGAAGTTTTGAGACCTGTATCTGAATACTGAATTAATTTCTTCCATTCATCCTCGGTGTGGTTTTTCCTTCTTCCTTGGCTCTGCTCTGTATTGGGACTATTTTTGTATTTAGACCAGACTGCAAAAGCAGATTATTTCTTGTTTTCTTTTTTCTTTTAGAATCTTAAAAGTTTTGACCCAGGTGAAAAACACTTTTGTAACACTTCATGGAGTGATGTCTCTCCTTGGGAGTCTGTGGGCAAAAGGAAGGTACGTATACTTATGTTAAAAATTCCAGGTAGACATGTATGTGGAGTCGCTGAATTTTACTACTTTCAGAAGTCCCAGAAAGGTTAAAATACACTTTTTTTTAATGGTTAAAAGAAAAAAAAAAAAAGCCCTAACATCTGGTTTTTAAGTGCTATTAGTCAGAATAATCTTTCATTTCCTCTCTGTTCTTTCCTGTAATGTAGCTGGTTATAAGGACTATATATACTTTTCGCTGTCTCTAAGGATACAACCTTGAACATAAGTATTTAAGATGTTACACTAATGTTCTGCCTTCCTAACCTAATCTTATGTGTAGTCTTAACAGGCTCTTGTATACAATGTGCATCTTGTTTCATTCGAAGGGTGAAAATGTGATTGTGTAGATGTGAGTGGGTTAAACTGAAATTATCATTAGCGTCTTGGAATAGATTTGCAGTGGAAAACATAGTCTGGTTAGATTGGTGTATGTGAAACAGCTTTTAGTTCTATATAGCTGGAATCTTGTGTGAAGCTAGAATCTATGAGAAAGCCGGGGTTGAGATGAACAAACCAAAGGATTTCATTAATTTTATATTCTAGCAGGTTTCTAGATCTTTTTTTTTTTCTTCTATGCTCTATAGAGCATAAGAGTATGTCCAGAAGAAAAGGTGGTCTTTTCTCAATCTTGCTGAAGAGTCGTAGGGTTCCTGGTTGCTTCCATGAGGAAGGCATGTCAACAGCATGTAAACAGTGGTGGGTCTCCTCATTTCATCCTGAATCAAAAGGTAATGGTCTAGAATAGGGTGGTGGTGGTGATGGTTTGCCAGAAGTTTTTTTTCTCTTAATCTGCCTTTGCCGTCTTTAAAATAAACTGAGGCTATCAAGTGCAGTAGTCCTTTCCTGAATTTAGCTTCACACATTTAAGACTGGAGGTTTGTCTTTTCACAGGAATTTGTGGATGAAAGAGTCAAATGTGACTTGTTTCACTATGTCCAGAGACAGTTTGCTTCTTGCCTCTTAGGACCACTTCAGATAAGATTTACAGTTACCTTCAGTTCAAGACTACATTTAGTTTAGGTGAAGGGAATAAATCCCGTTAAGGCTCATGATGGTTCTTTCCTCTTTTAATTTCTTCCCTATGCACATGTAAAACTTCTTTTACCACATCTCCTGCCTCCAACCAGCAAGTTATCTGAGCTCCAGCCTTCCTGATTTAGTCTTTGTTGCCTTTTCTTCCACCTTCTGACTAAAGTTTAGCGTTGGGAGATCTGTTGTGCCAGATGAGCAGGGGAGGTGGCCCCTCCTCTCCAGACATGAAAGAGGGAAGAGGATGAAGACAAAGCAAATGAAGCCTCCTTCTAAGTCTAAAACTAAGTCTAAGGCCTCCTTCTACGTCTAAAACTTACGATGAAGGTAGTTTCTTTTTCTGGCTTCCTTCCACAGTCCTTCAGGAAAAATGATTAGATGTTTCAGTAAAAATGGAAAAGAACAAAAAATCCTACACTAGAGAGGGAATCTGCTTTTCTCCTTATTATCTAGAGAGAGACCAGGCAGAGAGACTTGATCTCTTACCAGATGGGAGAAATATAGATCCTGACTCAGCTAGTTAGCGTGACCAGTAGTATCTGTATCTGTCTAAAAAGAAGGTAAGTGTAGAGTTTGTAGTGTATTACTTTGAAACGGGTTTGCCAAGCTGTGCCTTTTAGATACTAAACTTTTCTTTAAACGGCCATGGTTCCTTGATAAGTATTGTTCTTGTATCTTGGTGTCATGCTGCCTAGATGTGGGAGAAAAGAAGCTGGTCCTTCAGGATGTTCTATTCGAAAGCTGTTGGCATAAGGGGAAAACAAGTTACTTGAGCTACATTGGAAACTCGGTAGGCTGCAGAAGGTGCCTATTTAGATGAGTTGGTGGCTTCTACCATCAGTACTATTTTTAGGGAGATGTTAATTCTAGAAGAACTTTGCTTTTTGGAGGCTGTAGTTTTGTTTTTTCTGCTTGTCTGTCAGTTGTGGAGAATGTGAGACTACACAATGAAAAGTGTTACTGCATCCTAGGGTATGTTCTCTGGAGTAGGACTAATTGAGTTTTCTTAAATGCCTCTAATCAGCCTTTTGGGATTTAATTTCTACATTTTAGGGTTGTGTTGGTCAGTCTTCAAGATGCTTCATTTTTCTTAAGTGGCTTAGAATTCTTATTTTATCAGATCTGCTGTAGAACTGAGATACCATTAGTACACTGTAGTAGCACTTGCAAACGTAAATAGCAGCTCACATGCAAGGAGAACATGGTGACAAAATTATTTTCTAAGGTGTCTGTGTGAAAGAGCTGTGTTTCATACAGAAAACATCAAAGTAGCAAACTTCCACATACTTTTCTGTTCTGCTGAAACAGATTTTTTTATTGGGGTTTTTTGAGCCTAGTGGGACTTTGGGTTCATCCTCATTTGTTAGAACTTAAAGTACAGAACTTTATTTTGCTGAAGTCTCATAATTTTTACCTCCATCAAAAAATAAATGATGTAAGAAGGCATAGAATATTATTTCCCCAAAACTTACCAGCATGGAGGTACTGGGGCAGTTTCTTAGTGGTATACTGCAATGCTCATTCGTATAAGGAGTAAAAACATCATTACTATGGAATAATAAATTAATTCAGCACTTGGACCACTTCTGAAATAGTGTTCTCACTACACCTGATAACAATTGTTCAGACTTGGCAGCAAGGAAATGTGGGCAGTGTATTATATTGGGTATAAGTTTATGGGGACAGAAAGACCCAAACCAGAAATGGGGGCGAAGGGGGGCGGACTAAAGAGTGTGTGTGGCTGGTATTTAAAAGCATTATAAGCTTTTCTAAGCCTCAGACAATTAACATAGGCAGTCACCTCTTTTTGTCACCTGACTCCTTCAGAAGCAAGGCTAGGGAGGTGCAGCTTTTAATAACGCTCTGGATGCTTCATTAGTTCAGTGGTGTCAGTGGCCTTTCTATACTCAGTGTACCTTTAAAAGTAAGATTGAAGCTTCTTCTAATTTGCTCTGGTGGTGTTTACTAGCAGCTGAGAGGGGACACCTGAAGAGTGTAAGTAGGGGATAATTCACTGGTACCTTCACAGTGTACTCATCAGCCACCTTAGCCAGACAGTGGCTTTATCTGACCCAGTCTTTTGAATCTGGAAGTTACATTTTGGTTATCAGGAGACTCTTCTGGTAATTCTAGCAGATGATGCCTTTATGGCTATATGAAATGACAAAAAATAATGGCACAAATTTTTGCTACCGTTCTCCATAATGTGTCTGTGACGTGTATGTGGGCGATCTACCTGGACTGGATGCTGTACTGGTGGAACAGCTTGTTCCCTTCAGATGGTGTTTGGCAAGGGTCAGAAGTCAGTGAGGTGACAAACACATCTGAGGCAACAGACAGGTTCCACTAGATGTCTGAGAGTGCAGATTTGTCACCTGGATGTTGCTGTAACCGATGCTGTAGTTTTTGACAGGGGCCAGAGCTAACTTCCTAGGAAGCTGCTAAGTGAAAAACAGTTGATAGGGCTACCAGTTTTTTTGGAAAGAGCAAATACTTTTTGTATCCGTACAAACATTAATGCTGCAAGTGACGTGTAATTGAGAGAGAGAAGATAGGCTCATTTTTATACAGTTTAAATATTTTTCTACAAGAATTTATATAGTCTATAATAAGTGTGCTAGAGGAAATTTCTTAAAGAAGTCACTGTGATGGGAAGTCCAGTATGTTGAGATGATATGAAGAGGTCATTGCTGCTTTATCATAAAAGGGGTTTTTATTCCTTTCTATTATTAATCTGGCTCCAAAAGAATGTTATTATATTACTCCTTTGTGGCTTTGCTGGGAGAGGTACTTTGGGAGAACTTTCAGTGAAGGGTGGGGTATTGGAATACACAAAAATAAACCTCACCCCTTCTCTCTACTGTCTTTTTCTCCAGTAGATAGGAAGTGGCCCTGAACTAAATAAAGCTTTTGAGGTGTCGTATTAAAAGGGCTGCTATTCCTAATTGGTGAGGCTTCACCTCCTACGTACACTGGCATACAAAATTTTCTTAGCTTGTTCTGTGGTTCCCATCTTTAAAAACAGGCATCAGAGTTACTTCTTGTGAACTGGAGTAGATATGAACTCGCTTAAGGCTTAATAAATTATGAAGAATCAAAAAGGGCATAAATGTTTCTCCCTTTAAGTATTTCATCTTGTTAAGTCTGCTTTGCAAAAACAGATCTCCATGAAACTGAGAAGATACGTGCTATACATCCAATGAAGGCATTTTTGACAGGTGATAGTGCAGACTTGCCTACAGACAGATAACAGGGATTTAGGAACTGGCAGTTTCTAAGTGGATGTTTGTGTTTTGTTTGCAGAGATACAGAACAAAGCCGTACTGCTGTAGCTTATGCAAGTTCTCGTCAAAATTGCTCACTTCATTCAAGAATCACTTGCACCGTTACCATGAGGATGAAATGGACCAAGAGCTGGTGGTTCCTTGCCCAAAATGTGCATTTGCTTCTGATCCCAAAATAGTGGGAAAACATATCCGGATGTTTCATTCATCTAATAAAAGAATACAGAACTATACAGTCAGCATTTTGGATGGCATGAAACAATTCAGGAGTGACATCATAAACTTTACATGTCTAAAATGTCACTTTACAGACACATTGTATTACAATATGAAGAAACATGTGCTGATGAACCATTTTCAAAATTTAATAAGTACATATTTTGGCCAGAAACCCGATGAAAGTAAAGAGAATTCTGTTGAGCACTACTGTAAAAAATGTAATGCTTCTGCAAACAGCCAAGATTCTTTAATGTATCATGTCTTGACAGCTGAAACGCACCGAGACCTGGAGAACAAGCTTCGGTCAGTGATTTCAGAACATATTAAGAAACCAGGACTCGTGAAACAAATGCATATTGCTCCAAAGCCTCCTCAGAGCGTGGCAGTGGCTGCTCCACCTGCAGGACCCCCTGCTGCCCCAGCAGGTTCCATCACAGCTCCAGCTTGCATCCAGCTTGCATTTCCACAGAATAATCAGAACCAGAGCGTGATGCAGCCAAACGCAGTTCAAAACACAGTCAGATCACTGACTGTTCAAAGTGCCTCCGGTAGCCTTCCACATACGACTTCTGCTCCGGTTGCTACCCCCTCGCGCGTTACTCTTGTCTCTAGCAATCTTTCTGTAGGTCAGAACAACATTAATATTCAGCCAGCACCTTCCCAGCCTATCATTGTTTCCCATAGGCTCCCCCTTAATCAGCCTGTGAGAACCGGAGCTATTCCTCTTCATCACTCTGTTGGGACTGTAAGTACAAACGTGGCCCCTGCAGTTCTTCCTCTTAATCAACCTGTCAGGGCCGGGCTCTTTCCTATTAATCAGCCCATTGGGACTATAAATGGTCCGGTTGCAGCTGGACCGTTACCTGTCACTCAACCTATCGGCTCTGTGAATCAACCGGTTGCACCAGGAGTCATCCCTGTGAATCAGCCGGTTGCCTCAGGAGTTCTTTCTGTCAGCCAGTCTCTTGGGAATGCAAACAGACCCCTTGGGCCCAGGGTCCTTCCTGTGGGGCAGACAGTCACGTCGGGGGTTCTCCAGCTCAACCCGCCTGTTGCCTCTGGGGTTGTTCCTGTCAGGCAGCCTGTCAGGCCCGGGTTTCTTCAGCTTAATCAACCCGTTGCCCCAGCGGTTATCCCAGTAAATCAGGCAGTTCAACCTGCAGTTTCTCAAAATGCAACTTTTTTGACAACAGGTTCTATACTTAGGCAGCTGATTCCAACTGGTAAGCAGGTTAATGGGATACCTACATACACACTTGCCCCAGTTTCAGTCACTTTGCCTGTACCTCCAGATGGTGGAGTAGCCACTGTTACGCCACCACAAGTGCCCATCCAACTGATGCAGTCTGGGCCAGTAACTCAGTTGTCCCAGCCACCGGCTGGTGCACCTTCTCCTCCAGTGGTTTTAACCTCTCAAAATATATCCTTACAAGCCTCTCCACCTGGCCCTGAAACAAGTCAGGCTGTCAGACAGGCTAAACAGTGGAAGACTTGCCCCGTTTGCAATGAGCTTTTCCCATCAAACGTCTACCAGGTGCACATGGAGGTGGCCCACAAACATGGTGAAGTGAAAATGGAGGAAGCCCTGGAACCTGACAAACTTGCGGCTTGCGCGCCTTTTCTGAGGTGGATGACGGAAAAGACAGTCCGGTGTTTCTCTTGTAAATGTTTTCTCTGTGAGGAAGAGCTCATGAAACATCTCTTGATGCATGGCTTAGCTTGCTTGTTTTGCACAGTTACTTTCCATGACTTAAAAAGCCTCATGGAGCACAACAAAACAACACACAATGGGAAAAAGCAGTTACACGCGGATTATAGCAACAGAGGATTTCAACTAGGTAACGATGCTCAGGGTGACCTTGTATTTCCACACTTTGATTTCAGTACAGTGTTACCAAAAGAAGACATTGGCGAAAGAGAAGTGCATTTGGCGGTCCTTGCTGGGCTGAATTCGAGGACACTCGTCCCTGTTTACATCAAAGTGAAGCCTCAGACAGCAGAAGTGAACAACAGATGCGCCAAGAAAGTGTTAACCTGTCCCTTTTGCTTTGGTACGTTTGTTAGTAAAGAAACCTATGAAATGCATTTGAAAGAGCGGCACCATATCATGCCCACTGTACATACAATTTTGAAGTCTCCGGCTTTCAAGTGCATCCACTGTTGCGGTGTGTACACTGGAAACATGACTCTCACGGCTATTGCTGTCCATTTGCTCCGTTGTAGAAGTGCTCCCAAAGACAGCAACTCGAGCGTGAAGATGCAGCTTGAGTGTAGTGAGAAGAAAGAGCTACTGTTTGTGAATGGTGAAAAGCATGACTCTGTGATCCTGAAAAGAAAGCAGTCGGATTCCTGCTTTGTTGCAGAAGACCAAAGGAATAAGGAACAGCAGCCTCTGAGCTTAAGTACTGGCATAGCTCTGTCTCCAGAAAAAGAAGTGAATTCAGGGGTAGTGCCTTTCAAACGACAGAAGATTAATAGTAGGACTGAGATGAAGAAGCTTCCTTCTAGTGAGGATCTTCGCATTCTAGCAGTAGATCCTAAACAGTATGATCACAACTCGTATGAGGCTCAAACCCAGTTTTTGACGGACTACTTTCACGAGAGGCCATATCCTTCTAAAAAAGAGGTGGAATTACTTTCCTCGCTGCTGTACGCGTGGAAAATTGATGTTGCATCCTTCTTTGGAAAAAGGAGGAATATATGCTTAAAAGCGATAAATAATCACAAACCATCTGTGCTGCTGGGTTTCAGTATGTCTGAATTAAAAAATATTAAGCACAGTTTGAAGATAAAAGATGAACCATTAGATATGTAAATGAGCTTTTTGTAACAGCTGAAAGCGATCCGTAATTGCATACTTATGAATTTAGCAGTTCATTGTATTATTTGTTTTTGAACTTGTAGACTGGCCTGTTGAAGGGTGCAGTAGTACAAAACGTCTCGTTCAGTTGTGACTGTTATTGTGAAAGGCACACGTAGTTGTGTATTTGAAAAAGCTAAAACCTTCAGACTTCCCCATCTGGAATTTGTTTTAGCTTTTTACCTTTTCTGGACTAGTTGGGGTATAATTTTTTTGTTGGTTTGTTTTGGTTTTTTTTTTTTTTTGGTTGTTTCCCTTTCTTGCCCTCCAGGCTCCCATTACACTTTTTATACCACCATGTAAAACACTTGTCCTGTTAAAAACAAATTTTATTTTATTTTTCTGCAATGTCGTCATCTTTTCTAAACAATAAAATGTATAATGTTGGTTAAAATACTGGGGTAAACTATGTGAAAAGCATCTATTTGAATTTTTTTTTGTGGTTTTAAGTCCTAATTTTTTTTTTTAACCCTGTTTTTGTTTTCTCTACTGAAGAGGTGATTGTAGCCTTTACATCCATTGCCCGTTCAAATTCCCAGTGCGCTGGTAGCAATAAAATACATGGCAATCTTTCCTTTTCTCAGTTAAAAATACCTGTGCCAGTCCAATCTGGTGACCTGTAGTCTCTTAACTAGTATTAACACGGTGGGGGATTGAGGGGCTGGGAGTGCCTATTGAAGTGTTATAATGAACTGACTTGAAATGGTTGTGTTATTATCTGTCAAATAGATCTTGCTAACCAGAAATGTTCACTCTTCTTGTTGCTGTTGAAGCCTGGTTGTTTTAAATACCTGTTGTTCAAAGCTTGCTACCAGCACTTGGTTTCTTTTCCAAAAGCCAAAACTGCTCTGGAGAGTGTCAGATTTGCTTTGGAGTTACGGAACTTCTGTGCACATCACTTAGCTGTAGAAGCTCTATCTAAATATCACCAAAGTTTGGTGAAAAATATGGGGTTTACTTTAAATTGCTGTTGTATGAGGTAGTAACTGAGCAGTGCCTCCTCCCTGGAAAACTAGATACATGGCTTGAAGTGCTCCAAGTCAGAAATTGTACAAACTGAAACCAGATAAATTGGTAGCATCAAGAGTACCTGAATGGATGGTACTCATGTTGGGATTGGTTTTTTATTGTCCTATAGGGAGCATAAGAATAGTATAAAACCCAAATAGACCATCTTGCTCAATATGAGCTACCATCCCTATTAAAGATTATGGAAAAGCTGTTGGGAAGGTTCACTTGACTTGAAGAGCAAAGTATGGTGCTGGTGGCCACAAGAGGCCTTGTTTAGTATGATCCTTTCTTCCTGCGTATGCTTTGTTTCATCTGGTTTGTCAAACGTTGCCTTCAATATTTATTAACAGCCAGTTATAATATGACTGTTTCTTTTTTCTCCATACTCTCATCCCACATTTCCTACCCTTCTTTCCCAGAGGAAAACAAAAAAAAATAAATAGCAGACTCTTCTATCAGTTCACTTGTGCCAGTGTTAGAAGGAAAGGCTGATGTGATATGGCCAAGCTTATTTCATTTTTTTTTTTTAAGTAGTGAGCGTACTTCTTCCCTGTGCAATAGCTTTTAAAGCAGACACAGAATTGGTTTTTATATTTCTATTCACGGTTTTTATATTTATATTCACGCCCTTCTAAAAGGGCGTGACATTTTTAGCAGGATTTGGTGACTGTCCTATAAGGGGTTTGAAATTCTGTTTTGGGTACGGTCTTGGTATTTTCATATTGATAACTTCAAAGAATTTTAATGTGTATATGTAACATACAGTTAACTTAAACGGAGAGAATCTGCTGTTTGGAAAAACCCAGTCACTTAATAGCAGTGTGGAACAAACAGAAGCACCATTTATGGGATTGGCCACATGCCTCACCCCAAAGAGTGATAGTGAGTAAGAAGCGGTGTGTGTTCTTAGAGCCTAAGAATAGCTCATTGAAAACAACAGAAAAGAGAAGGTATTTGGGCATAGCACAGCTCATGAACGAGTTTGAGGGACTCCGAGGGAGGAAGGGGGATGCTCTGTAGAAGTTCTGAAATCCAGGCACTCATTTTCACTCCTAAAACCTTGATAGTTGAGTGAGCCCTGTCATTTCTGGGGCCGTTCTGCTGGTATAGGTGAAACTCCGGGAGGGAGGAGTGTGGCAGCGTGCAGAGGGCTTGCCATGAAGGGTTAGAGATTGTTCTCGACGTAACAGCGTGAGGTGGAGCAGGGAAGTCATTTTGGGGTTCATCTGTGCTTGGGGGCGCCATGAGAGCAGTCTGGTCTCACCAGGGTTTTCCTCCAAAGTGGTGACGTCAAGCGGTCTATTTATGGGACTTTGATTTCACGGTTTCAAATAAACCAGCCTTCTGACTTTCTCTTAGGTGTGTGTGCAAATGATTACCTGTCTTCCCCTCCCCCCATTTCTTAATGTGTTCAGGGAAATGGATGGGCTGTTTCTTTTGGTGTGAAATAGCTGTTAAAGGACACAAAAGGGAAGTAAGACTAAGAACTTGGATCCAGATGGTTTAGGTAGACCATAGTGTGTTATAGCAATATCTTTTATTATCTCAGATGCTGGCAGGTATGTATTTTCCTGGAGACTGATGTTCTCAAATATTGGTGCTAATTTGCTATTGCTAAATGCTCTTCCTTTCATCAAATGAGGATTATAGAAACAATCAAAAACCAGATGAATTTTGAACTGTGAAAGTAGTGGCAGGGGCTTCTCACAGGGGAAGTCATTCAGTTAGAGAGTTTAAGGTCTGGAGAGATACTGTCTAGGGCTACGTGTGGGAAATGCCTTTCTGGGACTTCTCTTTGGGCAGAGCCTGTACGCTCTTGGTATCTGCTGATGGGGAACCTGCCAAAGGAGCTGCCCTCTGCCGCAGACTTCCCGAATGCAAGCCCTTACAGCACGTGGATGAAGCTCTGCTCCACTGTAAAAGATGTCCGGTTGGGAAGAATAGGGGTTGGTTGGTTTTGCAGGATGATTGTAAGCAAGTACTTGTTTTTTTCTCTCATTCTATCGGGATACTATCATTCCTTACGGGAACAAAAGGAAGATAACCTGCACGTATTCTGCTTCTGGAGTGTGTTGGTCTGGAGAAGTCTCTGCATTTGAGAAATACTTTGTTGGGGTGTCTTGGGGTTTTGAGCAGAAGAATTGTGCTTGTGAAATAGTCTGATAACGCTACTTGAATATGTAGCAGGAAGGAGTGTTGTTATATTGTGACTCGGTCATGTTTCTTCTGTACACACGTGCTGGGGGTTAAGTTACTGTGTGGTTAACTGACGTTTTGGTAGGGGACAAAAGCTCAAACACCCTTGTGACTTGTTTTCAGTACCATGTTCTTCTGTACAATACTACACTTCACCACCGCATCAAGCTTTTTTCCCCCTCTCTTCATTGTTTCTAGGTTGTTCAGGAAAGCTTAGTAGTGGTTAAATATAATTTTGGGTGTGCAATTCCCCAAAAATATGTCTCAAAAACTGTAATTCTATTGTAGCTGGGTGTGCCATTTTTAAATGCCATTTTATGTTTTGGCAAACGTAACTGTGGGCACATTTTTCAAGGAAAGATATTTGATGCCAAGCAGCAAAGTCCAGATAGATGGAGAAAAAAAGCTGCAGTCTAATGCAAGGGGAGGAAACACCAAAAAACCTGTCAGAAAACGTGCATGGGCTTGTTTTAAAGAAGAATTTTCAGTCCTTCCTCTGCAAAGTGTCAGTAAGGAGGACAAATGGAGGGTACTCACAAATGAAGCAGAAGTTTGTGGTGCTGTATTTAAAGTCTGACCTGACACCTTGCTTTAGTGCCTACGTTTCTTGTTTCAGCAGTTCTCACTTGACGGGCCTGCCACAGTGGTGACCCTTTCTCTTTCTCCTTTCATACCAGATCCCAAAATGTGTTATGTTGATGTGTGGGGCTTTCTCTTGTGGACTGGGCTCGTTACTACTGTCAGCACATGGCGTGCCAGCAGCGGCACCTTTTAGGGAAGGTGGTGCAGAAGGGATGCTGTAGGAGCCTCTGTGAGATACTGCCTTTGGCACGTAAGGACCTACTTCTGGAGCCAAACTTCTTAATGGAAAGGAAAACTGTGGGGCAGCATTGGTGTAGAGAAGAGGCAGTGTCGTATTTGAAGAACTTGAGGACTGGGACTTAATATCTAGTTCAAGAAAGACAGGGAACTGCTGGAGAGGGGACAGCACAGGACCACAAAGATGAT
>JAHREE010000321.1:183582-196346 GCA_033628505.1 Tringa tobata | reverse complement strand
GCCCAGGATCCAGAGAGCTCCCTACACCCGGCTTAATCATCGCCGGGGCAGCAGGGTGAGCCGCCTGAATTAGCAGGGCGTGCTGACGAGGTTGAGGAAAGTTGCTATGGTTCTGCTGTGTTTTGGCCGCCGAGCTGAGGTATCACATGGCAAATATCAAAGGACCTCCAGCCACGGGGGGGTCCGGCACCTGGAGCCTGAGGCAGCTGGTGCCTGTGGAGGGGCAGCCCCCCCAGCGCCGGGGGGAGAAGGGCGGCTGTCAGACAAAGCCGCCTCCTTCCTTGCTCAGACAAGTATAATTAGAAAGTTCAGCAGCAAAAAAGCAGCCTTTTGGAAGCCCCAGGCGGCATCGCTGACTCTGGGTACCGGATCAGCCCCGGGATGGGGCAGCGTCTGTGGGACCACGGCCAGAGCGGAGCGTTCGCTGGGCAGCCAGCACCGTCCAGCAGCAGAACCCATCCTCCCCAGTCCTCCCCACCACAGCCCCACAGCATCGCTGCTGTAGCCACAGTTCAGACTCCTGAAAGGGTCTCCAGGGTCTGGGATGAGGAGCGTTATTGGTAATGTCGAAATTGCTAATCAAATAACTCCACCTCCCACCGCCATGCTCCTTCTCCTCTCCCAGGAAGACTCTTCCCCCTTTGGCAAGAGCTTTTCTGGGTACGAGAGGAGTAGCAGAGCCCAGTCCCTATTCCCAAGGGATGTCCCAGCGCATCCAGGAGGGTTTTCCCTCCGGATCTTTGCAGGGTGAGCAGTGGGCATGGGAAGCTCAGGAGGAGGCAGCAAGGAGACCATCCTTAGAAGAGGACATATGTCCAAAAATAGACTAAATTAGCTAATGCTAGGAGTGTTTGAGATGAGTTACAGGAATGTGAGGCTTTCTAGACACACAAACACGCTCCTCAGAGCACTAGCCTGGATTTTTCCTTCCTGAGACTTCAGTCATGTCTCACTCCTGTCCCCTTGCATTAGGCACTATGGTAACGATGGGCATGAGAGAGGCTGTTTCTCTGCGTTTTGGAGGTGCCAGGGTGGGAGTAGAGACTCTTCCTCCCCTCCTCACACCTCCTCTCCTGCCCACGCAGGCAGGGCATCTGCAGTGCTCCTCCGTGGACCCCTGGAGGGCTTCCATGCAACCATCCCGATGCTCTGCTCTCCTCTCACACAAGGACGGACGCTCAGCACCTTGGGTTTGGTCCCACAGCATCTCTGGATACCGACCTGAGCCGCGATGCTTGGACCTTGCTGAGTGTGAGTGGCTTTGGAAAGCAGAGAGGGACCCAACAACCTCAGCCAACACAGAGCTCGCTCCTTTTCCTCCCGAGCCCTCCACAAACCATCGCCTCCGGCCAGTCACACTTCTTGCTACCACGTGGCGTTTTTATTGCCTTGAACTCTCAACACTCCACCGCAGCCTCCTGCGGAAGAGCAGGGAGCAGCCACACGGACACAACCTCCTTTCCACAGCCTGAATTCCCCCCGGGCATCTCACACCACTGGGCAGACGCACAGTCCACAAACACCACTGGAAATCTTAAATATGTCAAACTCCGGGTGAATAAGGAAGGCAATTGCTAATAAAATAAAGCCCACGGACTACTGAGAAAAGTCCAAAACCTTATCTGGAGCAATAAGCATAGTCCTATGCCATTTCTCACAGAAGAGCCAGCCTCCCCCACCCAGGAGAGACAGCACGGGCTCTCCCCGCAGCCGGCAGCGCTGCTCAGGCAGGAACAACCGTGTCCTGGCTTATTCGAGATCCCCGCGGCAGATTTCTCCCAAGGCACAGGAATAATCACCCACTAAACACAGAGCAGCAGGAGAAGCGAGGGGAGAGAGGAACCAACACAAAGTGCAAATAACATCAGTGAGGGGGACTGAAGGAAGAAAGGGCTTGAGAGAGAGGTGGAAAAGCAGAGGTGGCCCCTTGAAACCAGCGCTCGGCGGGTACCTGAGCTGCGGCCGCTCGCCCCCTCTCCTGCTGCAACGCCTCCAACAGCACCTTGGGCTCCTACACCCAGCCCGGGGTGGGTCTTCACAAGGGCTCCCTCCTCGGGGAGCCTGGGATTTAATGGGATCCCAGTCCCTCCCACCTGGGCTGAGCTTGGCGCAGGGTGCAGCCCCGCTCGGGCCAGGTGGGACGTGGAGGGAAGACCCTGAGGCCGGGACATCTCCGGAGAGACCGGGCTGACCCCAAAGCACGCTGGCACGGAGCAGCTGAGGGCAGGGAGCTGCTCAGGGGGATGACTTTCAGCTGGGGCAGAGCAAGTGATTGGGAGCAGCTGGGGATTTGGTGGGCAGGAGCGTGCTCTGCCCCCCTGCAATCCCACCCAGGAGCCCCCAGACCGGCGCTGAGCCACGGCAGGGAGAGCAGAGGGGGACCCGGCTTCAGCCTCGCGCCCCAGACGTCGGCTGAGGGTGTGAAAGTCAATGACGAGGGACCAAAAAGTACAGGACTCTCTTTTCCCGCTGGAATCGTGGTTTCTCCCAGCCCCTCTCCGGAGGTATCCGTCACTGCCCGGTGCAGAGGGCACCTGCTGTTGGGAGGAGCAGTTTTGGAGATCACAGCCTGGCACTTTGTCACTGCCTTGGTGGTAAAGGTGCTGCACTAAAAGAAAGAGATTGGGCCAATTCAGCACAAAGGGGAAAAAAGTGATCTCCCATCGTCTGGCTAAAGGGCAGCTGGAGCCTTCCCAAGCTGCTTGCACCCTCAGCACGATTATCTGCCTGCTGTATTATAGGGAGCAGGTTAAAAATACATATATTTAAAGGTGACTGCACCTCTAACTGGTGTTTGCACAGGGTCCAGCCCAGAGCAGCCAGGCCTGCCTGCTGCCGCTCGCACTCCCGCAGTGGGAATGGACGATAATAAATAATCCCCAAACAGCTTTTTGGATTGCTGGACATTTTGGCTCGAGGGTTTCTTCCAGCTTCAGTGGGCACAGAGCCACGCAGCAACCTTTAAAATCATGTATCTGAAATACCCTTTTTCAAGGAAACTGCCTATTCTGCTGCCCATAAATGCTTTTGGCTTACCGCAACATTGCCACACCGCTAAGGGACGCTTTGAAATGTCCGATTTTATCAGGAAATACCCCATATAAACTCCCTTCCTTTACATTCCTTGATCTCACTTTACAGTCTTTCCGACGTTTTATTTATTGTCAGCAGTTGTTTTTTCCTTTCGTTACATCCCTGGGTAAACAGTGTTTCATGCTGCCAGCACAGCCCCTGTCCTTCCCCAACGGCTGCCAGACTGTGCCAGGGAGGGATCTCCCAGCACCTCGCCTTTTCCTGGCAGGTAAAATTCACCGTTGGTGAGGATTTATATCCAGGAGGATGTTCAGTGTGGCTGTTACCGCACACGCATCCCCGGTGTGGGACTTGGGCTGGAGACAGCAGATGGGGAGCAATGTTGGGGCACCACAACCTGCAGGAGGTCCCCCAGCTGAGCATTTCACCTCCCACGGGATGCTCGGGCAGTTAGAGAGGACCACGCAGAGCGGGGAGGGAAAGGATCTGGGCTGGGGGGGAGAGGAAGGGGTTTGGCAGCAGAACGAGGTGCCTCTGTGCCCTGCTCCCTCATGTGCAGCTCGGTGCACACCCAGCTTCCACCATGGTCTTCTCCAGGGTTGGCCACCCTGGTAAGCTCAGCCCCATGCCAGCAGGATAAAGTGTGTTGTTTGGGGGGAAGCATCTCCTCTGGAGAAACAGCACCTGGGTGTGTGCATCCCAGAGCCACCCTGTGCTGGACCACCCCGTCCCCATCCTGTCCCCATCCCCATCCCAGTGCCCAGCTCCAGGCAGCAGCTGGTTCACGCCTGGTTGCAAGGAAGGTGCTGAGCAGATCAAACCCGACTGCCATCAAAGAAGGCGCTTCCCTCGCACTGACACCTTGGGCCAACCTTAACTTGCTCAGCAACACATAAACAAACGCCAAGCTGTTTGCAAATGTGTTTTCACCTCCCGTCCCGGTTGCCCCAGGCTTGAAGAGGCCTCTCTGTCCCCGAGTGAAGCAATTCCTTCTCAGCGGGGATTGGGCTGTTGCTGCTATTGGCACTTACAAAGCCAAATTGAAATCCTCTGTTGCTTTTCTCATGTTGCGTTCAATCTGCAGCGCAGACATTCCCGTCTCAGTGCTTTTCCATGCGCATTGTGTAAGGCGCCCGGAGATGGCCTGGAGGGGCCAGTTGCTATAGAAAGAGGCTTGTTTGTGCCGCGCTGTCAAACTCCTCCCCGAACACTGAAGCAAACACCAGCGCCGAGATATTGCAAGACCCCTCAGAAAAAAACCCCACCGTTTTCCTTTGGCTTTGACTTTGCTGGTTTTGCAGCGAAGCCAAGACGCTCCGAGGCTCTTTCGCCAAACCATTACATCTGCCCTGTGCTCTCCGTGTGCGCGGGAGAGTAATGGGAAAAGATTAATGAGGTGGACAGAGGGCTTGTCAGCACAGCGGGGTGTTTTGCACTACCCCCGTGGATCACTAGCCACCCCCCGTGTTGCACAGGTGTAAAAATCGGCTTGTGTTAGGGCTCTGCTGTCCCCATCACAGCCCGGGTTCGGCTGAATTTACTGGGGATGTTTTGCATTTAAGCAGCAACGCCTGTGAGAACCACACGCACACTGTGTGGCTGTTCCTACACCAACGTGAAAAACCCCACCACGAACAAGCCCCTGCGCCGTCCTGGATTTTCCCACCCTGAAGGCCCCAAACATTATTAGCAAAGAACTTATCCCTGAGCTCTGTAACCAGTTGCACAGTCCTGCAGGTGAGGAAGACCACGGTAACGCAGCTCTTCCGAGGTGGAACGGGATGGGGGGGTTGGCAGCCACTCAATGCCACTCTTTTGCTCCCAGGAGAAAGCAGAGGGAGCTGAGGAGCGGGAGAGGGGCTGGGGCTGCCCACTGGTCACAGCTGGGAGCCAGAGGTGGCCGAGGATCACCAAAGCTGGAGGAAACCCTTCCTCCCCAGCCCTCTGCAGCCCACCTCGGGCTGGCGGCTGGCTCAGGGCACGGGCACTGGCAAACCAGAGCCGTGCCAGTCACAGTAAGATGTGCAGGGGCTGTTTGCGGGACAGATCAGCCTTCCCACAGGCTGCAAAAATACAGAATGAAAATTTACACAAGAGAGAACAAGAGGGGCAGACAGGCACAGGGTCAGGATCATGTAGGTTTTGTAAATGCATGGCTCCCTGTCTCTGGAATTTGAGCAAAACAAACACACAGATATCAATGAACTGACCCGACACAAAAGAGCGTTTTCAGAGGAACAAATATGAGTTATGAATAAGAATTGGGAGTGCTTCCCTGGAATGCACCTGGGCACATGGGGAGAAAAGGTTAAAAAATCTCTCCATTTGTAACCTCTGCTTGGAACTGGAGATTTGATTCTTGTGTAACTGCAGGGAAGCCACAGAGTGTCTCCGGGGGCTGCTGGGGCTGAAACGCTCAGGCCACGCAGGAGGGTGGGACGAGGGACTGTCCTCCAGGTCCAGCTTCACCCTGGGACATCCCTCAGCAGAACCCTCTGCCGCCACCTCTGCTGGGGCCTCCTCTCTCTCTTCTTAACTAAAATGGACCTGTCTGTGCAGAGCAGATTTTTCCGAGCACAGCCCAACCCAGGATGTGCTCATAAAAGACAAAGTATTAACTTGACAGCTCAAAAAAAAAAACCCAATGAAATTAGTGAGCTGGCCCAAGCAGCTGCTCTGCCCGGTGATGTGCTGAGACCATCTCCCCCTCACCAGAAGACCTCGCAGGAGTCGGACACATGAGGAGTGAAGTGGCACCGTGCCCAGCACGTCAGAGGGACACTGGAAGTCGACGGAGCAGCGAATCCGGGCAGGAAGCAGACTACTGCTATCTTCCTCCCTCCTCCTCCTCCTCACCCCTCCAGCCTTCCCTCCCTCCTCTGGGGCCTTCAGAAATGAAGAAAACATGATAAGTGCTGAAACACCCGTCTGAAAAAGCCGCAGAGGGCTACGACCTCCCTCGGATTGACGGCACAACTGTTACAGACGGAGCAAGTCCCGGCAGCTCCCGGGGAAACCTCGGAGGGATGCCTGACCTGCCTTGCCCTTGGCTGGAGCTCGGCCAGGATGCCACACGGCGCGGGGCAGGGGACAGGACCACGAGTTCCCACTGAGGTCCGGAACCGGGTCCTGCTGCCACCTCCAAACACCCCCAGGGACACCCCAGGCCGCGCCAGCCCCTTCTTTTGGCGTGGGAGCAGGAGGGCACGGCACCAAGCACCGTTCGGCAAGAGCGAGCCCGACGCGTCTGACAGCAGTCGCGATGGTCCCAGCGGAGGGGACGCGGGGACAGAGGGACAGCAGGGCAGGAGACAGCCCCGCACACCTCCACTGAACCCCGTCACCGCGGGGGGCGTTGGAAGGGCCACGTGCTGCAGGGACCTCGCCGCTTCCGAGGCCTCCCCCAGGTGAGTCACCCTGCTTCTTGGAACAACAAACCGCATTTACTCAGAAGGGTGATGGGGCCCTTTGGTTCCCCCGGGGGAACGTTAATCACCCTCCTCTGACTGGAAAAGGGCTTTTTGTTTTCTAGACCTTGCAGCCAAGGTTTGTTTTTTTTTTTTTTTGGTAAATGGAAAGTGCAAGAAACTGCAGAAGCCACGCCGTGCCCGGGAGCGCCGGTGAGAGCCAGAGATGGCCACGAGCCAGGCGAGGGGAAGGACCGGCTCCCCCCGTCCCACACTCTGCGCCTCGGGGCCGGCAGGGTGTCCCCGGCCGAGAGACGGGGCTGTGCGGGAGGGAACCGAAAAGGCACCGCTCCGGGCCGGAGGGTGCCGGCGGCACGGGCTGGGTCGAGGCAGAGCTCCCCGGATCTGTCGGCACACGCCGGGCGGTGCGAGGGCTTCGGCAGCGAGGGGAAAACCACTGACGTCAAGGAAATAGGATGAGCTCCTGGTGCTGCCCCACATGGGCAAAGCCGAGGGGGCAGCACCCGGTGGTTCCTACAGCCTCCCTCAAGGAATGACCTTGCTGTGGAGATGGAGCGCTGAGAAAAAGCCTTTTTTTGCCAGCTCCGTGTGACACCGGTAGTTTGCCATGGGCCCAAAAGAAGACAGGCATCTAAAGGCTCCTGTCCCAAAGGGCACTGAGGATGGTGTCCCACTGCCACCCAGGATGCACACCTTTGATTTCTCTGGGGTGTTTTCCCAGAGGTCGGGGACATTAAAGCCAGCAAAAGAGGACAGGACGGCCCTCTGCGTCTTGTCTTTTGCTGTCAAAATTGCAAAGTGTTAGAGACTGGATTCTTCTCAACAGCCAGCCCTTTTCCTGAGGCAGCTTTTAACTGATCATTTCCAGTGAGGAAACCTCACGTGGGGAACAAATGCGTCCCCGTTGCTGTGGGGTGTGATGCTGCAGGAAGGCAGGAGCGGCAGCGCAGGCTGTGCCACGTGGTAGCACCCATCCCTCAGAAGCTGAGACATCGGGGTCCAAAACTTTCCTTAGAAAGATGCTTTGAGGATCCGCCCCGGATACAACGGTGAACAATCCCGTGTTGATGTGAGACACGGAATGAATCATGGAGCCACCTGGATCTCCAGCACAGAGGTGTTTTAGCCTGTGCCAAGCGACACCATCACTTTGCAGCTAGTCATCGCAGGCTTGTGTTGGCCCTGGAGGCCACCTCTGCCAGCAGAGTCCTGGGGGACCTCAGCTGGGTTGTTGGAGGGGGCTCTGCAAGCTGGGGTTCTCGGGTACCCCGGGATCCTCCCAGTGCCTGTGCCAGACTCAGCAAGGACAGCCTGGTGCAAAGGCAGGTGACCATGGGCTAACACAAGATCTTCCAGTCCAGGTGTGGAACCACAGCATCGTGTTTCCAGAGGAGCAGCCGATGCTCCCTCCTCATTTGCTGCCTGAGCCGAGTCTCTGGGAGTCTTTATCCAGTAGCTCTCTATCTATGGCAGCCCCAGGCTTTGCTCAGCCAGATGGAGCCAGAACATGGATGGACACCTCCAAGGAGCACTTTAGCAACGGTTCGGTAGGCACTTCCACAGTCCCTCTGTACGTGACCTGTACACAGAGCTGGGGAGATGCTGCCTGAAAAAAACCCACCCTTGGAGCCATTCCAGTAACGATCAGTGCTAAATCCCAGGGCTTTTCAGAGGAGACTGTGCTCGTCACTCCCAGGCTGAGCTGCCCGGCAGCAGAACTCGCCAGAAGCAACTTCCTCATTAAAAACATAAGGTGGTTGAGGCTCCCAGCTGGCTGCTGGGTGGCCCAGCGGGAGCAGCAGAGCTGGGGGGAGCCGGCAGAGCTTCCCAGCAAGCGGGGGGTCCCTTGGAGGAGAAATCTGGGAGGTGTTTGTGTGTGCTCAAAGACACAGGGGCTTCTCCTCTGCAGAGCCAGATCCCAAGGGGTTTGTTTCCCCATCAGTGCAAAATCCTCGGCCACCTAAAGGAAACTTTTCAGTCCCAAAGCAAGTCACTTGAAATTGGGGTTCCGAAGGGACCCCAAAAATCTCTTCCCACCCCTGCACCCCAACCACTTGCAAAACCTCCGTGGCATTTAGGTGCTGACCTGGATCATAGCCCGCTTGAGTACCAGCAGAAGCTGGTACCTGCTGTGGCACATGGGGCACATGGATCTGCCCCCCGCCAGGCCTGTGGGCAACCCCCCAGTGAGCCACGGAACCGGGCAAAGGTCCAAGCACCAGCCGCTGGAGAAAGCAGAGCGCGGGCAGCCGGGAGGGATCCCCCACACTCGCACGGGGTGGGACCCCGCGGTCAGGCTGGCTGGGCTCGGAGTCAGCAGCTCACATGCTGCGGGTGAAGATTTCAGGAAAGACAATTAGTTGGGCTGTTCACCCATTAATTGCTGTAAAGAAATCCAGCATGACGGCCCCTAACCCCAGCTGGCAGCTGGCGCGGGCGCTGTGCAGAGCCTGCAGAGGATGCACACAGCGGGGATGAAGGCATCACTCCTCTCCACGCACAGGCTTTTTGCGCTCCGGTGACCTCGCAGCAGAAGCATTTCTGCCCACACTGACAGCACCGCAAGAGGAGGGACATTAACCTCTGAGCTGTAGCTGTTGACAGCTTTCAACTAAATTATCACGGAAAAGTTTTCTTCTCCAGGGTAAGAGATTTGCCTGAGGTTTCATGGTGGGTGGAAGAAGAAAAGGAAACGAAACCCAGCTCTTCCCACTCTGCCTGACCAGCGAACCACCCTTCCCAACTCAAAGCTGCATTTTACACTAATACCACCAATTTTCTCTTTTCCAGGAATGAGACTTTTGCAACCCCAGGGCAGGGAACCATGAAACGGCTTTTGTCTCGGAGTTGGCGTCTTTGTTATCAAGGTGAAGTCGACGAGAACAATGGCTTTCCACACTTGCTTTTCCTCCCCATAATCAGAATTGTTTGCTCATGGTGCAATGCCCCACGCCAGCAACTGATAGGGTGAATTGCACCCATATTTGTTCAACAGAAAGCCCGAAAACCCTACTCGGCGAGGGTAGGGAGAGGATTCTGGGCACAGAGCAGTGCTGTTAATTACAGCTCTGATTGCTAATAGCACGGCTGAGTAGGAATGAAAGAAGGGACGGCACAGGAAGGGAAAAGGTAGAGCCAAAGCATGTGGAGGGCCTCCGGATGGGTGCAGCAGCGACGGGCTGGAGAAGAATAGGCTGATTATTGAGGGTTTACTGGGATACAGCGGGCAAGGATGGGGAGAGAGGTGAGAATCGTTGGGAGCTGGAGGGCTGCCAGGGCTGTGAGCGGGACGGGACAGGGCAGTGCCAAGGGCCTGCAGCTCTGCAGGGGTAGGCACCTGCACGTTTCCTCTTCAAATGGCTAAAATCCACGGAAATCTGTAGCAGCCTTTGAGGGACTGAGGATTAGGCACTCCCTCAGCAGCTGCTCCCAGATCTCCCCTGGCAGAAGTCGGGATGTGCTCTCAGGGTCTGTTTTCCACACCGAGCCACGTGCTGGCCAAGCACAAAGCGCTACCCGGACAGTGGCACCTTCCCCTGGGACTCCTTGGAGCCTGGGTGGGCATCACGGTGTCAGGACTTCACCAGGTGCTCGCTTTGCTCTGTCTGCAGCCCAGGGAAGCCGCCGGGGTGGGCTCCTGCGCGGCTCGCATTCCAGGGGGACGCAGAGACAATGAAGCCATGGTTTGTCCAACCGGCAGCATTGCCAAGGGCTGACTCACAGCTGCTGACACTTGTCACGCCGAAAGCATTTTGATATTTATGGAAGGCTGTTCACATCCGCAGTGTGAGGTACCACAGGGCCAAATGCTCGGCGTGCCTTTCTCAACGCCTTGGTCCTGGCCCGATGCTGCCGAGGCCGTGGGGCTCCAGGACTGGAAAGGACCTGCCCCACTCTGCCCATGGCCCCCCACAGGCTCCAGGTTGGGCCACCTCTCAGAGAAAGAGCCATCTCTTTGTCCTGGCCAAAGCCCTCCATACGAGTCCCATCCATTCCTGTCCCACACAGTCCTGCAATACTTTCTTTCAGGCTTTGCCCTTGGCTCAGGGATGCAAAAGACTCTCTGACTGATGGCCAGACCGTGGCGGTAACAGCCCATAGCACACACACCTCACAGCAAAGCACCAGCGCCCCTGAGACCCCCTCTGCAGGGTAAGGAAATGCCCACCAGACACCACTTTATTAAAAACCTCTAGGTTTTGGTGTGGCGAAACCCATGGCTCCTTCTCTTTCTTGCCTCTGCTATTGTCCCATCCTGCAGGAAAAGGAAGCGGGGGCCCCGGCGATCCCTTCCTGCCCGGGGCAGGTTCGGTGGGGGGAGTCTGTGAGCCCCCAGCTCCTCTCCCTGCTGGAGCTGCCACCGCAACACCTTCCACAGGGGCTGAACTCACTTCAAGGCTAAAGGAGAAGCAGCTGCTAATGGACTCTAATGGAGCTGTGGCGATTCTCCTGGGAGGCAGACGAGCTGTCCGGAGGAGAGAAAAAGTGGCGAGCAGATCACTAGCACTTCCACAGTCATTCTGGCTGTCGCCCTTGGACATCCCCTGGAGGTCACAGCTCCAGCAGGGTATAACGGAGGAAGATCTGCAGCTCCAGGCATGCCCACGGAGGCCAGCAGGATGGGAAATCAGTGCCACCACTCTGGGGGACTCAGGGTACCTCACGTTCTGCCTCACCAGCACCCCGATTCTGCCAGATAACACCAGCATCTTCCTTTGCCCAGGAGCTCCTTGGTGAGACTCCCTGCAGGAGATGAATCCCGACAGCAGGAATGAGCCTGAGCCCTGCGTCAGGCACAACAGTAATTCCTGGCCTCTTTGATTTTTATTTTACCATTAAGAATTTTCAGTGCTTTTCTCATGACACTGACAAAAATTTGTCATGGGAAAAGAGAACTAACCAAAAAGAGATGCTCGTCATTTACAAGAACAAGATGGTTTGCCTCTGGTTTTGTTTGTCTCCCTGATTGTTTGTGGATTAGGACCCCCTTGTCCGTGTCCTCCCCCAGCTCCTGCCCCTCGCCGGGGGTAACCCCGGGCACCACGGCTCCCCAGCCACAGCTCCCAGGCCTCAGCCAAGAAACCAACAGCTCCAAACTACAGTGCCCTCCTAGCGCACTGCAGGCAGGTCACGGTCTATTTATTGATTCATTTTAATACCAGAAGTGCTGCATTACTATTTCCTCCCCTGTTAATTCAAGTGCCACGATTCTGTGCCAGCAAAACAGGCATGAGAATGAGCTCACGGCACTGGAAATACATGCCCAGCATCCAGGCTCGGCTCACGCTTCCAAACATCACCTCGGACTTATTTCTCTCCTGCCGTAACACACACATTGAGCTTGGCTCTCATTTCCAAAGGGCCTTGAGATCCTAAAAAGTTATCAGAGCAACCTAAAGGGTGGCTTTCCCACCTTCTTTCCCAGCTGGGCTCTCCGACCACGCTGGTCATGGTGTGCAGAAATGGAACTGCTGCCCCAGCAGCCACTGAGAGGGCACAGGGAGCCAGGATTTATATGGTGCAAGTCTGCGTTTAAATGAGAAGACACCGACTGCTGCCAAGAATGTGTTGTTTCTGCATTTCTCGGGTATTATCTGACTCCCCACAGCAGCAGCAGCAAGAGGGGAGGTTGTAACAGCATCCGCTCCGGAGGCAGGAAGACATTCAAGCATCAAATTGAGCTTTTAGACCCTTTAAAAAAATAATGAAGGGCACCACGCTGTTCCACTTAAACCAGAATAACACGACACACAGCTCAGAGAAAGATTTAGAAACTTTTTTGGGAAGAAAACACATAAAAGGCTAATTAGGGCTTGATCTCTCCAGCACGCCACAGCTCCCCAGCAGAGCGGTTCCGAGCCAGGGACTGATTTCATCTGCCCTTTGTGCTGTCCCGGGGCCAGGGCTGGGAAGTGCCGTGGTCTCCTGTTGCCCTCCAGTGGCAGCGGCTCACGGAGAGCGGGGAACCCGCTCCTCACCTGCTGTTCCACATGCGGGTTAATGAACAGGCGGCTAATGAGCCTGTCTGTGGCTAACCCGCCCCAAGTGAGCGGGGATGCTGGTGCTTTCTCACGCTGCTCCCCCCGCCCGGTATTTCCCAGCGGGGAAGGCTGGAGCTGTGCGGGAACAACCTGCTCCATCACTCCTCCTCCTCCACCTTCCTGCATCACCACAGACTGCTGTGGAAGTGCCCTCCACCAGTGCCAGCTGGGGAATGGGAATGGCCTGATTTTTCACAGAACACTTTGGGTTAGAAGGGACCTCAAAGCCCCCCCAGTGCCACCCCCTGCCCTGGGCAGGGAC
>JAHREE010000321.1:136134-183484 GCA_033628505.1 Tringa tobata | reverse complement strand
AAGGCCAGGTTGGAGGGGGCTTGGAGCAACCTGGTGTGGTGGGAGGTGTCCCTGCCCAGGGCAGGGGGTGGCACTGGGGGGGCTCTGAGGTCCCTTCCCACCCAAACCGTGCTGTGGTTCTACGACAAGCGCGTGCCTCCTGTCCAGGCGGGTTGTTCAATGCTTGTGTGGCCTCTTCGATGGCCCAAGTCTTGGTGCCGCAGGGGGGACGCGCTGAGGGGACAAGGCTGGTGGGGTGTTCCCAAGGCACCGACCTGCCCGGTGGTGGTTGCCGTGGTGGCCCCGGCTGTGCGTTTGCCAGCCCTTCCCGGGGAAGCAATGAGAAACCTCGTACCACGGAGTTCAGCAGCCTCTAAACTGCCTGGAGGGCATTTATTTTTGTCAGTAAAAGGCCAGCATGTGTTTCTCTTCTATCCCGCTACTTCTACAACTGCCTGCTGGGGATTTTAAATTATTTTTATTATTTATTTCATTTATGTCTGGAGGCTCTTTCCTGCTAGAGTCTGTACAAACACATAGTCTTTCCTACTGAGTTTACAATCTCAGCAGACAATGGATGTGAGAAATTAAGTGCTAATTGCCCCGTTTTATAGCTTGGGAATTGAGTCCTGCTGTTCCTCCGTGTTTGGTCCGGGATCACGCAGGGAATGTGTAGGCAAGCTGGGAAGGGAACCAGATCCCGAGCTTCTCTTTGTGCTGAGGCATTGAGGCTGCTGTTTCTTCAGAGCCTGTGGGGAAGAAGTGATCAGGACTCATTGGGATGGGGAGGAATTAGTTCACAAAGCCAGGCCAGGCCAGGCATGCTGCTCAGGAAGGTGAACCCCAAGGATGGAGGCAGAGCCTGGGGTGGGAAAGCTTAGGAAAGACCCAGAGTGCCTGGAGAGCTGGTGCCAGGTCAGGGGTGGTTGAGAACAGCCCTGGTCCAGCTTGGCTTTGCTGTCTTGAGCCTGTCAAACCTAGAACCAATGCTTTTCAAATGCTTCTCAGCTTTGCAGGGAAAGCTGGTGGATGCCCGTTGTCCAGAAGCACCCCAGCAGCGGAGAGCACTTCGCTGGGGAGAGGAGAGTCTGGCAATTGGGAGTGTGGCAGGTAAGAGGTGGGGTGTCCTTCAGCTCAAGTTCTTCAGCATCATGAACCACGTAGAGAGTAGCTTTACAGAAATGAGAGGGGTCTTTTGGGGCATTTTTTAGAAAATACCAGGAATTCCTTGCCTCTTCCATGTATCCTAGTTTTTAATGGTCTTTGGAAAATGTCTAGCGGAAGGTGGTTAAGGCCCAAAATGGATGTCTGATCCCTTATCTGTTGCACACATTCTGGTTTGCGGGGGAGAAGCGAGTTGGCAGCATCTCAGAGAACAAAATATTGAAGTGTTTTTGTAAGGGGGTGTGGAGAAATGTTCCTTGATAACAGATTTTATGTCATTGTATGTTTATTTCTTTAAGGTTTGGGTGGGTGGAGTGTGGGCTGTGAGCTGTATCCCTTTCAGGTAAAAACCATCTGCATAGGTGGAGCAATCTTTGTTGTTTTTGTTCATTTAACTTCTGCAGAAAGCCACAAAGAAAGGACTTCTTTTCTATGCAAACAGGGGAAAGAGGCATTACCGGCGCCAACCCACATGGAGCCAGGCGGGTTTCAGTTTGCAATAAGCCTGTGTGAAGGCGAAATGGAGGCAGTGACTTCTGCTGCCAGTTGCGTTTCAGAGCCCGGTGATGCGCCCTCCGGGGGGTTTGGCCCCTGCAGAAATGAGGAGGGTGGTGTTTGGTGGGTCCTCGTCTGGGCGTGAGCACTGGGAAGGGGTTGGGTGCAGGAGTTTTGAAGGATGCATTGGGAGCAGCAATTGCCCCAGCGTTAGCCCCCATAAAAAACCAGCATGCAAAGTTAAATTACACCTCACGCATCTTGGAGGAGCCCAAGAGTGTGAGCTTCATGGGCAGAGCATGTAAAGGGCTTGGCTGCTTCCCCTGAAAAGTGGCTGAATGAAGCCCGTTTCTCCACTATGTGAGAAATAGTCTAATTCTCTAAGTTTTCATGTTCGTTTTTGCTGACAAATATAGGAGCTGCTCCACAATACGAGGCCAGCAGTTTGTGTGGTGGGGCGTTAGGGAAACAAAAACTCTCTGGCAGTTTGCACAGGTACTGTCTGCTCTGGAAATTTCTGTTCGAACTTCTGCCAGATGCAGCATTTACACCTCTGCTCGGTTTGTTCTCACCTGCGATAACAGTGACTACGTTTTGAGTCATCAAGCGAAGCCCTGGCTGAAGTGTCAGGGTTCTTTCTTGGTTCATCTCCAAGCGCTTGGAGGCAAAGGCTGTCCCCTGTTTTTGTGGTGACCAGGGAGCAGCGTGGGGCTTGAGGGATGCTGCTCCTTGTAAGTTTTGTAGAAGCTGTGGTTTTGTTCAAGCAGCTGCTTTTCACAGGGCTGCTGCCCAGGACCAGGTTCCAGAGCTGCATGTGAGAGCAGAAATCAAGATATCTACAGGTTAGATCGGGGAGTGATTAAAAATCACAATGAGGGCCCTGTGGAGAAAAGCACGCATTTGTAAAGTTCACTGTAAAAAAGTGAACAAATCACAGCTCTGGTGCTGGGGAAGGGGCTGTGGGCGCAGCTGAGCTCTGCCGCCCTTCCCCACAGGGTCGGTAGTGGAAGGAGAGGACTGGAAGAGGCCATTTATGTTTTTCAAAGTTGTGGAGGAAGTCAGGGTATGAAGGTAGGGGAAGATGGTACATGGAAGATGTCATTTTTATGGGAAGATGTGAGAAACAGTATGAAGTTTAGCATTTAAAGTGGACTATGGAAATCACATGGGAAAGGCATGACCAGTCAGACTCAGAGGTAAAAAGAAAGCGAATCAAAGCCATTTTAAAATCCCTTCCAGGACACTTAAACTAAACCAAACTGAAATAATGCTTCTTTTTAGCCCAATGGCCCACAGAGAACTCTAATGTGATTCAACTAATGCTGTTTGAACCCACGCCTTGGGTTCAGGGGTGAGTTTCCCTGAGTTTTTCCCAAGTCCCTGCTCAGTGGGCACAGGTGGAGTGGCTGCGGTGGAGCGTTTCTCAGCCTTTCCCACATGGTGTCAGCATCTCTCAACGAGAGGGCTATGGTGGGTCCTCTTCACCTGCGGATTCACCCCAGCAGTGACCAGAGATCAGAGGTTTGGCTGGGAGCCTTCGCCCAAGAGGAGCATCTTTTTTCATCTCCCCGGTGACCGAAGGCAAAAGGAGAGGAGCTTGGAGGGAAGGACACGGAGGAAATTGTGTCCCCGCTCTCCTTTGAAATCACACCTTTCTGCTTCTGCTCTCTGCCAGTTACCGGTGCTGGGTGGTGACTGCAGCCAAAAGGGGACATTGGCCGTGGACTGTTCTGGATGCACCGTGGGTCACTCGGAGCCTGTGGGACTGTCGGGTCTTTGCAGAGGTTGTCACCTGGGGCCTGGGGAGGCTGCCAGCATGTTGTGAGAGTGCTTTTTTTACCTGCCTTTGCATACAATCTGTATTTTGTGTCTTCAGACAGCTTCCCCTTGCAGGAAGGAGAAGGAGGTGTTTTCACCTTGGTTTCTGGTCACTGAAGCTTCGTTTCATAGTGTGTTTCAGGCCATGGGCCACAACCGACAAACTTCATGCATGTCTGCAGGAGGCAATGCCTTGTGAGGAAAGACTCATTTTGTATTGCTGATTATAAAGGGAATTAATATCCAAGCTGAAGATCACTGTTGCTGCTTGGCAAGGAGATACCTCTCTCCTTCCCAGAGTGCCGTAGGGAATCTGTAAGCCATGGCCAGTTGTTGGGACCTGGAGGTGTCTTGGGCACATCATGGCTCCCCTCTGCCCCTCTCCCACCACACAGGGTATAAGTGGCTGGAGTGAAGGTGTGAGTTCCTCATCTGCAATGCATCTGAGACTTGGCTGGGTTTTGGCTGCTCCCGAGGGGCTGGCGGGACCGTGATCCCCAGGGAGAAAGACTGAACCTCCCCTGGGAGATGCTGCCAGCACGGTGGGGGTCAGAGCAGAGGGAGCCCTATGATCGGGGGGAGCCGGTGCAGAGCGGGATGGGGTGCCCTGAGTGCTCCCTGCAGGAGTGCCAGGTCCCTGGGGTGGGCGGGTACTGGGAGCCCAGAGTCCCCAGAGAGCAGCAGCTCTTCTGCAGAACTGGTATCTTGCTAGTGCATTGTCTCCATGCCCTCTCATGCAGGAGCAGCAGTAGTGGGAGCACGTCTGAGGGCTGCAGCTCTCCTGATGCCCCAGACAGGGTGCCCAGCTGAGGAGGCCAGCTCTGGGCAGCGTTTCAGGTCTTGCTTGTGATGGCGTGGAGCCCTTTTCTGTTGTTTGTTGTCTGCAGCGCTTCAAAACAGTCTCCGTGTCTCCGGCTGTGCGCCTTTCGGCTGTTTGTGAGGTTGAGCAGGCGGCGCTGGCACGTGAGGGTTGCTCATTTGGAGACGGGTGTGGAGGCCCGCCAGAAGCTGCTGGCAATAAAAGACATTTTCCTGAGCCTTGTCAGGATCTGGTTACCTGCCAGCTCTGCTGCAATCCCACCCCAAACCTGGGAGAAGCCACGGCTGTTGGGGTGCAGCTCTGGGGCATTCGGTGGCTCTCGCTCTCTGTGTGCGGTTTGGGTCGCAGAGTTGGAGCAGGAGCCTTGTTGCTACCTGTGACCCTCCAGCACGGCAGAGAACAACCGACTGTGAAGGTGTTAACCTCTTCAAAGGCATCTTGTGCAACTCCCGGCTGAGGAGCGGGGCCGAGCTGCAGAGTGGCAATCGCTGCTGGCTGCGTTAGTCATCCAGAGAGAGACTTGTTTTTTCTTCTCCCCCTCCCTGCCCTGGCACGGGGGCAGAGATTCTTTCTCATTGCTTGGTGTGGGCAAAAGTTAGACAAAGAAACACGTTATCTCCAAGGGAATCAGTCAACTCTCCCCTGAAAACATGAGCTTCTATTTGTGCAGCTCCGGTGGTGAGGTTTTGCTCGGGTGGTGTTGAATTTTGCTGCGATAGCCCCCGGAGTCTGAAACCAGTTCTGCTGGGAGACATATGCAAACACCAGCACAAGTGTGTGTTCACACCTCCTTCCACATCAACGTTCGCGTGCAGATGGGTGATTCCCTGGTAATAAGATGCAAAGCTGTGGGGATATTATAGAAACCTACAAGGTTGAACACCAATAAACCAGCGAGAGCGGAGGCCGTGGCACCCACCGGCCACCATCTGCGGTGGGGCAGGGCGCTCCTGCTGCAGAGGGCAATATTTGCTTTACTTTTCTCCTAATTAAAGTTGGTAAACCAGAATGCCTAAATTTCTAGACCACAAGAAGGCCCGCAGGATCTGAATCTGAGGAAGTCACTAGGGATATCTCGGTCAGACAAAGGTTTTTTGGGTGACCGACTCAGCACCTTCATTTTCAGAGGGCTGGGTGGGAAGTAGGGTGCCTTTGTCGGGTGTGTGAAATGTGAAAGCTCTAGTGTCTCCTGGAGATGAGGGCTTAGGAGAGTCTTTGGAAAAGGAACATTGAGTCACTTCTGCTTGCGAAAATTTCATGTTTTACTACCTGGTTGGCTCAAAGCATATTCAGAGCACCGTTTTCTGTCTCGGCAGCGTTCAGGCACTTGCAGTTCGGTCGTTAGACGAGTATAAACCAGGACATGGTCCCAGGGGAGCACAGCGTTTGAGTTTTACACTGCTGCAGAGCCTTGAGGACGGGTGGGGACTGAAAAGAAGCTGCGTTTGTCACCATCCTGTCACTTCAGGGAGCTTCGGTGGTTCTGGGGTTCCTCAGCCCTCAACAGACACATGCAATCCATCTGCTCCTGTTGCAAAGCCAGGAGAGCTCTCAGCACCCCGGGGAGCTAAGGGTTTCCACTTAGTGGAAACCACTAAGTGGTTTCCCTTCCCTGTGTTTTCCAGATGTACAGGTTTCTCGACGTTAGGATGGATTGGTGCATGTGTCACCTCTCCATGGGCCGTAGCATCAGCAATTCGTACCAACTCCCAAGGTAATGCGGAGGCTTTCCATGAAAGCTCCTGCTGCTTTCTGTGGATCTTAGACCATGCTCCTAATTAAAGAAGAAAGAACTAGAATCGATGGGAGATGCTGATTTTGGGACAGTGGGATGCGCAGACTCTGAGTCCTGGGAGGCCTTTTGGACTGTTTATTGCACTGGAAATTATTTGGCCTTTTCCTCTCCTGTGGGATGATTCTGGATGTTAGAATTGACCTTCAGTCACAGAAATGTCCCAATAAAGCACATAATCACTCAAGAATTAGGGCTTTGTGCAACAGTATTCACCAGCAGAGAAAGGAAAGTAAAATATCTATCTGCTTGCTATCTTATTTTAGACAACTGAATTAAAAAAACCAAAGCAACAGGAAGGGAAGTTAGAGTTTCTGTTCCTGCAAGCTGAGGATTTGCATGGGTTCAGCAATGACAGATACATGAGATCATTCTCAGCTTGGCCGCACGTCTGCCATGTGTGTGGGGAAGGTGAACGGAAAGCTCTGTACTTGTTAAGACCTGAATGAGATTTTTGTCACGAGCTGTGGCAGTGACAGGTGTTTGCTGAGTATCAAGGAGATTTGATTCCCTGCTTGGGTAATGCTCTGAGCTCTGCAAAGAGCTGGGCTCTTACTGAGGGGTAAAATACCTCTGGGCTCTTACTGAGGGGTAAAATACCTTTTGGTGCAGCTTGGGGGTAGGTCAGGCTGCTGGCTGTGCTCGAGCTCCAAAACAGCCAATTTCTGCACAAGCTGAACAAGTGAAGTTGTCTTTTTTTTGTTTCAGTGTGAGGGCAGGAAGGCTCCGTACGAGGGACTGGAGCAGAGCGAGGGCTCCTGCCGCTGCTTTTGCCGAGTGATGTTTTATCTCTGTTTCAGTGCTGGGGGAAGCAGCGCAGGACTGACGGGGGGCACTGAGGGGCAGAGCCAGGGGTACCACCCGTGTTTTCTAAGTCTTGTCCTAAGTTTTAACCATTGGATCAGACTGAGCTTCCGTTCCCCTACGGTGCCACTGCTGGAATGTGCACACACTGAAGCCTTGGCCATGTGTCGAGAGGCTTTTGCCAGCACAAAGGGGCATTGGGGCAGAAAAAGGGCTGCAGAGAGTGAATATAGCTAGGTAATATTTTTTTCTCTAGCCAGTCATCTTCTTGTTCTTCATCTTCTTCCGTCTTTCTCATTCTCACCCTGTTGTACTGTGCGTTGAGCTATTAGTACAGACCCCCACGAGGAATAAACTGCCCCTTTTGGGAAGTTAAGTCTAAGAAGAACTCAGCAAAACCCTGTTAAGATCCTTTCCCTTTGTGTATCTCCAGTTTTTATGATCAGCCACATCTGAAGCTCAGAGGGTTGTTCATTATCTTACATGTTCATTCTCTTCTCTTTTCCCGCCCCCCACAGCACGCTCCCCCCACGCTGGGGGCTGTAAGGAGGGTCCAGCAGTGGGTTCTGCTGCTCTCACTAAATGCAGCATGGTGCTGTGTGTTTATCGAGTTATTTATCCTCATATTCTGCCTACACGTTCTTGTCCCATCCTTTGTGCTCTGAGCGGTCCTGCCACCTTCTAATCCATTGAAAGTCTCTGCTTTTCAGTCTGATCTACTCTCTTTGAGGTCACGGAGCTGCTTGTGATGGTACAAACAAGGGGTGGCTGGGCTCTCAGCTGAGTTAGGTTTCCCCAGATCCATCTCACAGGTAGGAGGGAAGAAATCCCCCAGTGTGGAGCAGGAACCCACCACTGGTGCTTCTGTGCAAAGCGGCCCCCGGGCAAGGCAGCTCTGCTGGCAAGTTGGGGAGGAAGATCTTTGGCCCCTGCAAGAAGTTCTGCCCTGAGATCTGACACCTCCACCCCCAGAGAACAGGAGTTTGGGTTATTTTTCCACATAAAAGACGATGTGGGGAGAGGAAACCATCGCCCGCTCTCAGCTATTCTGATGGCTGCAGCATGGCACCACCCTTCCTCATCACCCACGTGCATTATTTTTAGGGTTTGTTTGCCTCACTCAACGCCAGCTCATTCTTTCTTAGGGTGACAAGGACTTCCCTCCCGCAGCTGCCCAGGTGGCCCTTCAGAAACCACAGCCCTGCCTGGAGCAGCTTCCCCTTCACCGTCGCATTAATCAGTTCATTCACCAGCAAGTGATGGGAAGCGGTGCCTGGGACAGCAGGAGAAGGGAGGGGACACACCAGTGCCTGCTCTGGGACAGATGGGAGCAACTGCATTTAGCGAGGCCCCGTAATTCCAATTTACCTCCCCTAATTCCAGTTTACCTCCCACCCAGCCTAGATCCGTTTGGCACCCAGGGCTTTTAAACTGTCGCTTAAAATTACACACTAGCTCTTGTGCATGAAGAGCAGGCGGGGAAGGAGGACGATGAGCAGCAATACTTTATTTGGGGCAATGAGGAGTCCAGGGCTTCTGAGCCACAGAGAGGTTTCCCAGGGGGACTTGGAGAAGGGGCTGGAGGGGCCACCTGGAGCCCACGCAACTGTGACCAGGTGGTGGGTGTCCCCCTGCTTTTGATGTAGTTTATTGCAGATCCTTTCTGTAACAAGAGCCAGGTTTTTTTAATTGACTTTCTAAAGAATATTTAAAACTGGCCTTAGTCCCAGCCCCTCAGTGAACAGGAAACTTCTTTCTCTGTGTTGTTGGTGAAAGGTACTAAAATGGGTTAAATCCATCCTAGAAACGCACCTTTTTTTTCTGCGGCATGTTCTGTGTGGTTTGGCTGGGATATTTATGGCCTAAAGTGTGGCCTTGCATTGTTGCTTGGTGGGCTGAGTTTTCATTGGTTTGAATCAGGGTTGTAAATCAGAGTCTGGTTTCTTAAAATTCAGGAAATTTCCTGTTTACCAGCTTGGTTTGCAGCTACCTCTGAGAAGTACAGGGAATTCTGCAAATCCCCGGCTCTGTTCCGTGTTTGTGTGCCGTCGCTCAGAGCTCCTGTCCCTCCGGCTGAGGCTCTTGCACAGACGAGCTCCCTGGACTTGGGGCAGCTGAGACTTCTGACCTAGTTCTGGTGAGTGAGACCTGATGTTTATTTAAGGATCCTTGGGTTTAGACAGTTGATATCTAGAGTTGTACTGTGGCGCCGTGGTCTCGAGATGCTCCTTATTGCTTGCTTGAACCTCTGGGCCGGATGCTGAAACTAGTCTAGTACTTTCTCTCTAGGGAGAAACCATGACAGACACACGTTATTTAGTGAAAGCAGAAACGGTCCTTTGTTTTGGCGCTCAAATGTGAAGCTTTGCCACTTCTGGTTTTCTTTGAGGCACCTTCCTTTTTGGTTCCATGGTTGCAATTACAGGGTGCTTCTTCTAAAGGATATTGATCGTCCTCACGTGTCTTGAGGCAAAACCTGACTGAGGAGGTCAGGAAGAACCGTCCTGTGCACTTTAATCGTGCCACGTTGGCCAGTTGGAGCTGCGGGGCTGGACTAGGTGGCTCGTCCCAGCTAGAGACGGCTTGTCCCAACCACCATGGCTGGGCCTGCTCTTACCTTCTCTGGAGGAGTCCTGGTCACCAGAACCTCTGCCTCTCCCTGCGAGCAATTGTACACTAATATAGGATTGCATTAATGACTTGTGTTAATTTAAAAGCGAACAATAAAATGTTACAATATAAAGATTTTCACATAAACATTGGTAAGTAGCCATTGGGTATATCCAGCAGTTAAGGCAGTTGGGTTAATAGTTGAAGTAAACCAACATTTTTTCTAACTAGTTTATTTTTCTGGCTTTTGTTCCTGCAGGGCAGTACTGACATGAAGCCAGACTGATGACAAACAGCTCTTGATGGGACCAGAAGGATATGATACGAACTGTCATGATACACCCTGTGGAGGAAATACAATGGAAAAGCAAAGGTATTTTTTTAAATTGTTATAATTTATTTTCCACAAATAGCAAAATACAGTCAGTTTTCAGACTTCATTGGGGAATCTCAAGTTAAGATCTTAGGCCAATGTTGACATGATTCATCTGAATAAGTGGCAAATTTGTTCTGTCCATTAAATTAAAAAAAAAAAAGAAACTGTGCACTCTGAAGTCACCGCTGTCTCATTGAGGAGGCACCAGATGCAGCTGTCCCAGGTGATGCTTTTAGTATCTCATTTGTGTAGAAGCAGCTGCTCGTTTTCCTATTTACAATACATCTAGTCAATAGAGACCTGAGGACTTCGGCATGGTTTTTATCACCCAGGAGACAAGGACAACTGCATGTGTCGGTGAAGCTATTCTGCTAGAATAAGTTAGGTGAATGTATTTTGCATAAAGACAATGAGTTAAAGCAGTGTATTTTCAGGGTACATTCATGTACGTATTTAACTCTTTTCTGTGTAAAGCAGCTTTACATATATGAATAGACATTAAGAATATATTGTTACTGTGGAAGGAAACTAGAAGGACCCTGTTGTGTGGGCACTCCTTGCTCTGGCAGAGTTCCTGTTGGCTGAGTGTTTTGCCTGAGGAAGGACTATAGGAACAAACCAAGAACAAGCGACTGTTCAGTGTCAGTTGTAACCCCCCATTTCCAGTGACAGAGAAGCAGCACTTCTGTACACATTACACAGGCATTATGAAAGAAAATGTGTGAACCAGCTGGGTGGGATTGTCCTTCAGCATAGAGGGGTCACACGGAGCAGAATGAGCTTTCTTCCTGAATCCTAGCTCTTGGCAAAATCCCATAGCCCAGAGCCAAATGCCTTGTGAAGAAGAATGTATTTAATTGTGATGGCAGGCAGCTGTATCGCTGGGAAGAGGGTCTCAAAACCAGCTCCTTGAATTCTTCCCTCGGAAGGTTGATTTTAATTGTCATGTCTCTAAAGCAATGTTTTTCAACCTATGATCTGGAGAGTTCCCTGTATCACTCCTAATGGACCCACATGTGGGACTGGAAAAAAAGTATAAATGCCTTTTTAGGAAGCATGCTTTGCTCTGTGTGCTCCTGGGAACGTGCCTGACAGTCTCCACCGAGGTGCTCTCTGGAGGGTGAGGTGCCGTGTCCCCGCTGAGTTATCCTGCTCCTGCCCAGCACCCAGAGCGGTTCCTGGCCAAGACCTTTCTCCGCTGGTGCTGGTCTCTGGGGAGGGCTCTGCACTTCAGGGGTGAGAGCAGAGAGCACCCCGGTCAATAACAGATGCACAAACAGTTGCAGCAGCTCCTCCCCAGCTGACACTCAGATGTCCCCTGACAGCAGTTCCCAGCGGACTCATCTGTCAGTAGGAATCTTTGCTCTTCTGGTAAATGCACCAACTGGCATTACAGTCTGGGCTGCTTTTCAAGGTCTTATTTTACATGACAATAATCTGTTTCGGCTGCCACGTTCCTTTCAAGTACGTGACCCTGGCAGTAATCTTCAACACGTGACTGTCCTGTGCATTTACATCAAACCACAGTGAACGGCATCTTTATTAGCACTGACAGTATCAACGCAAACCACATTTTCAATAGCTTATAAGTGAAATACATATCTGACTTGAAAGCCAGCTGCTGAAGGCCTTCTAGAAAGACACGCTGGTTGGGAAGGGAGAAGAAAACCCACATGGGTGTTTATCTCTTGAGGTCAGCAAGCAGTAGCGCAGAGGGCCCCCACACGTGTGTGAAAATCAGCAGCCCGTGTCTGCAGCAGCCAATAAAGCCAGGAACAAGGAAGCTCCAGATGCTGGCAGTGGTTGGACCATGGGCACGGCTCTATCCTGAATTGCAGTGTCTTGTCTTAAGAAATGGATTTGCCCTGGGCTTGAATCTTTAAAATTCTGAGGATTCTGGCACCAGTCCACTAAAACACATGCTTTATATCAAGCGAGTAAAGAGTCCCTTTGCACGTGGGAGTAAGGGTGACGTTGGGACAGGCTGTCTGGCTGAGTGGTAGAAATGTATTTTAAGCACCTGGATTGGTGCAGAAGTGCCTGTTTCTTAGTCCAAGTTTGCAGGCTGGGTGATTGGAAAGACATTGGGGTTTTGTAACTCATTTGTCTTTGTGCAAGAAGTTTGACTCTAAACTGTGGGAGCCTCCTCTGCATCAGCCTCCTGCAGGCAGGTGCCTTCTCAGAAGCTGAAGGAGACTTTCTTTCTGGAGTGCAGCAGCATTTCTGAAGAATTCAAGGCAATGTTGGGATGGAACAACCTGGGCTCCTTAGGATGCACCTTCTTTATAGGTGAAACACCAGATACAGGCAGAAATGAAGCAAAATATGTACTTTTCCTGACAAACGTATGAGTTGCCACCGTAATATACAAAGTTATTGAAATTATTTATATCGTATGTATAGAGTTAGTATTAGTTATGGAAATTTCTCCCTTTTTGGGGGAAGGCAGAGCAGAGAGTTGTGTGCCGGGATACTTCACAGCTTATCTTGTGTTTTGGATGAAGCTTGAGGCTGCTGGGGCTGTTCTGTCCTGAAGACTGAACCAGTGCAAGGGGCATTGTTACTGCAGGTGTAGAAGAGCAATAGGTCATCTGGTTAAAAGCAACATTCAAAGCAAGGACGATGCTCTTGGAAGTTCAGTATTTGTTGCTTTTAGGGAAAATGTTCTATTTTGAGCGTTTCTCATTTTGACTAGTAAAGACTAAAATAAAGGTGAAATGAACATGATAAATTCTAGACTCACCGGTCTCCCTCTCCCTTGCTTTGGTTTAGTCACAGCTTTATGGAAGTCTCTCCATCCACGGGAGAATTGGTTAGCAGTGCTCCTTGCCTGAAATACGGGGAGGCTCCTATTTTTTCCTCTTACAGCTCCTTCCCTACAGTGGTGGCAGGTCTCACTCTGCCAGTAATTCAGAAGAGAGAAAGCGTACAAAACCACTCCAGCTTGGTCAAAGCCTGCCTGGAGCTGGGCTCATGGGGAGAAAGTGGTGGTGGTCTCAGTCTCCATGGCAAAGGAGAACCTCTTGCTCTCGCGGCAGGTGGACAACTGCCAGAGGCGCTCCTGGCTCAGGCAGCCCAGCTCCTTCAGGAGCTTGAAGAGGTCGTTGCGGAATTTGACACCAATGAAGGCGTAGAGGAAAGGATTGAGGCAGCATCGGAAGCAGGCCAGAGTGTAGGTCACGTCGTCTGCCACGTCAAGCTTCTTGCTCTCCTCACAGGAGCTGGTGTGGTTGAAAGCTGAGATGGTCTTGGCCAGCATGACGCTGTTGTAGGGCAGCTGGAAGACAATGAAGACAATCACCACGGCGATGATGACCTTGATGGCTTTATTCTTCTCAAAGTTGCGGGCCTGGAGTAATGTTTTGATGATGATGAGGTAGCAGACAGACATGACCAGTAGAGGAAATAAGAAGCCAAAAACCATTTGGGACACTTTGATGCCGGTGTTGAAGGTCTGCAAGTCGTTAGCGATGATTGAACAACGGGGATGGTCCCCTGAGTTATTGACGCCACTGTGAACCAGCTCAGGGATGGAGAGGATGAAGGCCAGGACCCAAATGAGGGTGCATGTGACCTTGCTAATGAATATCATCCGGGGACGGAAGCGGTGGGCCGAGGCAGCCTGAACGATGGCAAAGTACCTGTCGATGCTGATGGACAGGAGGAGGAGCATCCCACTGAAGAAGCTCATTTTGCAGATGCAGTAGACGGCTTTGCAGGCAGACTCCCCAAAAAGCCAGTGCACGGCTGCGCTTGTGGCCCAGAAAGGGAGGGTCAGCAGGAAGAGGATGTCTGCCAGAGCCAGGTTCAGCAAATAGATGTCCGTCATGGTCTTCAGCCTCTTGAAGTAGATGTAGGTGAGCATCACCAGCCCGTTCCCCAGCAGCCCCGTGAAGCAGATGAGGGAGTACATGGCAGGGAGGAAGGCAGCACGGAAATTACGGACTTCCTCCTTCTCGCACAGGGTCTCGAACAGGTTGTAGTCGATGGTGCTGTTGGAGTCATAGTAATCGGTGACGTTGTTCCCGGTGCACAACTAGAACAGGGAAGAAGAGAAGAGTGTATTGGGAGAGGTCCTGCGCCTCTTTGTGGCTGTGTTGGGAAGGAGTCCCCAGCCACAGAGAAGTCCCAGGGAGTTCCCAAGCCTTGGCTCACACAAACATCACAGAGCTTGTGAGGTCTCGTGGCTGAAAACGTTTCCCATAAGTATGTGAGGTTTGGGGATTTTTGGGGGCTCATAGTGGGAATTCCACAAGAAATGTTTCGTGCTCAGCCAAAGTAACACCTGCGAGCTCTCAAGCGTGTGGCTGCTTTCCAGGAGGTTTCAGGCCCCATGTACAGCTGCATGTACACCCTCAGCTGTCGGGGAAAATGTGAAAAACAGTACATCCTTCAGCATTCTCCCTCTCTCGGCAGGGATGGCATTTCTTCTTGACTGACTTGACTTGTTAGGCATTTTCTAACCATTTTCTAACTGCAGTATTCCCTCCCTTCTCCCATCTGAGATACTCCTGTCACTCGTGTCCCCCTTCCCACGTGTGGCAGCGCTGAGGGGGTGCAGTGATTGTGTTGGGCAGCAGCCCAGCATGGCGAGCACTAGGCTCCCCCCGGGCTCCCTGGTCCTGCTGCCACCCCGGCCCTGGCCAGAGGGAGGGGAGACAAAGCCGGAGCCCCCTGGGCTGTTTCTCTGCTGCGTTAATCGAGGTGTCATTGGGACCGGGAGGAAATGCAGCCCGTGAAGCAGGAAACTGTTACGGTGCTGGTGCGGACACGCTGCCGGCATCTCATTCAGGCCCCTGCCCCTGATTTAAGTTCTGATTATTCTCGTTTCATCTTCCTACACTGCCATAACCTTCAGGGCAGAGTGAGCTTGTGGTATCTGTGCCCTGCTTTTCTGTGCCTCATTAGTCTCCAGCACCTTCTCTCCGTTGCTCAGAGATGAAAGGTTTCCCCTGGATACCTGGGCCTGTTATCAGTGAGTATCTTCGCGCTCTCCATCTCAGGCAGGCTGGGCTTTCACCACATCCTGCCTGCTCTCTGGAGACATGCCGCCAGACGTGAAAGGGAAAAGAAGCGGGCTGCAAACCTCTCCCCGCAGCGCCGAGCCTCTCAGAGAGCCAGGGCTGGGGCCGTGCTGCGGCGGAGGCCGCTCTGGTGGCTGCGGGAGCGCGGGCAGGTCATGGCACAGCTCGGTGCTCTGGGGTCTCCTTCCCACGTCAGACTCGCTCTGAGCAGGAACAGGCAGAGGAAGATGCTGAGCTCTTCCTCCTTGGGCCCGTCAGCTCTCCCACACCGACCCCACTTAAAGCCCAGTGCTTTGACCAGGCTCTTTCTGAAGAGCGAGGAGCTGGCTCTTTGTGAGCACTCGGCGTAGGGTGCTCTTATATTTCCTGAAAATGCTCGTTTTGGTGCTGGAGTGGGACTTGGCTCTAACAGCCCAGGGCATCTTAAAAGCACAGTGTATCTATTGTTTCTCTTCTCTCTCTGTGTTCGTTCCTGTTGTTTGTTTTTCCCCTGGCTCCCAGCCTCGCTCTGCCTCACGCCCACCCTGCCAGTGTCCCCCCACTTCTCTGCGGGCCGTGGGCGGCTGCTTTCTGCCTGTCAGGGTTCTTGAGATCTCTCTTTACCCACAACACAAATGCAGCTGGATTTCAGCAGGGTTGTTTTTAACATCTTACCTGAAAAATTAGAGGGAGGCTGAAAACAAGGGTGACCTGTAACCGCTTGCCTGTGGAAGAAGGAGACAGTGTTAGTGTTAGCGGTTGGGTGGGGGTTTCCACACAATGCTCACTGTGAGAACGCAGTGGTAGCGTGGTGGTCCATGGCATTCTCACCCCAGAGCTTACCACAGTTGGGTAAAGTAAAACCTGATGAAGATGCTAATAAAATAAGTTACTGTCAGAGCACAGAATAAGCCTCAGGAATCTGCTCCCCCTGGTTTCACCTGGAAAGGCTGATGGCTAAGCACAGTTAACTCATGCACAGTGTAATGATTTGTATTTTATACATTATTTTTTTTCCTACAGGCAGTCAGCATCCCATCTCCTGTGCTGGGCTCTGAGCTGGGAGGGTGTAGCGTACGCTGCCCGTGTAAAACCCTGCAGCTGTGAGTGCAATAAATTCAGCCCAGCTGTTCCCTGACAGCACGGTGCTGGGGCTGCAGGACAGGAAAGCTCTGCTCCCTGCAGGATATATGTGACTGAAGCTGCCTGAAATTTATTGCTTGTCTTCTAAATGTCAGGGTTGGCTTCTGCTGCCTTTGGATGGGGAGATACAGGATGCTGACAGCTGGGAGGAAAAATTAAATTCAGAGCCAGATGTGATAATGGTGAGAGCAATCTCAGAAGAACAGTTCTTCCTGCTGTGGTTAGCAGAGGCACAGAGGTCAGTGAAAGCTTTCTCCGTGCTCTATTTAAAGCACACGCTGGCATCTACCTCAGCCAGCTGCAACTGACAGTTGCCCAAGCCAGAGAAGGTGATCTGGCAATGGTGAGAGAGCCCTGGCCTCTGCCTGCTCTGCTGCGAGCAGATTTGTCCCTCCCTGAGGGAGAGCTGGTGTCGGCTGTTCCGAGCATCGTGCTGCTCATCCCGGGCTCTCACCCCGGGCACTGGCTCATCCCCCACGCTGCCCCTCCCTTCCCTGCCAATTGTCTGCTCTGGGGTCCCCGAGCAAGGCTGGGGCAGAGGTGGGAGATGTTTCTTCTAGAGAGCGTGGCTTTCTCCTCCTGGCCTGTTTGGTCATAAACTTGGCTGATTCCTTTGCCCCCCTTGTGCTTTGCAGTCTGTTCTACCCTGCTGTTCCCTCCCTTTGAGAGCCCCTTTGTGCCCTTCCCTGCTCAGCCAGTCTCCTGGTCGGGTGTTGCTCTGGACTGGGATGATGAACTTCTACTGCTTCAGGTGACAGCAGCCGTTGTGCCAGTCTGGCCAGTTTGTCACATGCAGTAGCATCATTAATAACAGAAACAGTGACTTTGGTATCTGTGATTGGAGGCGCTTGTTTGAATGCGAGCAGCAATGTGTGGGTGAGAGATCCTCAGCCACATGTGAAAAAACTCGTATTTCTCATCCTCAGAACCTGTGTGTTTCGTAGAAGTTTCTGCCTCATCTTCCCCCCCTTTTTTTCATCTTTGGTACTCCTGCAGCTGGGTGCTGGGTTGTGTCCATACACCCCTCTCTGAATCCTCCCGGGGGAATCGGAAGAGTGTGATAGTGCATCGTCAGTGCCGGGTACACTCAGGGACAGAGCGTGCCGACGTCGGGCTTGAGGGGTATGGGGGGAGGTTGGGCTAAATGCTTCTGTCTGTACTTTCTGTGCCCAGTGGTTTTCACCCTGACCAGTCCCAGGCTGCAGGAAGAAGTTTGAGTGTAGCCGTCTCTCCTGTCGAGCTGCTGATGTAACTTTTGCATATTACACAGAGGAAATACACTGAAAGCCACATAAACCTGGTGAATTTAAGCAAGTCTAGACTGTAATTACCTCCCATCCCCCCCACTGCTTTGGACACAGGCACAAGGTCCCTGAGCCATTGGAGTCTTTAGTCTTCTGTGCCACCTTCTTCATAACCTGCTTTCCAGGGGACTCCTAGAGCTGGTGCTTATGTCTGCCTGTGCCTCTTGGTGGACAGTAATTTCCTCTGCTGGCCCATCTTGGCCACTTGGGCGGGGGAGAGGAGCCCCTCAGTCTGCAGAGGAGAGGGAGCGCCCCGAAGGCTCCATCAGAGCCTTGCTCCCAGCACTGCCTGGTTGGCAGTTTCTCTTGCCAAGGACGTGGTGCCGCCTAGTGCCAGGCTGCAGCACTGGGCACTCGTCCCCAGGCTCGGGGACATCTTCCCCTGCTCTTTCTGCATCTCCCCTTCAAGCCTCGGGACCAGCCCAGCCCCTATTTAATCTGAAATGTCGTGAGAGCACAGCCCTGGTGAGTTGCTGTTCTTATTTTTTTTCTTTTCTTAACACTGGGTGAAGGTCCCAGCGAAGCGGGGCTGGCGAGTGACTCAACCACCGATCCTGCAGCAGTTCAAAGAATCATTCCTTTGAAGATTTCACGCTCTTTTTATTTTTTTCCCCTCTCAGTTGCTGTTTCAGGTGTCTTAAATGTCAAATGATTTTCGATATTAAAAACAAGCTTGCACTGTTTGTTTCTCCCCTATTTTTGTCCCCCCCTGAGCCCTCAGCTTACGCATTTGCTGCGGCAGGACCAGCGCGGCACTGCAGCCTCGTGGTCTTCCCACACCAGTTTGTGGAGCCAGTCCCTGCGTCACCAGTTTCGGGCGGGCTGGATGAAACTCACTTCTCTTGCTCTGGGGGGGGGGGTCCAGGACAGCAGAAGCAAAGATGTTGCAGAGAGGAAATGAGACATGCTCTGGAGTTTAATGGGCAGTTTGAGGTACTTCACTTTACTTTTTGTCTTTTTTTTTTGTTTTCCCCCTCCTCTCGCAGTTCTCTGCTGTGGGTATTTTCCTAAAGTTTTGTTCCTCAAAATATTAAGAAAAAACCCCCCTCTCAAAAGTCCCCACAAGCAGTTGAACTAGAAACCTCATTTATAAAAAGACAACAGAAACCCATTGCAGATGAGTCAGGACACATTATAAAGCCCCGTGTCACCCTCCTGTACCCCTTGGCTGGTGGTGCAGACTCTGCTGCAGCTCCCAAAAGCGCCCTCCTGTCCTGCGGGACCTGGGGAAAGGAGGAAAGGAAAATCGCTCCGTGCGAATGGAAAAGGGAAGGGGTCTCTGCTGGGGAGGGCATGGGGAGAGGGGGCAGCAGCCCACCAGTTTTGAAGCTCTTCCTCCCTGGAGTAAGCACGAGAGTGGGATTCACCCCACTGAGCTCCAGCTCAGGTGCTGAGGGATGTACCCGGTGAAAAGCGAGAGTGGGGAGTATTGGCAAAGCCAAGCAGAGCTGCTCTGGCTAAAACCTCGTGGGGAGAGGATGTTGTTCTGGTCTCCAGGACTGCAGAGCAGAAGTTTCACTCTCTAGCACCGGAGTACATGTAGGCAGTAACGTACTCTCTCTGTCTTTAAACTGGTTTCTGGTGCCTCTTCAACATCAGTTATAGTAGGCTTTTGGGGAAAGAAACTGCTATTTCTGAGAAAAATTATTCATACTTAAACGATACAATGACTATTGGCAGTTAAGAGCTCAGTGCCTGTTCTCCCCCCCTCCCCCTTCCTCTCTGCTTCTCTCAACTGGCAGAGGAAAGAGACCATCATTTCAGGAGTGAGAAAATCCAGTGAAACTAAGCCCTACTGGTATTTCGTGTGCTTATAGATCTAGTACAGAAGAAAGTTAATTATTATCTGCCTCCACCACTTTTAGGAAATTGTGAATCAAAAGGTGAGATAAGCAAGTTAAAAAAAAATTAATTCTTAAGGGACTCAATCTGGTTTCCTGTATCACTGCTTCAAAAAGTGATAATGCTGTGCTGCTTTCAGTGCTGTGAAAGAGTTCTTCTGGAATATTCCTCTAAAATACAACAGTAGGACAAAAAAACCCGAAGCAGGAGAATGGTCATACTCTTCTTGGCAGGCTCTCACTAATTCTGTCTTTTGCCTGTCATAAGTAACCTTTACCAGTTCGCTAAAGCCAGAGTAACAGCTGTGCCCCCAGATACTGAACCCCCTCAAGCAACAAACTGTGAAGTGCCCGCTCGGTGCTGCGGAGGCCGGGAGTTTGGCTGTGGGGACAACAGCAAACGGGTCCTGCTGGGTTCTGGTGCCTTGGGTGCAGGGATTCCAAAATACAGGGGTTTCCTAATCCACCAAGTGCCAGGAGCTGCAAGGAACAGCCCTGGGCTGAATCCCCAAATCACTGCTGGCCCTGCAAGAGGAGAAATCCCTGCCTGGGAAACGAGGACTGCTCTGGGGGCAAAAATGAAGACAAGTTTCGGGGCTGGAACAGTAGATGAAGATACAAAAAGAAGCAGTTATTTTCCCAGCTGTACCAGACTGCTCTCTGGGGGATTTTGTGTGGGTCGCTTTAAGTTTTTTCATCTTAATTTCTTCAAAAAAGGAGAGGGCAGGACTCCCCATTCTTGTGCTCCAGTCTAAGGCACTGGGAGGGAATGGGGCGCTCGGATCTCCGTGTGTTCACAGAGCATGTCCCGCTGTCTGCGGCACCTCACACAGGCATCCACCCCTCCCAGCCCGGGGGGGCCTCACATCCCGGGTAATTTAAAGATCTGGTTTGGGAATGTCCCAGAGACGAGGCAGTGACACCTCCCATGTCATCCTGCTACAAGATTTAATTCATTTCACCTGGAATAGGGCTCTACTGGGAGGAACTCTGTGATGACTGCCCCATCCCTCTCGCCCTGCTCTGCCTCAGAGGGACTGGGAAACCCAGTCTGGGTAACCTGGTTATAAACTAACTTACCCACCTGAGCTATTGCATTTCTCTCTCAGCCACACTGGGATCAGTTTGCAAATATTGGAGCAATAAAATAAATAAAAACAAGTAAAAAAAAGGAATAAATCACACACTCTTAGAGGAAAGAAGAGCCTGCGTCTTCTCTGCCGCATCTCCCACCCACGGAGCCCTTCCCACCTACTCCAGCTCCTGGAAGCTGGTGCCCACGGAGCACCAACAGAGCACCAACAAACAGAAAGAAAGCCTGGAACTTTCAGCAAGAAGCAGAAACAGACTCTCCTGTGCCTCCTGGGCTGTCGCGTGCCAGAGAAGAGGCTTCGTGATGGGGTGGTCCATGGGAACATGGACAAGGGCACGCACTTGGGGCTGTTCCATCTCTGAGCAAACACAAACCTATGACTTTTACAGCAGTTTTGTTGCTGCAGGGAAGAGGCTCATTAATAGAAACAATTTGCATAAGGCTGGACAGACTTAGCCAACAATAACCTCTGATGTTTGCTCCTAATTCTTTGATTTATGCACTGAATTAAAATATTGCCAAGGAGATAGCACTGTCTTGCTGTATTTTTGTTTTTTTAAGAACATGGAAGAAAAGGTATGGATTATCTGAGAAGAACTCATTCACTTTGGGACAGGGTAGCCCCTTGAAGTCCCATCCAAGCCTATTTTTTTGTGTGCGTTTCTGCAGCAATTGATTTCAAGTTTTTTAACATTGCTTTCTTTTTAATAGTAATTATGAGGAATATGAAAACCTTTTATATTGTTGAAATACTCTGTTAAGAGTGCTTCATCCCTGTGTCATGGGGTGTGAATTTGGGCATTATTAGTAAAGGTGAAGGCACAGCTGAGGCTGTGGAGCAGGTACTCACCACCATCCATAGTCTCCTTTCAAGCAGGGATGAAGTCACAGGGTTGCCCAGAGCATCCTATGTTCCAGTGCAGCCCCAACGCGCCGCGGCTCCCTCCAGAGACCCTCTTTGGGAAACTCACTCTTTTATACTTCCTACCCCTCAGCGAGAAGCTCATGACGTGTCTGGGTGTCACTGACATTCAGTAGACCCTCCTCCTCCTCCTGCAGCAGCCCAGGAGAGCAGTGCCTTGGGGCTCCCTGGTGCCTCCTGAGGGCTGTGCACACGCATGTTGTGCGGAGACTCAATAAAACCAAGTGGGTTCTGCTTTTGCACTGACACATGAGAAATGGTCTGTGGGGAAGGGACAAGGGGAGCGAGTCCCCTTCCTTGTTTCCCCTCCTCTCCCTGGCAGATCCTGCTTCATCTGCTGGAGCATCCACCAGAAGCCAGTGCTGTAGGGAACGGGGAGGATACGCAGCTCCTCTGCCAGACCCTTTCTGGGGAAGGGGTTCAGCTACCCCATGAACAGTCTCAGGGGACAGGGCTGCCGGGGGCTGTGTCCCCTTCCCTGGCTCCCCCACGCTCCAGCATCCTCTGCATTATCAGCAGCTCAGGCGAGCGAGTGGACTTTCCCCCCAACACCTTTTTCTGCTTTTGAGTGCTTTTGTGTTACCACCTCCTGCGTATCAGTGTGCACCATCTTCCTCAAAAGATTTTGCACCGGTGCAGTCCCACGCCTTCCCCACTGGCACGTTACTGCACAAGTTACTGCACAAGTTTCAGCCCTCAGGACGTGGCCCCAGGGGACCTGCAGGACCATCAGCTCCGGTCCCTGCCCTCACAGGGCGTCCCTTCATTCCATCCTCTCCTGCCATGGATCAGCCTCAACGCAAATCCGTAGCTTTTGTTCTGTGTCTGCCCAAGGTGGACCCTGCTCTTGGCACAGACTCCTCTAACAGGTAGAGCCATCACCAGCTCCTCATGAACTCACCTTCCTTTCAAAGTGACTCAACATATTGGCTTTGGCACCTTGTCCTCTGCATCTTCTTACAGTATGTCACTGCAGCCGGGATGGATGGAGGAATGAAGCCCCACAGGATGGATCCCAGAGAGCGATTACAACCCCCGACGGGTTCAACTCGGGCTGATCCTGGGTTGTGCTGCGGGTCCCCTGGTTGGGGCTGGAGAAGGAAGAGGGTTCAGGGTGGACCCAAAGGAGCCAGTTCACCAACAAACACAACATTACAATGAGGGTGCTTTTATTTAAGCTAATTTAAAAAAATGTAATGGCCAACCACAGCCAAACCAGGACTTCAGTAGAATTTAAGTACATATAAGAGTCTGATCCTACTGCTGGTCACTTGCTGCCCTGCCTTTAACACCAACTGCTTCAACATGAAGCCAAATGTTTCTCTCCCTGCCCCTCTCCAGCCCAGAATAAAAACACCTGAAGCCAAGGACCCTGTGGATGGTCTCAGAGCCTGCCTAAGCACCCGCCCAGTCCCTCCTTAGACCTTGTGCCAGCCCAACTGTCACTAAAAAAACCTTCTCCATGTCTCCCCCTCGGTGGGGCGCTGCCCTGACCCCGTTCGGGGTGGTTAACGTGCCGGATGCTGGATCCCCACACCCTCACCCAAAGTCGGGGGCTTGAAGACTCTCAGGGCTTTCATCTCCCTTCCCAGGAGGTGCCCCGCGCTTCCCTCAGCGCTCTCTGAGCGCCCATCGCTGGCCTCGCAGCACGGCTCCTGGCTTATCTCCTCGGCAGGCGCAGCTCACGTCTCCGCAGCTCTATTTATTGCTCCATTTTCCCTTTGTTCATCGATTATCTCAGCAGGTACCGCTGCCTTTGAGAGCTTTATCTTTTAACCACTTCCACCAAGAAGGGCTAGAGATGAAAGACCTCTCTCCGGTACGGGCAGAATACCTGGAACCGGTGGGTGTAAAGCCTCTGGGGGCCGTGGCGGTGCCGTCGGGGGTGCAGAGCGAGGGGGACACTCGCCCCCGGAGGGGGGCACGGGCTGTCGGGCAGCGTCGCAGCCAGTCCCTCCCCAGAGGCAGCAGGCAGAGGGGTTGCAGTTTGTTTTCTGCACATACTCCGTCAACTTCAAAGTTTTGGTACGTGCCAAGTCCTGTGTTGTCAGAGCCAACTCACATAAATTGTTTTCCTTAAAAAAGGATGGGAATATTTAAAAATAAACAATTTACTAGGTCTTTATGACACTGAACCTTCTTGTACAGTCATGTTTTCTACCTAGGGAGTTCTCAAAACATTTATTAAAGCTTTGCTTAATTTGGTTGTGTGCATTTGCAGCCCATTTCACGCCTTAGTGATTCTGTCTCTTTGACACATGCCCTTTAACACGTGTGCCCCATGAGCTGTCTTTTACACAAATGTGATCCTGCAGGAGCAAACACCGCCCTTCTCAACGTGCCAGGCCTGAGCTCTGCCCTGTGCAGCCACACGGTGCTCTTTGCTCACCAGAACACATTTCTAGCCCTAAAGATAAATTAATTATTAAAAAAAATAAGAATCAAGTTACCAGGTATTTTCAGTCTCCAGTTCAAACTTCAGTTACTCTGCTCACCCTCACTGCAAGAAGAGTGGAAATCGGTGACTGAGATTTGTTGCCTGGGCTGCAGGACCGGAGCCGGGTGGCAGTTGCTCATCAATATGCCTCGTCAAAAGAAAAACACAGTTCCTAATAAATTCCACAGGAAGTTGGCTCAGAAAGAAAGATTTCAGTTCAGATTGGGTTCTACTGCAACTGAAACACTGAATTTGCTGAACTGAATTGAAATGTGTCATCTTGAAGCGATCTGACATGAAATGGCAACTCACTCGGCAGTGACATACCTCGTGGGAATTCAGTTCCTGTGTTTCCCAGCTCCGTCCCCTGGGTGAGGATGGATTTCTGGCAGCCTCTCCTTCCACTTTGGCCCACGGGGTCCCAGGACGGGGAGGATCTCGGTCCCTGCCCAGGTCGGGCGATCTTAGAAAGCAGAACTGCTCAGGCTCCGCCGCGCGTTAACGAAGGTGTAATTCATTCTGAGAAAAGCACAACACAAGGTGTTCTGACATCCTGAATTCAAAGCTGACCTGTATTTTCCACTAATTTGGCTTTGAGTGAATTGAGATGGAGACAGACCCTGAAGATTCTCAGGAGGTGGGGAGTCCCTGCAGCTCTGCCCAGGGCTGCCCAGGGACCCCCACAGCGTGTCGGGGTGGGCTACTACGGTGCTGAGAGAGCGGCACCAGTGGTTCTGGGTGGGCAAAGTGACAGCAAAGTGACATTGCTGCCGTCCAGCCACAGGCTGAGCACCAAGGGAGGGTCTGTCTACAAATTAAAGCATCCCATTCCAAACCCGGGTATCGCCTGTCCCTGACAAAGCACTGACCCGTCCCTCTGTCCCTGCTGCAGGTCTGGACACCACGAAGCACCTCGGGGAAGGACCTGAGCCACCAAAAAAGGGTTCCTGCCCTCGCTGGAGGAGCCAGAGTCGCCCAGATGGACGGTTCGGTGAGTTAAGGGTGAACCTGACTCAACTGCCTACTTCCCTACTTACGTCAAGGAGGGACCCTGACGTCCCCTCTGCTCTTTCGCTCTCCCACCTCCCGGGATCCCACACCCGGGATCTCCAACCTCCTGGTTTGCCTCCTGCCCAACACCCCTCATCTCTCCAGTACTGAGCTGGTCTTTGGAGGCCTGCGGGGAGAGCTCGGCTCAGGGAGACGGGCGGTCGACTCGGGGGGGTTTGACACAGTCATTCCTCCAGCAAACAACAAAAAAAAAGCAGAAGTGAAATTGTGAGTAAATTCCTGACATTAAGAGCGGTACCCAGCTGGGATTCCTCGCCCAGAGGAGTTCTTAGAGCGGTTGTAGGGGATGCCCTGAAAAAAGTCTCATGATTGTGATCTCAGCGTGAGGTTATTAAAAGATCCTTATCCTCCCAGCGGAGGAAGCAATCTGCGCAGCAGGCAGGCTCTGTCGGGGATGGTGGTTGCCCGTGTTGCCTGTTGGCCGGCCACAGGAGGGAAGGGCACACGCCTGCTGTCACTGGGAATTCACCCGCTTCATGCCTGCGTCATGCCAGGGGTGATGGCCTTTCTCTGCAGTTCTTTTCTGGAGGAAAAAAAAACACATACCAGCCACATTTTTACCAGATTGGCATCTGCTCTGCCCTAAAGCAGCTTCCTCAACCTGCAGTCCGGGAATCGGGCTGGGAGGAGGGAAATGGCCCCAGGGATGCGGGGGGGGGGCAGTCGGGACCCCGCTCAGTGACGTGTGTCCTGCTGGTTCCTCCGTCCCCTCGCTCCCCGGCCAGATCCGCTCCCTTTCGCTCGCCCACCCCACCAGGTCCCCGAGTACCGAGGGGCCCGGGAAGAACAGACGGGTCCCTTCTGGCCTGAACTGACGTGAGGGAGAGAGCGGTCACCCCAGAATGACAAGTGAGGAAGAGCAAGGAGATAAAAAATAAGAAGAAAAACTCCTGGGAGGTTACAGGAGCCGTGCTGGGGAGGGAACGTCACCGCTGGATGTGTCTGGGGAGGGTTTTGACGCCTTCCCTGCACCTCGGTCCCACGCAGGCAGGCAAAGCCCCGGGCAGCTCCCACAGGGTATGGAACAGCAGGGAGCAACGGACGGGGCGGGGGATAACGAGACAGCATCCTGTCCTCTAAGGGAATAGAGGGTTAAAGCATCTGCTGCCCCTGCATCGTCCTCCCTGCAGCCCTGCCCTGACACGGTGCAGGGTTTAACACCAGCCCCTGCGGTCCCTGGAAGGAGGTTGGGTGTGGAAACAGGGAACAAACCCCTCAGCGGTTTCTCCAAGAGCTCCTCCAGTCCTCTCTGTCACAGGTCTGGCATCCCTCTTGCCTGGGCTTAAAACAATAATAATAAAAAAATAATATAATATTGTGATTTTCCATTCAGTTTCTGTTGTTACCGTCACTCTGGTTTAGCTCCTTCCTGTCCTGCCCCAGAATTGGTGGCACAATTAAAATAGCTTTTTCTTGCCTGTTTAATAGAATTGAGTGAAAGAAAAAAAAGGCAAATTGAAACTAACTGTTTTGAAACTGTTTATAGAAACTACAGACTTCTGTAAGTCCCAAGTGAAGCTGTACGTGATATTTTACAGCAAAATAAGGGACCAGCCTGATAACTGCAAAAACCACTTCAAAAAAAACCCTTGAAGACCGTGAAAAAAAAGCATCAAAGCGAAAGAAGGGAACTGAGAACACAAACAGAGACATCGACTGGAGCAGTGTCCCTGCCTCCGGGCTCTCCAGCGGGTCACCAGTACAAACCCCCTGGGGGAGACTGGCAGAACCCCCGTTGGTGATGCTCCGGGTACACGGGGTAGACCTGGAATCCGGGACCGGAGGCTCTTGGTGGAAGATTTCGGTGCCGGCCCCATGGAGGCACAGGCGGTTACGGCTCCAGTCGGTGCCCGAGGACCGCGGGGCTCGGTGTGTGTCTGCCCAGGAGAAGAGGGTGCAGTTACAGTCCCTCGTCTGTTTGACGTGATTAAACACCACATTCTGCAGTGCATCGATTGCAGCTCATCTCCGAGGTGCCCAGAGAGCTGATTCCCAGCCTCTGCTGGAGTTGTACCAGCAGCTCTTACACCCCCCACGTTTCTCTCTCTCTCTCGGGGGGCAGCGGGAGTCACTGGGAACAGGCAGCAAAGCCAAGGTCCGAGTCCAGGACTCTGTTCTCCATCTCTAACCATGAGAAGAACCGTTCTGGAAGCCTGAGCCTTCCCCTTGGCAAACACCACCTGAAGCTCTCCCTACACCCCAGCAAAGCGCTCCCCCTGCTCCCTCACGAGGTGTCTGCTCCGTAAACAGCCTTTCTCCGTGCCCCTGCCTGTGGGATCCTCCCAAGGGATCCCTTTGTCACAGGTGAAGTGTTTCTCACTGCACCTCTTTCTCCTTAGAAAGTTGGAAACACGAAAGGAAGGAGACAGATTCCAGGTTCTTTTTAACGGCTTTAATTTCTATTTGCCATAATCTACATGAAGCCAGAAACCCCGAGCCCCCGCTCACGGCTGCGATGAGGGGGGGAGCCAGGCAGGGCCCGGTGCCACGGATAACTATGGAGTTTGGAGCCCTGATCAGGGTGAAAACAAACACTGTCCCTGCTGCCTGGTACTCACCGAGGATTAGGGAAAGGAGAGCACGATCTGCAGCAGTTTGGAGCCATGGAAGGGCTGGGTGTCCTGCTGTGGCCGGGCAGAGGGTGAGATGCCTGGTGGCAGCCGGGGTCCCAGCCCGGGCACCTCTGCCAGCACCACACCGGCACCAGCCACACCAGTGCTCAGCCCCAGTCGGTGGAGCATTTTTCTCACTATTCCAGCAGCCAGGACTGGGAATGCTCGGCCGGTAAAAGGCTGGGAGGAGAAGTGAGTGAAGGAGCAGAGCAAAGAGTGGGCTTTTACTGGCCCTGTGTGAGCACGAGGCTCTCGGACAGATGGCCACGCTGAAGGCGTTTTCTTTAAGGGAAAACCCAAATTATTAGTATTATTTTTAAATAAAAAGCAAAGCCTGCCTGGCTGGGGGTTTAGGACAAAACTTGGGAGGAAGAAAAGGCAAAAGGCCCCACCTCTGACTGCCTGCACCACAGCCCTTCCAACGGCACCTCCTGCTCCCTTCCCTACACAGCCTGCCCTGGCCTCCCACCTGGGCCAGCCTTTGGTCTTACTTTGATATTTTATCCCCCTAAAGCGCTATTAATCCGTTTCATTTCTTTCTATCGTAGGGATAATCCTTTATGTAAGCACAGCTTCTCTGCTGACACACTCATTGTGCCGGGAGCAGCGCAGCTTCGTGGGACCAGCCCGGGTGATGCACAGGTGATTTTTTTCTTTTTAAACCCTTGTTTATTTCCTTCAGCACCTTTTCTTTTTCCTCCTGAAGTTTATCTGCTGCGCAAACATGAGACTTTTGTCTTTCACGGGAAGGTAATAGCAGTCACGTACGTGGGTTGGTTCTTTGGAAGGGTGTTGAGATGCATAAAGCTCTTCCGAGGCCGAGTCCTCTGGAGCGAAGCCCTTCGCCTGGTGAATTGCTTTGAACAGTCTCACGAGGTGCCTTGTTCATATTTTAACATCTAAATACTTTTCAATATTTACTCTTTGGAGCCCCCTACATGTACCCGTTACTGTATTTCAGTTTTGTACATCAGAAGGGGGGTGGGGAACGGAGAATGATAAAATCTGATAATTACATTAATGCAAAAAAAAAAGTCCAGAAAACTTTAAGAGCAGTTTTTTAACCCAGGCATCTTAATAACTTCTAAATATAATTTTGTGGTGAGATAAAAGCATATTTTTGAGAACTACCCAATGCAGAAGAGAACCTTTTGCCTGCAGAAGATCCCAAAGAGCCGTGGGGACGTCAGGGGTCACAAAGCACAAACCAGACTCTCAAAAAAAAAAAAAAAAGTTTGTTTTTTCTCTTGAGGAGAAAAACAAACCAAAGACAACAACTCCCTCACCACAACACCACGTTTCAGATTTACCTCTTCATTTCCTTGTCAGCCCCTGTGGGCGTGAAGGGCTCACCAGCTCTTGGGCACCTGTGGGAGATGGTCAGACCCCACCGAGGGCACCCACCCTGTTCCCAGTAGCACCAGTACCCCCCGCTATCCCCCCCCAGAGAACACCAACCACAGCTGGGGGAGGAAGGAGCCCCAGGAGCTTACACACACCCACTCACCAAACAAAGCACAGAAAAACCAGAAAAAACAAACCACTCACCCCAGTGAGCCCAGAAGCAAAGACACAACGAGCTGGTGGGCTTTATCTGCCCCATCCTCCTGGTGGGAGGGTTTCAGTCCCGCTGAGGACCCGCAGGTGGGTGTGGGCTCATCAGGAGCTCAATCAGCTGCTCTCTGTTTCTGGTGGTGGAGGGTCTGGAGGTGTTAAGGGGGCACCGGGCTCCTGGGAGCTGGTTCCAGTGGTGGCTGTGGATGGGCTGATGCAGGAGCTCGGGGAAGGAGCTGGGTTTCTTGCGAGGGTCCCTCTTCTGCACCAGGTCCCTGACACTCATATCTGTTGTGGGCACCTCTGCCAGGGGCTCGGGGTTGGTTGGGGTCCACACGCTGCCCACTGGGAGTTTGCTCAAGAGGTTTCCATGTGCCTGGAGAAGTTATTTTGCCCTTTAAAGATGACACCTACTCACTGGGGTACACACCCGTAGCTGCAACACACCCTGTCTTTGCCAATAATTACTGTTATTTACATAAACCTTGAGAATACGAAGCAGATGAAAAGCACAAACGGCCTCTGAAAGCCGGGGCTGTTGCTCCAGGAGCGTTTGCAGCAGCCGAGGTGGGGGGTCTCCTCCTGCAGCAGCCGGGATCGTTTCATAAATCAGAGCTTTGTGTTGGCAGCAGCAATCAGTCAAGAAAATTGTATTTTTGAAGAGCAAAATGCAGTAAATAAATCTCGAGGTGTGTGGTGTGAGATGTGATCTCTGTGTAACCAAAGTGCTCCGTTGCGGGGGCTCGGCCGAGGGCAGCAGCGTCCCCGTCGGTGTCACCATCTGCAGCACTAACGGGCCCAGCCTGGGATTAAGGGAATAAACCAAACAGGAGGGAGCGATCCCGTTCGTTCCTTTAAATCTGAGTTACCTTTCTGGGAACTTCCACTTTAAACATAAAGGCAAACGCGATGCAAAGAAAACTCCTCATGAACCCTGGGGAGAGGTTTGGGGCCACGCGCTGACCCCGACCTCTCTGGGGGACGGGCTCCACCTAAGTCCTTCCTAAGCTTTGCCTTTGAAGATCCAGAAGAGTTTGGTTATTGGCAAGAACCGCCTTAGTCCATGAAAGAAGTTACGTGTCTGGTGTTGGCTTCATTGGCTTCGGTGTGACCCAAAGCGAGAGAATCTCTAGCTGCAGGTAGAGCTTTATCTGAATTCTCACACCTCGTATTTCAACCAGCCTCTGGTTATTTTTGGTGACGAGTTTCCTCAGACCAATGACTTAGTGGAACAAATAACCCTCCTCTCTTAATTACTGGCTTTTTGGCACAGTTAATTATGAGTGAGAACCCAAAGTGGGTCACCAGGTAACTCCCCCCTTCTCCTAAGGGCCTCCAGATGTGTTTTTCCAAAAGCAATCCTTTTGATTGCTGGGAATAGAAACTCCTAAAATGCAATTTAACTGGTGTAACCGTGAGCGTGAGGGATAACGGCAGGAACCACTCGCCTGCTCTTCCCAGAAACTGAAATTTGGAATTTAAATTGAACATTTACGCAGGTTTCACTGCTTCAAACTTTTAAAACCCGAATTCAGCAGCAGTCACAGGGTCTGTTTCCTCGTAAGGGGGTTCTTTTTGTGTCCACCTTTGTCAAAAACCACACCGGTACCAGAACTCCTGCTGTTCCTGAGAAGAGGAGGAAAATCCAAGCCTTCCCCTGTAGGCAGCTCCTTGTGGACTGTGCTCACAGGAGGAAAACTTCCCAAGTGATTTCTCTCTTCCCCATTTCCACTGGGTTTGCAATAACCTTTCCCACAGCCACCACCGGTCACAGCGAGGGGTGTTTGGGGCTTTGGGTGAGCTCCAGCCCCGTCGGCAGGAACTGATTCATCCTTCGCATCTGCCTTCTCCCTCACCTCCCAGTATGTCCCGTATTTCTGGAATGAATTCCCTGTTTTATTCTCCTCTGGGCTTAGGATGGAGAAAGGGCTGCTGAAAGCCCTGAATCAAACACAGGCATCACCTCCAAAGACAAGAACCAGACTACTGTGAGCTTAAAAAAACCAAACGTGTTGGATTTATTTGACTATTAAAAAAAAAAAAAAGACCAAAGGATTTAAAAAACATTTCCATCTGATATAGCCACTATTCCGTAAAAACACACTAGTTCATTGAAGCATATGCATCATGTGTTCTCTTCAGTTGTAAAGTCACCAAATGGCTTGTATCTGTGGTCGCAATTAAATGTATTTTTCCTTCAGCAGGGCCTCTCCTTACACAGGGCAAAATGGGGCATTTTCAGTAGATTTCTAGAGTTCCCAGAGGTTTTCAAAGCTCGCAACAAGCAAAACTACTATTTTTTACCATTTGTGCCGTATCAATGAGTGTCTGCTCAGACGACATGTTTTTAAGAGCATTCCTGCTCCATGCTTTGCCAACTCTCGGGCTGAGGCCACACCAGGGTATCTCAGCAGCACATAAAGGACTTAATTGGTAAAGAAAAGCAAAGAATATTGTTGAAAATAATCCTGCATCCCAGAAAAAACCCCAAGATACGTCATCTACTTCAAGACTATAATCAGTCCCTTGGAAACAGAGCTCCTGAAGTGTTGCATGAACAGGAGTGTGTTCCCATCCCTGCAGAACAGCTACTCTAGAAAAGACAAAGATTACACTAAAACCCCCAAAAGCGAGTCTTCCAGCCTCACGCAGGGGCAGCACCGAGTACCCAGAGTGTCTTCAAAGCAGAGACCTGGGCAGGGGTGGGACACGCTGTGAGCTTTTTTGGTTGTGGTAGATGAGGGCAATGCCCCAGGTCGTACCCGGTACCTCGTGTCTCTGCCCAGCACCGACCTCAGCTTTGGGGTGCCCCAGTGCCACTCACATCCCACCCTGTCCCCAGGGTGCCCCCGGGACTGGGGGCTGCAGAGGGGACGATGCACGTCCCACCCCAGCGCAGACCAACAAGGGCCCTGGAAAAAGGCTTATTTCCTCTGGGGTGCCCTAACTGGGAGAAAGGGAGAAGGCTGATTTCTGATCTAAATCCCAAACCCAACGCTGTCTTTCTAGGGCAGAAATCCCCAGCAGCAGGAGGTACCTCTCCAGATCGCTCAGACACAGGTTTGCTTTTCTGTCCCTTCTAAGGTATCCTTTGCCCCTGCGGCCCCCCTGAAGTCACTGTGCTGATCATCTGACACGTTACTGAACCCCAGTGTCCTGTGGGGACAAGCCATACAGCCAAGGACGATACAAAAGCCGTGTAGCACATTTTGAAATCAAACCAGTACTTCATTAAAAAGAGACACATGAAATAAGTCAATATTTATTCTTTCTTCTCGCTATCCTCAGTGCTGGGGTCTGCGGGAGGCTCTTCCACTGTGGCACTATTGCTCTCTGAGCCCGTGTTGCTGTCGCTGGTCCCCTCCTCCGCAGTGCTATCCACCCCTTCCTGCCCACTCTCCTTGTCCTCTGGGGTGGATGTTCCTTCCTCACCATTCTGCTGGGTTTCTGTGCTCTCTTCTGGGTGAGGCTCTTCTGTAAGAAGACATTTCTCAGTGTCATTTACGCACCAATACATTTATTTAGTTTGTGCAATTAGAATTTATGGGAAGGAGCAGAATCTGTAATAAATATGGATATTCCACAGCAGTTCTTTCTGTCACTAAGAGTGTACAGTACCAGGCACGGCTCTGAGAGAGCTCTCAGTGCTCAGTGGTGCTGCCACACGGTGTCCCCAGAGTCACCTGCAGCTGCCTGACCTCAGAAACCCTGCCATATGTGCCGGGTTAAACCAGAAGCCCCGGAACTCAAACTCCTTGGTCCTCTTTCCCTTACGCTCGTGCCGTTACAGCATCGACTCTGAGACATTGGCTGCTGACACTCTTCAGTACAACACTGTCTTCTAATTCCACTGGTCAGAACACAGAGACGCTGCAATCAGCTCTAAGAGCAGCACCCAACGGAGCGCAGTCCTGTCATCCTGGCTGGGTGCTGGCTCTGGGACAGGGAAACCCTCTCGGCTGCTCCTCACTAAGCCATGTCTAGAAGGTGGGTTAGGTTTAGAAAGCAATCTTCTTTGCCCTTGGTACCTCACACAATGCGTTACACAGGCCTCTGTGGTGTCCTACTCCTTCCCCTTTTAAAAAGGAGCAATTTAATGAGACAAAGCGAAGGCCTGTGTTCACCAAGTTAACTGTTCTGAATGCTGTTCTTCTGAAGCCTCTCCCTGCTCACAGCAAAAGCACCAGCCGTCCCTGGCTACGCTGAGCCCCTGCAGATCCCTCACTGCTCATCCTTCCACGTCTCCAACCGCAGTTACCTGTCTCCATCGGAGCGCTCTCCTCTTCCTTCTTCTCCTCTGCCTTGGCAGCTGCCTGCTCCTCCTCAGCCGCTGGGTTATTCTGACTGCGTTCCGCTTGCTCCGCTGCTTCCTTTTCCCTTTCCTCCTGCCTCTTGCGAGCCTGTTCCTCAGCCTGAGCAATTTCAGCTGCAATTTTTTCCATGTCCACTTCCACCTTCAGACTGCATAACTAGCAATTCAAAAAAAAGAAAGCTCTGCTACCACCTCAGTTACACTGAAAACCAAAACATCAATAAAACCCATTCATGACTTCAATATTTCTACAAGCAGCATAATTATTTTCATTCCTTTATATCAAAAGCTTTAGTAACCAGGGAGGGAGACACAAGCAAATTAACACAAGAAAGGGGATAAAGAAACCACCTAAACCTTGTTATCTGACGGCAGCCAGGGAGGGAGCAGCATGTTCTGTATGAGCTGCTCTGGTGAACTCTGCCAGTCGAGCCCGAAGGCACTTCTGAAGTGCACTGGCTGAATGTCACCACTAAAGGTCACTGAAGGAGCATGAAATAATACAAGTGCTGCGGGTTTTCTAACCCCCCTCCCCTGCCCCGGACACTGCCCTCAGTCATGTAATTACTCCTAATTGAATCAGAGCCAAACAGGAGCAGGCAGAGCACTTATACAAATGGGCAACACACAGATTGCTCAGAGTTAGTGGAGAAAAGTGGGAGTTGTACCCTTTTAAGCTCGTTGTTAAAGGATTCTGTGCTTTCCAAAAACTTCCTCTTCTTTTCCTGGTGGCGCTCTTCAATTTGCAGAAGCTCAGCTTCCAGTTTGCGCTGGAAATGAAATAAACAGTCAGAATCTTACTGTGCGGTCACCTGAGGAACTGCACAAAGCTCACAGCTACATATAAAAGTATTTTGACCGGTATTTTAAAATACACCATATAGTATTAGAAACCTCCTTATGCCTTCCTTCATCTAACACCCAAGAGCTAAGGAGTTTGTATTAGAAAGTATGAACAATAACTGGGTCTGTGCAGTCACTCAGGGTGATTGGAAGTGGAAAAGAGGGTGTGCTTGAGGTGAATCCTCCAGCATAAAATCCATGCATTTTATACTGCACAGGTATATATACATATATATATATATATAAAAATACACACACACACACAACACACCAGTTACATTCTCTAATGGAGAAACATCACAATTCAGGGAAAAGGAGAGCCTCCACCCCTTTTTTAATGTTGTTAATTAAAAAAAGCAGCAAATCTCTCTCTAATTCTGATCTCTCAGTTTTCTTCTCCTCCACGTACATGGACTGTTCTCACAGAGTTCTTTTGTGAACGGGCGTGTTTGGAAAACACCAGCTTATGCGCAAGGCTCAGTGAAACACACGTGTGACCTCACTCCATTTCCTTGTATGCATTTAACTTCCAATGAAAAAATACTACAATAGGGAGGATTTACTGTAATAAAGAAGCGTTACAAATAAGCTTATGTGTCATAAGCCACCCGAAAGTCACAGCTCTACCAGTCCCTGTTAAACAGAAGACTCACACTACAAACAGAAGAGTTACGTATGATAATGAAGAGCTATAGAATTAATACTTCAGGACAAAATGCAGTCTAACATGATTCTCGGTAACAAAAGAGCACAGAAGGTGAAGTCTCACACCTCCCAAGGGAGCCAGAGATGAGCTATTGGAGCGCACAGAACATTGACACCCAACAAGAATAGTCATGTAGATGATCAAATGATCCGAGACTTGGAGTACAGCCCAAGCCCTTATGTTTTAGCTGCCTTAATATCAATTATCTTTACCTGATGAACCATTAAAGACTGAACCTGGCGTTTAAGAACTTGCATTCTGGCCGTAGTGACGACAGAGCGGACGTCGGGCACCACACTCTCACTCAGGATCTCACTGATGAGACGGTGGTTCCTCTGGAAGCGAGCCGTGGCCGTGTGCTTCATAGAAAACCCATCGTCGTAATCTGGAACAAGAGTTTTAAGTGTAACTGCTTTAACGAGTACCAAGTCTAATGACACTGCACCCCCACTACCAGTAATCACAAACAAAATAAAAACCTTAATGCCAGTTGCTGTCGTGTCACAAGGTTCATACAAATGAATACGGACCCTCAGGTAAGGAGAGAAAAAGCCGGTGTGAGGCTGGAACAGCATCTGCCCTGCACAGCTCCAACAGCGCTTGTTTCACACGCATTTCCCAGGTCTGACGTTTGGATTGACCGGTATTCACTGCGTTGCTTTCCACATTTCCAGAGTAAGAACAATTAATACACCAAATAAAAGCCCACTCCTGATTAATCCTGTTACCAGAACAATATCCAGTGCAAAATACTAACAGGAGAGTGACTCCTCTATAAATAAACTTTGCTCACAGATCAAAAGGACTAATTTTTTTGAAACCCTGAGGAATGAGAGGATGAAGCAGTGATACATGTTCACTCACTGCTGAAATTCATAGCAATGTAACAAGAGGATCCAATGATTGATTTATAGAAAATGCAGTTCTCTACGGAACAGCGACTGAAAAAAAAAAAAACCACTTCAGGAGAAAAAGAGAGGAGCAGAGAGGTGAGAGGCTGGTCTCCTCACAAGCTTCTTGCAGAGAAAAGAAATTAAAGGAAGCCCAACAGGAACTAAGCTGCCTTGTGAGACCTGCATCTAGAGGATTAACTACAAAGATCGAAGAATATTTCAAGTCAAGGATTGTTTTTTTTCTCTCTGATCAAATTAGAAGAGATCCCAATTTATGGCAAGATACTGAACTTTGTCAGAATTTAACATGAAGTACAGCATTATGTTCTAGGGACTCATTTTGGAAGTAAAATTCAGTTTGATGCTACAAAGCAGAACAAAATGACATGTTTTCCTACACTCAGCAGCACTCAAAAGCTTCCAGCCCATGGAAGACAGAAGTCTTCCTGGCCTTTCAACATCATAAAAATCAAAACACAGTCTGCAGTTTTGCTGTCAACAACCTGTCTACAAAATAGACTTGAAAAAATCCAAGTCAAACTATTAGAATTTAAAGCCCAGTAATTAAATAGCATTAAGTAGTGGTGAGGAAATAACTTGGAAGAAATTTCTGAGTATAATTCACCTTTAGTTGAGTATTAAAATCAGTTATGTATGAATTATCTTCCAGAACGATGGTATGGAGAAAGGTCCAGAGGCTGAATTTATTTTACATCAAGTTCTAATGGAGATCACTCTCTCACTGGTCACACAAGTATTAAGCAAATTGGTCCCCTTAAAGTTGTGCCTTTGTCCTCTTAATAAGGTTCCTTTTACACCAACAGTTCTTGATGCCAGTGACACGCAGGATGGGACAGAAACAAGGCTTCTCTCAGAGGAAACAACCGCTGTTCTGTCCCCGCTCAGGGCCCAGGCAGCTGGTTGTGGCCGAGCTCAGCGGGCGCAGGCACCACAGACCAGGCTCTGAGGTCCCAAAACGCCACCTCCTGGGACACATTTATGAATTCTGCAGACACCTCACGCCGGGGAAAGCACTGTTTGCCATGAGCTTTATCTCAAGGGTACGCTCTTAGATGGGGGAGAGAGAAAAAGGGCGTATCTGACCGAGAACATTTTTCACCCTCAGGTTTCGACAAGTATTTGGTGATGGACGTAGGCGCAGACCTTGGGTGCAGGAGTGAGCTTTCCCCTGGGTGGGGTGTGTTTCCTTGCAGTCAAATAAACCTTCAGAATTTTCTCATCAGCTTGTCAAGGGCAAGGGTAACATTTTCTAAACAATCTCAAATGACAGTTGTTGAACACATTCAAAGCTCAGGTGCTCTTAATGACACCAGAGCTCTGCCTGTCAGAACCACATCCTTCTGGTAACAAAGCACAAAATTCCATTCACGCTGGATTAAATCAGGCATCTAAGCCTTTTACGAGGCATGTGTTAAAGCCATTACAGAGCTTTAAGCAGACTTGGTTTGAACTCTAAGCATTACTTCACACATAATTAAGGAGCTGGAATAGCTCATGCCATTTGTTTTGCCTCCTTGGCTTTTGGAAACAAGACAGCTGTCAGCTGGATGAAATAAAGTGTGATAATGAAAACCAGTATTAAAGGTACCAAACCAGAAAGGAAGCCAGTTAAGCGTTGTGAAAGTGACACACTGATAGTTTTCCGTATCTGGCATCCATTCCCACCGCCGGTCCTGTAACGAGACTGTCCCACGGACGCGCACACGGAGTCCTCCCCGCTTACCATCGGGATCCTCGGCGGGCTGGATGCTCATGTAGGGCTCTCCCTTCTCCATGCGCGACTGCCGCTGCCGGCTCTCTTCTTCCAGCGCCGCCTCCGCGCGGCTCTTGGCGTTGATGTAGGCGAGGTAGGCCGGGGAGTTATGGTAGGCCTTCATGGACTCATTGTACTCTATCTGAAAGGTGACCGACACGGTTTGATTGCACCAGGGGAGCATTTCAGAGGTGCCGTAACTGCAGTCTGTGCAACTCACACTGTGGTCACACGGACAAAGCTGGTTTCAATCATCTGGCTGAGACACTAATGACCAGATTCTCTCAGTCTTTCTTTCTACAAATTAGAACTTCTTCCATAGTCATTCACGTTTTAAAAACACTACCTGAGCGCTTTTAGGTACGTTTCGGTTTTAACACCTGAGAAGTCTCACAATAGTTTTGCTTTGTAAGATTTAAAAATCAAACAGCTCAGAAGAAGGCATTTATGATCAGACAAACTCTGATAAGATTAAAAAGATGAGTTAGAATAGTGTCAGTTAATTCTCTGCAGTTCTAACTAGATCTTTGATTCCCATTTCTTCTCTTCCCTTATTCCAGTATAACATGGAACAGTTTTCAAAATAACTTACGATTTTTCCGCTCTTTGATCCATCCCTGCACTGGGATGACACAGAATGTGCAGCCAGGCTACCGTCTCCTCCCGGCAGCAGGACTGCATCACTATTTTCACCGTCTTTGAAGGATTTTCCCCTTTGAATTGCTTTGTTTAACCTCATTATTAAAATTTGCCAAGAGATATTTCCAATGAAAAATGAGATATAATCTACAGTATTGTTAGAAGTACCTAAATGTCTTGTTTTCTCTATGATTAGGACTGGGACGCTTCTAATCTCGGCACTGTAAAAATATAAAGAAGATGGCCCCTGCCCCAAGGAGCTTACAATCTAAATACCATTGCCAAGTTAAAAAATAGAATTCCTTGACTTTTTTTTTTTTTTTTTCCAACTAAGAGCATCCAGCTTTTAAGTACTTCCCTATTGACTTGGAATAAAACCAGCTTAGATTAGACCACGTCACACGCAGCCTCGGACGCCTGCCAGGTTTTAGCACAACTCGGCAGCAGGACCGTTCTCCCTTTGTCCCTCAGGACCACAAAACCAGGCTTGTAACGCCTCAGCACTTACCAGCCTGGACACGAGGTGGCTGTCACCTTCTGGCATTAAGATCAATAAAACCAAACCACAAGAAAACCCTAAAAGCGGTAGCATTTCTCTGTTAAGAAACAAACACTATGCCATAGCGTGGAGTTACACCAGTTACACCAGGAAACCCAAACCCTACGTGACTGGAAGTCTTTTACGAACCCGTTCATGACAACAGCGGTAGTTGCAGAGCACCAGTTTTGAAAGAGGATTTTGGTGTTGAGACAATCTTTTCAATACTGATGTTGTACAATCAAATCCATTCATTAAACAGTTAAAATCGACACTCAATTTTAAATACTTCATTTTGAATTAGGTCTAAAAACTGACCAGTCACAGTTGATGTACAGTTATTTAAAAAAAAAATCTAAAAGACGTGTCAGGACATACTTCCATTTACGTTACATACAGGGCTCTCGTGAATGCCTCATACACCACTGCATGGGAAAGATGAATTGTTCTTCTCAGGCCAGTTCCTAGAAGAATCAGCTGTAATAAACATCCCAGATTTCTTCCATTTACCTTTTCAGCTTCATATTCATTCAAATACTCTTGCTTCTCTTCATCAGTGAGATCTCGCCACATTCCTCCAATAATCTTGCCAATTTCCCATAACTTCAAATCAGGATTGGACGCCTTCACTTGGTCCCAGACCTTAACAGAAACAGCTGGAGCTTTACTAATGATATCTAAATACTTCCAAATTAAACATTTTATATTGTCATCTCAGTGTTCTTTCTGGAATCACCACGAAAAACAGGATTAAGTTAGGAATGAGTCTGGCTAAACTATCTCGGTTATTTTCTGGGGCAGGAAGTCAGTAGGAAGCCATCTACTGAAACAGGCAATTGCTGAAATGGCTTTGGTTTCATGAGAATATTGCCTTTAACCCTCTTAATGCTCTTCTTAAATGCACATCGCTGCATCTCTGGGAAAAAAAAAATGCTACTGAGTAAACACATCCAGCAGTAGATTATGATAAAGAGTACTGAGCTTTTTCAGATCAGAATGTAATATTTCAAAATATTTTTCAGTCTTGCTGATCAATTTGAGTTCCAACAAGTTCTGACTCCACCAAAAAAGTTTCTAACTTTATAGGGAAAAAAAAAAAAAAGAGAGAGGAGAGCTGCCAGTGTTATTTCTTGCTGCGCCACTTGACTTTTTTTTTTTTTGTGTGTGTTGATGGTTTTTTGCCTAAGACAGACAGTGCTGGTAAAGATACTTTACCAGAAGTGGAAGAAACTCCTTCTGGCTCCCCTGCTTCAGCCAGGCTGCCATGCCCTCCCCATGCCCCATCAGATGTCAGACTCCACAAGAGTCTCTCTCCTACTTTCTGTCAAACAGTTCACAGAATAGCGAAGCGACCGTTGCCACAGGCTAAGGTGGTGAAGAACATGCAAAGTCCACTCATCGCTACTCTTCCGTCCAGCTACAGCACTGTACCAAGCCCAGTTTACGCAAGGAATACTTCCTTTATATAAAAAAAGTTCTGTCAGTAAGTCACGGGAACTTCTGATTGTGGCAGGGTAGATCCTTGTCAGCAGAGACAGTGGTAGGAATTATCATTTTAGAGAAAACTTTTCCCCCCAGAAACTGGCAACTGTGTGAACAGACTACTGCTGCCTTTGTTCTGAAGGGCAAGGCATCTGTACTTTACAATTCCCTAAAAAGAATGTGCAGGCTGTTAGAAGTAAAAGTTTAGAAGCTGAAACTAAGATAACAGCAATTAATTGTTAGCACATACCAACACTAACGTTTATTATGACTCGTTTGACACTGTATACCCACCTTCCGGCTGTACCTCATGTAGGGCATCAGGGGCTTGTCTGGGGGTTTGGGGGGTTTTGGAATGGTAATACCAGAGGAAGCCTATAAAAGAACCGAATAAATCCATTCGTTAATGTGATCGCCAGACAGTTTCTATACACACTACTTTTGGAAAACATTCATTCTTGTGCAGTTAACACAAACAAACCACACGCACCCACCAAGCAACAGCACCAAAACTACCCAAACCGTGAACAGGTACCGGCTAGACCTGGTCTCAGCCAGATTTCTGCAATCTAAGTTTGTCCTTTTATTTGTAAGTCTGCAGAGTAGTAACTACATAAATCTTCAAAGGGCTCCATATTTCTAAATCTGAAATACACCACTTAGAAACATCCATGGAAACACCAATTCCAGCTGGTTGTTTTCCTCACTTCTGATGAGCAATTTGTTGTACCTGTTTTGACAAATTTACTGTGGCTACTGTAAGGGTGAAAAAAGTTTAAGATCATGAAGTTATCATGACATATTTTTATTTTCAGATAATTTTAGCAATATATTTGTCTGCAAAACATGTCAGTGCTAATTTGCAGCCAATTAAACTACTCATTGTAAAAGGAAAACAACCCTCTGCAACTGATCTGTCCACATGCCTGTTACCTGTACCTGAGCTGTACTGAACTGTCCTAATTAGCCTCTAATAGCCTTTGTGCTCTGCTCTTCCTTGGTTTGTCCGCTGGCAAGCACACTGTTAATGCTGAACAAGAGGGTGCTGAGCACTAAGTGTGGCTGCACCCCCTTGTCCCCTCGTCCCACAGAGCACCCAGAGGCTCTTCTAAACCAGCGCAGGGACCCGGCTCCAAGAACCTCTGCTCTTCGAGCACTTACACACACGAGGAGTTCTCGTACATTAAGTGGGAGCATTTTCATGAGAAGAGAAAGCAGTTTCAAGATTTTTCAGGACTAGGGCCATAGATGAACAAATACTTGTATTTGGCCAAGAAGGCTCATGGTCAGAATTCAGCTTTCAAATTTTTCCTCCTGCTATTTTTTGTTTTGCTGAATTTATGGAGCTCTATGAGACAATGCATACAGAGTTGTGTATAGATATAAATAATGTACATGAGGTATATGCATTACCAAAATGTACACATAGATACACATACAGATGGATTTGAAAAACATCAACGGAAATTGTTTAATGCTTTTAAATTAACAGGAATTTAAAGACACCATACATATACTGCTATATGCATGGCAGAGAAGGCTGTATATGCTTATGACATACAGAAACAATGGAAGTTCTCAGACAAAACCTAACTTATTCTCCTATAAGGAGAAAAGTCTACATTCGGAGAGTGCGCTCAGTCAAGTTCCAGCTTGTCTGGGGAAGGTCTTTTTTGTAAACATTTTAACAAACCAGATCAGCTTCATGTATGAAGTCTGAAAGGTTTATATGAGAGAGGCGTAAGAAGAGTATGCTTCATTAAAAGCACCATGTATTTGTTCTTTATATCACGTTCCAAACTAATCAGATGTTTTGAGGTATAAAGTTTTACATGAAAAACCTTAAAGTTATGAGAATTACAGGAACTTAAAAAAAAAAATCAGGGATTTACTCTATTTCTGTTGTGTTAGTTACGAAAATGCTACACTTCCACAGTCTGGTTTTGTTTCCTAATGGCACCCAGTGCTCAGGGCTTTAGCTGTGTCTGAAAGGAGCTGTCACCTCTCTCGTCACTTGACTCCCTCTCACTTTGTTCACTCCACGAAAAATGAATGTAACATCCATTTTCCACACACTGACAGAGTACGAGATCTGAAAGGATACTATTCTGTTACCACCACAGTTTTGTTGAAAGAAAGTAATTTCTGAGCTTGGGACTTTGCAGTTATTACCAGACTAAGACTGGAAAGAAAAATAAAGCTTGTATCTCTTGTGTGCCTCAACAGTATGATGCAACCACTATCGATGATCTCCAGTTTGCAAAATGTTCTTCCTTATTTTTGTACCAATAAACCTCAATAAAGAGTAGTTCCCTCCCTCCGAGAACCTGTACCCACGCTACAGAACTTCTCCTGGGCATGCAGTGGGCACTGAAGACCGCAAAGTCTGTCTTTTTGGAATTCTGCATCATACACGATTACCACATTTTTCTCTGCTGAGTTGAAGTCCGCTTTCCTGCAAACGGTTTCAGAGCGAAAGGGAAGGGGGGTAGGGTTGGGGAATAAGAATCAGAAGTAATTCTTTGTTTTTATAAAGAAGCGGCAGCAGCCAAGACTCAGAAGAACCTAACTCTAAAGCCATTTCTGGTCAATTCCTGTTGTTTGCCGGAGGATGTAATAGTTGATTCTCCTACCGTGACCCGGCTGTTGGTGCCCGGGTTCCCTCCCAGCCTGTAGTTGTTGTAGGCCAGATGGCTGTATGGATTGTATCCCACAAACCCTGGTGTGCTGGGCATTTGCTGATGGAAACAAATGAGACAAAAACACGAATGAGAAATGAGCCCAAACGAGGAAAACACAGAAATGAAAATGAACTGCAATATGGCATGCAAAAGCAACCAGAATTTAAACAAGCAAATGAGGTGTAGCAGTTGGTATCTTCTCAACACACAAAACTTACTCCAGTATAAACCTATTAAGGAAACAGGATTTTTAAACAAATGTGTCACTACAAATTTCTATCTGAAGCTGGTGATTTTATTTCTATTAAGCGTGTACCTCATTTGAACAAGTATTCTATAAATCCAGCTCATGGCTAATAACATTTTCCAACATAAGCCACCAAGTAATTCAGAAAGACTCTTACACCCAAAGGGTGACGCTTCCAAGGCAACACGGCACCTGGGAACGGGGCAGAAATCCCCAGCAGCAACACTTACTACTGCAATGAAAATCCCTGCTTTTCTTCCCATCCTTCTGCCTTTCCAAGAAATACTACACTGTCAATGAACTGGGGGGATGAAACCTCTCCAACACCATCTGTGCACCACTCCCAGTATTTGAAGACGTTCTTGGCGGTTTGCAAAATGTAAGTATTTTGGGGAGCTGGGACTGGGAAGCTGGGAGAGAAGAGCGTTCAGAGACCCCCTTCTGCTGAGGCAGCTGCAGTCGGGCAGAGCTGAGGTGTCCCTGCAGCAACAGCCACAGGTCACAAACTACACACTCATCTTAACGATCACTGAACCTGAGGCAATTTAAGAAGTTAAATCAATACATCTTCATCCATTCTTAGAAGTGGATGGAATCATTCTCACCTAAGCAACGTAGAGAAGAATGTCATTTATTTACAATCCCTTCTTACTTATCATCTACATGCAATTCAGGACCAGAAGGTTCACTGTATTCTCCTCCTCACATAAATCTCTCTCCTGCCTTTTTCCATTATCCCTCACTTCCCAAGTAAATTTTGTTTGGAAAAACACAGATCAACTATTTAATAGTAATTGTGAGCAAGTCCTGCCTGTGGTGGTCCTGCCATTCCATTGGGATTCATCAGATCAGACATTTTAGTGTCATCCACAGTGTGTCCCACCCTTTAGTGGCACTTTGGCCCTAACAAGAATCACACATTCCACTGCTGTTTTAAGGTGATTTGCTGACTGGATCCGTTCTAGATTATGGTTAAAAAAATCTTACAAATCAGTTCAGGACTCCAGGAACCAAAGCGTGACAAATACAAACACTGAACAAAAATAACCTATGAGCTAAACTATATTAACTTGTGAAGTTTGCAAGAATATGTAGACACACTGCAGTTAGTTTATTTCTAAATGTACAAATACAGAGTAAAATTATCCTATAACATTCCGCCCTCAGACATGTATTTTATTGCCGAACTTTTTAAACTCAGCCCCAGCAGTTGACATTTACTCAATCTGTGCGTCTGTGATCATGACATACACATTCACTGTATAATGAGACACCATTTTACTATAGTTTTCTGTATTACCATAACAACAGGTTTTGAATATGTTGAACTACACCTCTTCAATAAAATCAGATGGCAATTGTAACCTCCGTCTGCTTAATTCTTTATTTCTGCAAGACAGGATTTAAACGTTACAAGGGAACTACCTTGCATTACATGGAGAACTTTTACTTCATCTATAACACTGTAGTTACAAGAACTACTGGAATATTTGTTGACTGTAGTAACTGGAACTGGCTGTGGAAGAACAAGCAAGGTTATTTTTATGGCTTGCATTAACAGAGCACAGACTGTCATCTCAAGGACTGTATAAAATATAAATATCACAGGAGATGCTTGAAAGACAGGTAACACACGCCACTAGTTGCAGTTTTGAAATTAGTTTTATGTACCCTTCTGAAGGCTCTCAGCTTGACTAAAAAATGTACCACATGGGGATACACCGTTAGCAGCACCTGTACCCGTGCCATGCCCCAGAGGAATCGCACACACATGCAGATCTCCGTGCCGGGACCCAGCTGTAAGAGCAGATCCCATCAGGTCCCTCCTAACACTGGCACAGATCTACTAAGTTGTGTGCAAAATGAAAACTCTGAACAAACTATCCAGATAAAGTTTTATTTATGTAAACTTATATATTTATACAACATATAATTTTCAAGCCTCTTTATGTGTAAATCACGGCACAATAAACCTGAAGGATCACACGTAACCTAGATCCCATCCTGCAGTTTCCATCCCAGATGCAGAGCTCAGGGACACTCTATTGGGAAACAGCTTTCAAATTGTCTTTGGTAAAAAAAATTCACTATAGCATCTCTGCTCATTCGTCTGTACAAAATATTTGTGAGTGAGTATGTTACTCCTAAAACACAAGATATTTAGAAATGTGAACGCTGCAGGAGAGGTGCATTTGCTTTCAAATGCTCTCCTGGCCACAGCACACTGGCATTTCTATACCTTTTTATACAGGCATGAATGCAATTGGACATGATTCAAAGCTGCTGTTCACGTTTTGCCCAGTGCCATTCCATACTGTTTTACTAGAAAGTATTTCTTACACCACAGACTCCAAAACACCAGTGATTTCAAGAAATTTGAGTAAGAACTGGCATCATGACTGTTTCATTATTCTGACCCAAGGTAACAGAATTTGGCATGTTCCTGCAGCCAGGTGCAACAGAAACATGGGAAAATGCACCGTTTGCCCACGATTTGGGCAGGAGTTGAGTGGGAAGCTTTAGAATTAAATATATCAGTTTGTTCTTAAATATTCCAGTATGCTGCTGCAACTCACTGTGAGTAATTTTACACCACCCGACTGCTTACAGAAAATTCAGTTTATCTGCTGGATCTAGCCTTAAAGGTGAAACAAATTTATTCAGCTTCTCTTCCACAAACTGCTTAAAAAAATAATGAAATTAATTTAAACAGTGCGTATCATATTCATAATGAAATACAACTAGTTTGTGTTTCTGATACAGGAAGGTGATGCAACTCCGTAATTACTGCTCTGGTAAGTCACTAAAGGCTGTATTACCAGCTCTGTGTTAATGAGAAAAATCACTATACTTACGGTTGCAGGAGCTGGGGTAGGAGGTGGGGCATAAGATGGCCTTTCTGTTAAGATATAAATGTAAGCAATTTTTTTTTTTTTCTTGAAAATTTGAATGAATTTTTTATAAGGCATGTGCTGAGGCAAGTGTTTTTAAGCAATTTACAAAAACAAGTCAGAAATCCTGCTCTCAAAGACTATGCATTTTGCCACTGAAGAGAGTAAAGCAAAGAACACAAGAGAAAGCAAGGAATTAAGACCACACCACCGCTATATTGCTAACCTTTTATTTAGGCATAAGACTGAGGAATATCAAATCCATTCATATGCACATCAATTAAAAAGAGGGCAAGCAAAAATGCAGTGAAACAGGACTGAGGAGAAGCTGTGATATTTGGATTTCCTATGAAAATAATATGCCAGAAATCAGCCACAGAAAGATTTAAGGCCAAGAGTTTGGTCAGAAGTGACTACACTTCATATCCTTCCATTTAGTGCAAGGAGTAATAGGATTCTCTCACAAACAAGTTCTGCTGAACCAGATCCTTAATTCATCAAGGTAAAGGAAGAAAAATCTGAAAACTTACTTGACATTTTGATAGGCAAATTTTCAGCCACCTGACATTATATTTGTACTTCTGAAAGACAAAAGAATATCATGCTATTAAGTATTATGCCTTTGCTTCCCCAAATCTTTGAAACTTCAATTAGTATAGTTACCATTGATTACCAAAAGGCTTGCCAACTTTGAAATAAAGACAAAAGTGTTTAAAAACTGAGGTGTTATCTCTCTGAAAAATGGATGTACTTTCCAAGGAATCTGGCCTTAAAGAGCTGTGAAATAACACTCAGGTTCATGTCATCTTCATATTAAAGGTTTTAAGTATTCTTTTTCCTTAAGAAATAAAAAGGGTATATGCCATTATTTTACACTGATTGTTTCAGGAAACCAGTATGAACGTAAAAATGAGCGAATTAAATGGTATCTCCTTCACATGGTACAAAAAAAAAGCAATCACTCAACACAACAGCAGTATCACAGACCATGGGATACGAGCACATTTAATCTTTTAGCAAAAGGCCTTTTGGTACTTAAAGGGAACTGGTAAGAAAGATGGGGACAAACTCCTTAGCAGGGCCTGTTGCAACAGGACAAGGGGTAATGGCTTTAAACCGAAACAGAGAAGATTTAGACGAGAACTAAGGAAGAAACGTTTTAGGTGGTGAGACCCTGGCCCAGGCTGCCCAGAGGTGGGAGATGCCCCATCCCTGGAGACACCCCAGGCCAGGCTGGACGGGGCTTTGGGCTTTAAAGATCCCTTCCAGCCCAAACCATTTGCTGATCCTACGGCCCATCAGTGTGTACGGAAAAACCACTATAACAAAGCAATATGTTTTTCTGGCTTTCTTTTCAAATAACCCCACGAAGTCCTAACACAAGTCGGGCCTCTTTTTGCAGTTCCCCGTTAATCCCAGCCTTGCCTTCGGACTCGCACCAACTCTTCAACCCGGGGCGCCTGCTCGGGCCCGGAGCGGTACCGCGGTCCTGCCCCCCCCCCCCCG
>JAHREE010000321.1:41753-136019 GCA_033628505.1 Tringa tobata | reverse complement strand
CCCCCCCTCCATGCGCGGCGGCTCCTCGCCACGCCGCGCAGCCCCCCTCCGCGAACGGGCCGGGGGCCGAGCCCAGGGCCTGTCCCCTCGCTCCCCTCCAGCTTAGGCCGCTTCCGAGGCCGCGGCGTGCCCCGGGGCCTGCCCGCCCCGCCGCTGTAGGGCCAGGCCGGTCGGGCCGCCCCGACTCACCCGCTCCGGCCGCGCTCCCTTTGTTCCCCTCCAGGCCGGGGCGGCGGCGAGGACGGCGCCTGCGCGCTTGGCTCCGCACTTTCGCCACGCCGTACCCACCCTCCTCCAACTCTGCCGGTGGCGGGCCCGGTTTTCAAGGGGGGTGCGGTTAGCACGCCCCGGAGCCCCCGCCGGGCCGAGGCCCTCCCAGCACCCTCCGGGGGTGGCGGAGGCCGGTGGGGGGTTGTGGCGAATCTGTGGGACGCGGAGGGCCGAGGCAGTCAGGGAACGGGGTGCGGCCCCCGACGTTACCGGGAAGGAGATGCCGCCTCGCTGAGGGGGTGTGTGTGCGTGGGTGTTACGGGCGCTTCCAAGCACCGTGCGGGCCGGGCTGCCCACACCGCAGACTTGCAGTCTCCGGTACCGGGCTCGTCCCCTTCGCCCCGCCACAGCACGGGGAAGCTGCGGGCGGTTTCCCGCCTTCACGTTCCTGTCAGCGTTTCCCACAGGCAGGCTTACCGGCTTCCCCCTCAGCAGCCCCGGCCGGTGGTCGTATGCCCGCAGCGGCCGGGCCGGGGGAGCGGCAGCGCTGTCTGCCGGTGGCGAATCTGCGGCGCAGAACCGGCAGGTCGGCGGCGGCCATAGCGCCTCGCGCCCGCCGGCGTTTGGCGCCTTTTTTACCTCAGAGGAGCCCTGAGGCGCTCGGGGTCGCCGAGGAAAATGGGGCAGTGCAGGGCCCGGCTCCGAATAAATCCGCAAAAGGCAGGCGAGAGCGGGAGCTGAACCGCCCTGGGAGCACAGGGTAGTCGTTTGGCTGTGTAAACTATGGCTGGGGAATGGTGTCTCTTTGAAGAGAGGCTGAAGGGGCTGTGGCACTCCCTCAGCCCCGCGGCCCTTGCTGTGCCCGAGGGCAGTGGCGACATGGCGGTGAGAGGGCCTGGGGAAAGCAGGTCAGCCTGTGGTGTGGCGTGAGGGAAGGCCACTCCTGCGGTGAAGGCCCAAGGTTATAGATCTGCATAGATTGTAATTTCAAACTGAATGAGACCGACCAACTCAAACACTGTCACAGCAGATCGCGAGTTACAGACTCATGGAATTGAACAGTTTCTTGTAGAAATTTGCGAAGGTATCACACAGGGCAGTAACGAGCTCATAAATAGTAAACGCTACACCTGGGTTTCTGAGGAAAATGAAGAAGTTCAGACCTCAGCATTCAGCATAAGAGTCTTACACAGTAAAAACTGTTAAAGTGACTGAATTAAATATGAAAACTTAAGGTCTGGCAGTGAAGTGATGTCATACAGCTAAGATATATTCCTGACATCCATAAAGGAGGTTTTGGTGGATCTGGTGAATGTGGCAGCTGAAGGAAAGCCAAATGGGTGATACCTCCTTAAGCCACAAGGATAGTAGAAGATGAAAAGAAGAAAAACTAACAATGTGATGCCGGGTTGCTGCAAGTCAGGCCCCTTTCTTCTTGATGCCTACAGTTTGGCCCAGTTTGCTTTTGTTCTTAAGCATATTTTTATGAAGAAGTCATGAGACAAGAGCTCTGCCCTCTCGTGCTCACAGTCTGCTATCAGTGGCCACAATGGAAATTTATTGACGTGCAGCAGAATAGTCTGTAACTTCAATTTGATAAGTAAAAGAAAGTAAGAATTTAAATGATTCCTCAGCCAGCCAGATACGCCTCTGTTCAGTGGACCATTTTCATCTGGGCGGAACATTTGTAATGAGGTGAGAAAATCCTTGCTAAGAGGTGGAAAAAAACCTGTTTTTTACCCTGATTTTGACCATTTCATGCATTCATCTCTGGTTTATTTATAACATGGTTTTGTTGGTAGTGTTAAAATGCATTTAATGTTGATAACATTAAAATAAATTCTAAATTTGCACATCTTAATGAAATATTTATTATGATGTTCAAGTACATTTACTGATACTCACTTGGCATGCTACTAATTCTGAATCATTACATTGTTTTCAAAGCCAGTGATCTATTGCTTACTTTGTTTTATGGTTTGGTGTTTTTTTTTTTACTGTGCTTTTTGCCTGCTATTTATACTGTCAGTTTAGCTGTAGATTGGGAACTGTGAATGCCAGATGCTGTCTGCTGTTCTTTCTTGTGTGCTACTCAGAACAAAAGATCTGACAAGGGTTAATGGATTTACCAGAAAAAGAGTAATTTCTGTAGCAGGAGGATGCTCATTTTACATGTTATGATAAAGATTCTTAGGGAATTTGTGTCTTTCTAACTGTAGAGGATAGCTTAGAAAACACTTGGTTGCAGCGCTACAGATTTTCTTACCTACAACTTTTATTCTACATGTCTCTGTTACTTCCTTCCTTTTAAGGTATACACATTAAAAGTCACAAAATACACATGGGCAAATTCAGTTTTAATACTTCTTTTATTATAGTACTATCATTTACTTTGGTAAATTTGTATCCCTGTTTAAAGTGCCTTAAAGCAATTAAAACTTAGTTTAAATTCAAGTATTGTAAAATGTACAGAGTATAAGCACAAAAAAGCTGCATAGTGAAAATGCTAGAGCAGGCTAATACATTCAGGATGCCAAATACTCAAGTATTACCACCACCAGATCAGTATTAAGGTTAATGATAATTAACCAGCCTCATACGGTAGATACAGAACTGTGGGCAATATAACTGCATTGTTCTTACCATTAACAAAAGATAGAAGCATAACTTAACACTGAAAGAATTTGTAGTATCAGTTTTTATAACATGCCATAAGTAGTAAGGCAAATACTGACAGTCTTTTACATGCTGCTGGGAATCCAGCAAATACTGTACGTGTTTTCTCTAGGTTCTGAGCCCCTGCAATCCCGACGATTTCGCTGAGACATTTGTGTCATCCATGCCTCTTAAAAATCCTCATAAACAATCATCTTAATACAGTTTTGCTTGAATTTTTGTTTGAAATTTGTCTCATACTGTTACGAACAAGTATGTCTGAGTTTGTATTTCTGTTTTTTTTCTGTGTACAGGTGCAAGATCTGGTGTAGCAAGGGATGCGTAATGGGGATGGTAGAATTTTACTTTGAATATTTAGCCCTTATTTGTCCATTTAATTTGAAGCTATAATAGTTGTACCCTGGCGTAATAGTGACTTGTTATGTATACTAGATCAAGAACATGACTTAACCTATAGGATTTGTCAGAAGAGGGATTTATTGAAGATATTTTAATTCACGTTGTTATAATACAGCATTAAAATGATTGGTTGACCCCTTACATTTGAGCAATGAAAGGGTATAATTTTACTTGATGGCTAAGACAGTTGTAGTACAGGTATGTGTGGACAAGTAAGAGAATGTTTGATTTTCAGTGGAAATTCCTGCTTCAAAGTCAGTGGAAAAATATGGCTAAAATATTATTCATTTGTAACAGCACTTTTTAAAAATGTGTATATAATTATGTAAAGGAAAGACATTTTTGCTCAGTTGTTGCCTAAAAAAAATAATTTAAAAATACCAGCCACTTTAAAAGAAAATTCTTTGTTGATTGTTTATGTATTTTAAGAGCATCTTTATATGTAATCTTTTTTGGTAGAAAGTATTACTTTAAAGTACATTTCAAGAATGACAGTTGTGATATAAATTATTACAAGGATTCATCAGTCATTATGTGTATGCAACATTGAATAATTAAGAGAATGAAATATGCAGTTCTCATTTCCCAAAAGAGAAAACAAGTTCCCTTTTTTCAAAGGCAGAATATGTCAAAGTATAAAGTTATAGTTTAAGTATTTAAATATACGGCGAAATTCTACAAAACAACAACAATAATGAGAAAATTAAAGGGCCGCACCCGGAGTATAAAACTAGTAGAAGTTGGGTTTCTTGGAATCTTAACTCCCTTGCTCTTCTCCCTTTCTTCTAAAAGACTTGTGTGTTTTTATTGTATTAATCAAAGTACTCAGTAAGATATCGTAGTTGTAGCAAGATAGCAGGCCATGTGGGTCCATCTGCAGTTTATTTCCAGAGCCCGTTGGAGATGAATTTTGGGTTAATTTGCTGTAGGCTAAGGTTTGATAGAAGGAATACTGCAAGATCTCCTCATTACCAGCCTGACTTCAATGTCGGGAAGAGTTTTCTTTTTCGTGTGTAAACATCCTTCATCCGTTGCTGCCAGGTGGAGATCGAAGCGCAATGAAACGGATTTTTTCCTTAAGCGAGGGTTATCCTTAAAGAAAGAACCTTCCCATTCTTTAATAACTTCATCCACTTTTTCTGTCCTGAAACAATAAAGCAAATGTATTTATGATCCTTCAGGCCATATGAAATACCTATCTTCAAGACTGCTTTTCAAATGTAGAGAGAAATTGCATAGTAAAGTGTCAAGATATTTTAGGTGGGTACTAAGATACTAGAATTTTCTTTTTTTTTCACAGGTTCTTTCTTCAGAAAAGCTAAATAAAGAGTGAGGATTCATTATATTCTTGGTTTTGTACTTTTAAGTAGGCATGGATACAAAACCACTGCTCCAAACACAGCAGGCGGTTTGTTTCCAAGGAGAAAGTTTGGAATTCAAGCTCAAAGACTCTGCAAGAAATCTCCGTACTGTAGTGGGCAGGACAAAATTCCTGCACCTGAAAACCTTCAAAATGGGGAGGAGAAAAATCAAGTTCAGATCCAAACCTCAGAATGTAGAGCTACAGTAAATTAAAAAAAAAGGAAGGGCGGAGGTAAAATATGGAGCATTGAAAACCCAGCTGACTCAGTAATATTTAGGTACCCAAATCCTACTGATTTAATCCTCTGAGTATGTGTCAAGATCCAGATCTGAAAAGCCCAACTAAGGGGGCCTTGCTCAGGTAGGGGAAGCTTTACACAGCCCCATGCAGGTCTGCCAGAGTGTGTAAGATAGACAAAGCTCCCCTATGAAAATCAGCTTCACCTATGGAATGTGTATGGCAGACCATATGATGGCAATTATTTTTAATCCAGATTTCAACATGTTTTCAACAGCTGGTGACAGTTAAGTGTTAGTGATATGACACACTACAGTTTGTTTTCAATACAATGTTAAATGCCAGTCTACAAAAGAGCTTGAACAGCAGCAGAAAAAAAAAATGAATGAGGCAATCCAATACTATGAAAGTAATTTAAGGGGAATAATACACACTAACAGACTTTCCCATGCCCACTTAGAAGCCAAGCTCTCCATTCCCTCTGTAGTAATTGGTGAAATGTAGGAGTTTCCAAACACAAGTTGGAGCAGCCAAGCCTGAATTTATGTGCATAAATAATGCCCCAGAGGGACTTTGCAAACGCAGTATGGGCTCTTTTGCTTTCAGCCTTAACTGAATGAATTATTCATAGTTTCATTCTTGACAGAAATAGAAATTACAAATCAGAAGCATCATCATGATACTGATAGCTTATGAAGTAAATGCTAATAAAAAGAACTTTAAAATTTAATTTGTTGTTAAAACATGCCGTTCAATATAACTTGAAGAACTATCATTGTTATTCTAGAGCTTCTTGGCTCTATGGGAATGATATAGCAGACATTAAATAGAGGAAAATTCAGAGCTACTGAAATATAATGCCCACCATTTACTTTCAACTGTTATTTTGCTAAATTCCTGTTTAACTTACTGTACAGTGCCATGGGCTTCAGCGCTTTCCTTCATAATATTTCCATCTAGGATGGCTTGTTTTGTCATCAGTTCCACCTTCTCAGTTCCATGCTTCTTTACACCATCTGTTAAAGAAAATGCAGATATATGAGGTGTGCAGAAGAGTTAGGTCAGGACACAGGACCTAGAGGTATTTTTCCTCCTCCTGTATTGGAAGAAGATCCTTCTGTAATACCCAGTAATGTGTCCATAATTAGGAACCTCCTTCAGGGCCATAATCCCCTCATGGGAAAGTGTCTCAGAACTCACCTGAGGGCAGTGTAAAGGCGATCTTGCTCGTGGTAGGCTTTTTGTCATCCTTCTGGGCAGTTACAGTGCAACGGAACCTGAAAAAAAAATTATTATGGTCGTCTAATGCTATTGACTTGCTTTAATCCAAACCTTATTAGCAGCTATGAATAATTTAAAAAGATGAGAATCATGTGAAGTTCCATTTGATTGCAGTAACTATTTGTTAGGATTTCTCATTCTGAGTATAGAATTGGAGAAAGTTGTACAATTTTGGACAGTTTTTAGTCAGTTTGTTGTGTGCCAGGAAGAGTTATTTAATTTTATTAATACTGAATTGTGTGTGTTTTCACACACAATTAGAAGCATTAAATCTGAAACTGACTCCCTTCTCTGGAATCTTTTTATGTAAACATGTGAGGTTCCTGGACTGAAGTTCTCCACTTTCTGTAGGAAGGACAGAGGGAGACAACATTCCCTTTCTGAAATTGCTGAAAGATTCTGGAAGCGGGGGCCTGCTTTTGTTCAGATACCTGTGCTGAGAGCAAGATACGATATTTTGCCTTTCCCTTCTTGCCTTTCCTTGTTGCTTACATGTGTGTAGCTGCCCCTCTCGTGTTTGCATTTCAAAATACTGGTGTTTGTGTGCCAGGGAAAGGGCAGACATGAAGAGTTACAGCCAAGGAAAAGTGTTCCTGGAAGACATATTCTGAAACAGCATCCTAATGCGTAGACCTTGCAGCTGTGTGCCTTAACACACCTGGAATGACACCGAGTAGCACAAGCTGCACGTGGCAATGGCCATCTGCCCTGGGACGGGCCCTGGACTCCTCTCCCAAACCTCTGCACTTGCTTCAGCAGCGCCCTGAGACGGAGGGAGCCCACGGCAGGCCCCGATCGGGCTCCAGTCCACATCAACATGTGGTGAGGACGCAGTGAGCGTGCAGCGTACCCTGGACATGCTCTGAGCTCCAGACAGGGCTGAATCAGGGAAGTTAAGTTAGAATGAAACCATTTCTAAGGATTTTATACTGTAATTTTTGAATGATTGGTTCATGTATTCACAATCCTGATGATTATTTCAATGAGAAGTTCTGCAATGGAAGATAAATTTGAGTACTTTCCTCTAAACAAGTACCTGTTCTCTTCTTGCTCAAGCAGACTGCGGTATGTTGCTATCTCCTCCTCCAGCTTCATCCTTGTGTTCAGGAGAATTTCGTGCTCTTGCAGCTGTTTCTCGATACCTCTTCTCACATCCAGGAGTTCTTTCTCTAAGCATTCGATCTCAGATTCGAGATTCTGTAGTTGCATGTGGTACTGCTGCTCAGTGGCACGCAAGGAACGCTCCAAACCCTTCTCCTGTGAAATTTAACTCATATTTTAAGGGTTGGAAAGTATATGTGTAAAGATGTTATACATACTGTTTACTAACAATCTCTGTATTTTTACATCAGTTCTTCTAAGAGTATTCTTTAGGAGCAGGAGTAAAGCTTCCAAGATAATACTTTTGCTGAGACATTTTCCATTAAAATCTGTAATAATTTAAGATAGGATTAAAAAAGTAGCCTTCTGTTGTACCAGCAATCCACTGCCGTCGAGTTTACGGATCTCTGATTTTCCCTGTACGGTCAAACTGATACCCAGATCAGTACTGTATGGGAACTGCAGTCTGGGTGCTCTTGTAGCTTATTGGTATCACTGAATTCAGTAAATCACTGACAGATTTTATCATGAATTAATTGATAAATTTTGTGCACACATTCAAAAGAAGTTATAAATGTGATGTGACTTGGTCAGCAGAATAGCCAGGAACTTGATGAGGGAGTATCATGCATGTGTATGTTTGGCAGGTGTGAGAACACAAAAACACGCGTATATTGAATGGCAGAATTGAAACATACGAGCAAACAACAAGGTTAGTACTCGGTTAGTGCCTGGTTAGTGCCTGGTTAGTGCTGTGTGACGAGCTGAAAACCTGCCATGGAGTTGTGCGTTTCTGTGTGTGATACACTCCCGCTGTACAGGGGATGTGATTGTTACACAAACTGAACTGTGGAATAGTTTACATCAAGAAAGAGATTTATTTTTTCCAGGAGACTTCAAATCTTATTTTCTGGTGCTTACCACAGCGTGGAGAGATTCAATTTCCATCTGCATATGGTGCCACTGCCGTCTCGCTTCACAGAGTTCTGCTCTGGCTGCCTTTAATGCTTCTGCATCTTTGTCCATTCTTTTAATCGCAGCTTCTTCTAGCTTCAGGGGTTATAAAAACAATAACATTATTAAAAATAGTAAAAAAATGAAAATAAAATAGGTACATAAAAATCCCCAGCTGGAATTTTCTTAGAGTCATACGAGTCTGTTGAAGCTAACAGTGATGAGTTAATATTTCACGTACTGTGTAGAGGGAAGCCCTTACCCTGCTGGGTTGGATGGGAAGTAGCTCACGCATCTTTAGTCCTTTGTTGTAGAGGAATTCTCGTACAAATAAGCCAGTTGTGTTTAGACCTTACTCACTCTAGATAATTGGGCTTAACTTCATGGCATTTAGAGGAATTGCAGTCAATTCAAGGTTCCAGGTTTAAAGAAGGTTCTTTGGTTTTCATGTATTTTTGATTTCTGAGAAGAGCTTTATAAAGAGTGGGCACTTTTGGGAGGCTGTATGAATATACCACAGTTGAGAACTGCTGTAATTATGTTTTTGCCTGATCTAGTCACTGACTAGATTTCACATTGTCATTTGAGAGCAAGTACCTCCAGTCATTTAAATGTGAATAGCATCTTTATCCAAATCTACAACTTCTCCTTGTCCTCTAAGGACCGGTTATTTAAGATGTCTCTGTCACAGGAGAGAGAGGTAACCCCTGATCAGTGTGACAGTTCTGAAGTGAAGTCCTTATTCATTCTAAGCTGATTGTTTTGTTTTTGAAAGTTATTTTTCCTGTTTGATTCTGAGCTTTACTGCAAGTGGTGGAGATGCCCCAAGCACTGGAAACAATACATGCTCTTTTGTATATTTTACTGCTTTAGGTAGCTTTTTATGATGACATCAACTTGAAGGAAGTAAACTCTTTTAATTCAGGTCTTATGAAGCAAGTAAAATAAGTTCCTTTTCCCCCTGTAACATACTGCCCTAGTGTAACTTTACTGTTCTGGTGAAAAATCTAGATTTGGCTGACCCACAAGTGAAGACTCAATATTCTTTGCTTATCTTTTTTTTTTTTTTTTTTTTTTTTGCGTGGATACTGCAGGATTTATGAGACAAGGTTATACCCGCACACATTGCCTGCTTTGTGCCAAACTCCCTGGTTCCCAGCCGCGGCATGGCACCGGGCACCGGCTCAGCCAGGTTGCAGCAGCCTGGCCTGTGGGGAGAGAAACCCTCCAGAATTCCTGCAATACCCGAGAAGTACAACAAGATGATATAATACCTCATTTTCACCCTGAATTTTTTGACATTCGATGGCTGAAAATTGTTGTGGTGTTTTATTTCAAACTCCAGTTGGGTTTTAGAGACATTTTGTATAAATATATAATAACAGCACTGTGTGTTGGTGACATGTAATCTGTATGACAGAACAAATTACATTTGCTGAAGAGTCTGACATAGTTTTACTGTGAACAATATAAAACAGGCCTGAAAAGGTACAGTTTTCTTCAATATAGGTGCTAAAAATGGGAAAGCTTTCTGTATATAAACGGATTCTTTACATTGCCTTTGATTTTCAAGCTTCTCTTTCCCCCTGGGATAACTGACTGGTGCTAGAGGTTACCCTGTTACAGCATATGTCATCATTTTTTAAAGCACAACAATATATCACTGTTGGCGGTACAGAAAAGCATCCGGATGAATTACACGGCATTCCTTCAGTGTGGATTTCACACCCTAACCGAAATCTATTTCCGTATCTTCTCGTTCGCATCCTACTGCAGTAAAACCAGCCTCCCTTCCCCAGGAATATGCTGCATTGAAAAGGAAATACCCTACCTCGGAGAGGCTGAGGGAGGGATTGTACGGACAGGGCTCGTCTCCTGCCTCTGGAAGGAGTGTGTCTGTATGAAGGCATTACCTGGGTCCTCGCTGAGGTGGCGGTCGCTATCTGATTTCTGGTGCCGAGGGGCTCCCCCCGCGCCCCGCTCCCATTGAGGAGCCGGGGCCGCTCCATCCTCCCCCCGCGCCCCCGGCCCGGCCGGGCCCAGCCGATAGGACGGGCTGGTGCGCGCGAGCGGCGCCTTAAAGCTGCAGCGCCCCAATTCCCAGCCGGCGCCGGAAGGTCGGGGCGCCCGGTCCTTCCTAATCGCTGGCTTGGTACGGCAAAGGGCTGTCGCTTTTGCAGAGATTAAAGTAATGATACCTAAATTCTGTGCTGAAATGAATGTATACAATGCCTTTATGTTTGTGTTACACTATGACCGTGGGTTTTTATAACCTCAAAACCGTGAGGTTAATTGATACAAAGCAAAGGACGAAATCACAGATGCACAGCATGCGTGTGCAATCCCAGAGGGGAAGGGAACAGCTTCCCAGCACTACACCTATACTGGTGGCAGAGCTGCCAGACTGCGCCTTCACTGGGCACTGGGCAGCCCCGGAGCAGGTTAGTCGAGTGTCTTACAGAATTTCCATCCTTGAAGGTTTTTAAGAGTCAGGGAGGCAAAGTCTCGGTGTCTGAGCTGATGTGGTGTTGAGGACTGTCCCGTTTTGAAAAGGAACTGGGCTCCTGGACACCCTCTCACCAACATTTGGGTGTTTCTATGGGCAGGAGCACAAAAAGCGGGAGAGGAGGCAGTGCTGCTGGGGGTGAGACATTTGTGCGCCATGTGGTGGGGGCATCAGCTCCCCATCTGCAGAGTGCAAAGTTCTGGTGAATTAATACTTCAAACACAGCAAACTGCTGTCAGAAAAAGTGTCTGGTTTGGCTCTGAAAGTGTTCACAGTACCTCTGCCATGTGTCAGTGTGTGCCCTTCACACAATATCACATATGTGAGAGTCTTACACCTTTCCTGACAGCTGCCAGGGAGGTAGAAAGTGTACGTTCTCTGCTGTGCTGCTCTTTCTGCAAATAATTCTTCATTTCCTGGCTCACTCTAGCTACTGTATGGTCCCAATGATCTCATCCTCTAAGCACAGTCATTGCCTGCTTTTCAAAGTTTTTACAGTGATGGACAATACCAGATATTTAGTGAAAAAAAAGTTACATTTCAGTAAAAAATAAAAATTCCCTAAGCATAATGCATTTTTAGGCTCCAAATAAGAATATAAATCAGTAAAACAAGAAAAAAAGGCAGTAAACTTTTCCAAGACACTCATCTTTTTAGAAGTCAAAGTCTTATACCACTTAAAAGTCTCCTTGTGTGCATAAGGTTTCCTTGTTCTCGGCTCTGTCCCCTGGCACATGTCAAAGGATCCTGTGTTCTGAGTTTCTTTTTGTTCGCCGGCTGTTTTTCAGCTGACCTGGACTGAGATGAGAATGTTTCACTGTCCGCTGTCTTTTCTACAAGTGTCTTAATTATTCTCATCTGTGTAACTCGGAAACCACACTGTTGACTGTGTTTTTCGTTGATGGTATGAGAGCAGTCACACAGTAGGAACATTGGGAATCTATCCAACAAGCATTAGATGATACACCTTAGGACAGTATAAGTATCAATAGGAAGAGCCTGTGTATTTAAGCAAATAAGAACTTGAAATGTAATTTAAAATCTTCCTTTTTCTTCACATTACAATACTGATTGTTTACAGTCTGCTTTCAGTTCCCTGGGACTCCGGATGTTTTTTGTTTACATCAGGCAAAGTCAAGGCTGTCTAGTGCCCAGAATGAATCCAGAGATGTGACAGTTTGAAATACAATATAGAGGTCTGCAGGGAGATTGGATTTGGTCCCATAAACCGAACTTAATGCATCAATGAGCATCTGTGGATGAATCTTTGTATTACCAGGAGCTAAACATTTGCCGGTTGATAAAATTTTTAAAAGCTTTTAAATAGAAATTAGAACTAATGCTTTTTTCCACCTTTTTTCAGGTGTAAAGGGAACATCTGGCTGTGAGATCTCTGAAGGCTGAGGTCAGGTAGGTGTAAGCAATTATGTCTTTACTAGAATTTCTGTGGTTTTGAATTCTAGCTACTTTCAATGTTCATATTTTAATACAGACGTTAGATTTTAGTTAACTTCAGAGTTCAGATATGTGCGTCAGTTATTTGGGTTCTGCAATACAGTGTTGCAAACTGCTCTGGTTTCCCGTTGTTGCTTGCAAGATGGATTTCTCGATCGTACACACATCAGAACTGCACCCCAGGGAACTCTCAGTCGTCTTTTAGATCATAAGGTTAAATTCAAGATTAATGTGTATGTAGGTAAACTATGTGATTATTCAGTGGAAATTACATTGAATGAGGCTTCTAAAGGGGGACAAAAGAGAGGTGTGCTTGTGTTCCATGCTTTTAGAAAAGAAATGACTTCCTTAAACTGTTGAAGATGGTGCATTTATTTCAAGTTCTTCCCTCTTTGTACTGGCATATATAGAAGGTTCTTCTGTTTCATTTCTTTGGGTTATTTATCACAGTTCTTTTTCTTTACCCGACTGGAGTTTAGATGTTGTGATTCTACTGTGCTGATTTAGTTCCTTGATTATTCTTTTATTTACCCTGGTTTTTATTGGTTCCAAGCAGGAAGCAGAAAAAAATGCTAGTAGTGGGTTTTACAAAAGGCACAATGGAAGGACGGTGTGAAATCTGTGCTCCCATTAAAATTTGAGTTTGGGTCAGGTGACATGATGTGCAGAACATTTGTGTTCTAGAGACACAGGAATAGCCACATAGGAGGTCACAGTGACTTCCTTGTCCTATCTGAGAATCACACAAAAATCATCAACATCTTGGCTCAAGAATACAGGCTGAGGTGTGAACTGTAAGGGGATTGCATTTTGGTTCACAATTTTGTTCTGGATGAATAAATAGTTCGTTTGAGTTGGTGACCAGGAAGCCAAATTCCGGACCCGCACGCCCATGGTGTGCTCCCAGCAGGTGGCACTCGGGCCATGGGACACTGCTGCTGCGGGGCCAGACTGTCCCTCCTCTGCCACCGCACTTGCAGTATGTACAGTGTGTTGTTCTGTTTGCAAAAGCTCTCCCTTAAATTGATCCCACATCTAAACAGCTTTTTTAACACGTACATGTTCTGGCATTGGATTCATTTCTTTAAATGAGTGGGGAATCCAATACCACACACCCGGTATATGGGAAAGCAAAATACCCCACAAAATGGCAAATGTGGATCAGGAACAGCAGTTTGAAATGAAGAATAAATGGAGGCTAATATCTTAAAGCTTGCTGAGTCCTTTTTATTAATCAGGAAAACAGGAAAATGAGGTTAGAACAGCAAAATTATTTTATCTAGTAATTACTAAAAATTATGAAAAAGCTTCTCTAATTAAATGCCCATTGTCAGCACTGTGCTTCTAGCTACTGAACAAGGAATTGATGATATAGTTAAAGAACACCACAAAAATATAACATGTAATAGCAACAGACTGAAGCAGAAAATATATTGCATGACAGGTAAGAATAGAAATGCAGGGTTTGATTCATGTAAAAGAATCTTAGTAAGAAGCCAATCTATTTTTATCACTTCATACAAAAGAGCAAAATTATTTATCCCTTTTGGCTTTGAACAAAACATGGAGTGAACAGATCCTTTGCAGTATCTGGTTGCGCCTTAAATCTTCTCTTCAACTTCCTTAACGTGGGATGCAACAACTTTTCCATCTACCACTTCTTCGACAATTGTCTTGATCTTTCTGGTTTTGGTAGGATCTAAACATCATACACAAACCAAAAAAATATTTATCAAAGTGTTAAAAATTATAAACCAAGTACAGAACAGTTACATCTTTCCTTTCAAATTGGTGGCTTCTTGTGATGAGCTCGATGATATAGTTAAACAGAAGAGCATGTATTATTTTATTTATAAGAATAACTTTAGCAACAAAATTTTATTCAGTCAAGTTCTACTTACCCTGAGAAGAATCCAGTGATTGTGTTTGTGATTTGGACCCTGTCAAGGATGAGCTTTCAAATGTAACTCCCTGTCCTGCGCTCCTAAAAGTGAATCAGAGACACGCAATCGTATTATTTAAAATAGTAAGCAGAATGGTTCATTCTCCTCACGCAGAGTTTGGCTGTATTATTTCAGAACCATGGTATGAGCCTTATGGTCTCTTGGTGAATGTACCACTGGTTTTACCTCTTTTTTCATAGAGAGGATGTTGCTACAGAAAACAAAGGAGGTATTTCGTGTGAATTAGTGACTTACACAAACTCGCCATCCAGCAGGCGACGGTAGGTTTCAATCTCCATTTCCAGACGAGTCTTGATATCCAGAAGCTGTTGATACTCCGCGTTCTGGCGCTCCATGTCAGCCCTGACCTGGAACAGCTGAGACTCCAGGTTCCCGATCTGAAGCTGCATTTGTGAAAGCTGAGCACAGTAACCTCCTTCCGTTTCTGCTAAAGTGTCCTCAAGGGATTTTTTCTGTGTAAGAAGGGTATTAAATAATCTCTGATTGAGGAAAAAAAAAGTTCTTTACAAAGACAAACCCAACTGAAGTAGTTTAATGGGAGTAAGTATTGCCTCGTTACTTGAAGATTTCTATTTTTTTTCTTGAAATACCAGTTTGAGAACTGGCCTTTGCTGCTTCACTGCATATGAACATAAAAGTCCATCTGCTTTATAGCATCCTACTTGCAATCCAATTATATATATTATTGCTATTTAGGTACTAAAGAGTGCGGGATTCAACAGGAAATAAGAAATAAATGCATCTAACAACATTTTTGAAGTTAGCAAACGTCCCCTGACCAGGTAGTAGCTTCCCTGGAGCCTACCATGGCAAGCTGAGATTGTAGCTCAATTTCCAGGCTCTGGAGGGTCCGTTTCAAGTCTGTAATCTCACTCTTTCCTGACTGAAGCTGCTCAGTATTTGTGGAGATTTCCCTCTTCAGCTCCCCACTCTGGAATGACAAGGAAGAAGTACCGTTACAAATATTTAACTCATTTTTATATCCATTTTGCTGTATTTGCTCTCTCTGGTTGTTACCTTTTCATTGAACCATGCTTCAGCCTCTTTACGGTTCTGCTCAGCAATGACTTCATACTGTCCCCTCATGTCATTCAAGAGCTTGGTCAGGTCAGTTCCGGGGGCAGCATCCATTTCAACACTGACTTGGCCAAGGGTGCTGCTTTGGATACCCTGGAGCTCCTGGAGACATGTAAAATAAGGAAAAGTTTCTGTTAATAAAAAGCAAAATACTTCTACCAAAAACATATATGAAGAAATATATGTGATATAAATTCTGTTCCAACAAGACTCCATAGCTTCTGTGCATATTTCTTTCACTCTTCCACTTAGTAAACTCAAAAAAGATCAGCAAACAAAACAAATAATGAAACCAAGGAACTCCCACAGGCATAAGTAAGGGGATAATTTGATATTTCACATTTCCATCTGCCTTGCTATAAATTCACAAAGGAAAAAAAAGTACCTCTTCATGATTCTTTTTGAGGTAGGCCAGTTCTTCATTCAGGCTTTCGATCTGCATCTCCAGATCGGCTCTTGTCAAGGTCAGCTCATCGAGAACCCTGCGCAGACCATTGATGTCGGCTTCCACACTCTGGCGAAGAGCCACCTCGTTCTCATATCTGTAAAGAAAGTCATTAAATAGGGTTTTTTATGTGGTTAATGAGGTCAAATGCAACCTATTACTGTGCACTTATATAGCTTTTACTATGAAATCTTAATACACATAACTGTTATAATATTGTCTAATAATTATGATAAATGAAAGAGATTTTTAAATGCAATTTTTTTCCTCTTAAAATATTAGTAAGAGGCTTGTAACATTAAGGTATCTTACTTCAGTCTGAAATCATCAGCAGCCAGTCTGGCATTATCAATCTGCAAAATGATTCTTGCATTGTCGATAGTTGCATTAATGATCTGAAAGGCAAACAACATTCAGAGAATGATTTTATGGACAAGTGGCTTTGCAGCTCAATACAGCTATTGATTTCTGAAAGGAATTTGTTACTTTTATCCAAAATATTATTAGGTGAATTACAAATGTAAACATACATTAAGTACATTGCTTTGCTACCTTGTTTCGAAGATCTTCGATTATAGGATAATATTTACTATAGTCATTGCCAGTTCCAGGGACACCAGCTCCGGGGCCGTTTTTCTCATACCACTCGCGGATTTTGCGCTCCAGCTCAGTATTGGCATCCTCCAGAGATCGTACTTTGTCCAGATAAGCAGCTAGTCGGTCATTGAGGTTCTGCATAGTTTCTTTTTTTGAGCCAGAAAGAAGGCCACCATCCCCAGCACCACCAGTGCCAAAGCCACCTCCGAAACCAGATCCTGAGCCACTTCCAAAGCCACTTCCAAAGCCAGTGCCTGAACTGCTGCCAAAACCACTTCCAAAACCTCCACCAAACCCACCGCCTAAGCCACTTCCATAGCTACTACCTAAACCTCCACCAAAGCCTCCGCCAAAGCCGCTACTTAAGCTGCCCCCAAAGCCCCCACTGAAGCCAGAGCCTGAACCAAGCACAGAAGCAGCACCGAACCCTCCGCCAGATCCACCACCAAACCCGAGGCCACTGCCCCCAAAGCCTCCTCCAGTGCTAGAGCCAGACATTCTCAGAGATCCCCCGCCGAGCCCGCTGCGAGACGAGAGCTGCCGGGATCCAGCACTTGTGCGCACAGACAGGGCCATGGCAGTGCCGGTGCCGTGTCCGTTTGCCAAGCAGGGGGCACAGAGCAAGGCAGCGTGGAGAGAAGGACAACCCTTATATAGGGAAGGCTGTTGGGTGTTTCAGTTGGAGTCCCACCTCCTAGGAAGATCTTTAATTCTTTCTCTCTCTCCCTCATTTGCAGGGCAGTCAGTTTAGTGTGCCCTGACCCGACTCAGTGATATGTGCCCATCCGAATTGCCAAGGGGAGTGGAAGTCTGTTGCCCTCCAGGTGTTTGCTGCGTGAGGGGAAATGGGTGGAGTAGAGCTAAGACACCGTGATAATGTTTCACCATGTGCAGTGGGGCACAAATTAGTCTTTTCGCATTTAAGTCCTTACTAAATAATCTTTTTGTCATTACATATTCATTTCTTTCTTGCTTTGGGGCTATTATTATAAAAGTATGCTTAAGTTGGTGTAATGATCCCTTTCATATCATGCTTCCCAGTGCGCACATCAAAAATGCGTTTCTTTTCATAATACTTTTCTGGCGTGAACCTCTGCCAGGTTAGCGCTCTCTGCATGTTTAATAAGAAGTAAGAAAAGTGATCAACAAAAGTGCATGAAGAGGCACATGGACATTCAGTGATCTGCAGGTTAATCATTAATTTGAAAACATAAATATACTTGATTATACTGAATATAATTTGTAATTGTGTTTTCTGCCCTAAATCTTTCATCATTGAAATATGTCTGTGTGATATGTATAGCCTATACCAATTGTTTATACTTTCGAGCTGGAAACTAACCATTTTTTCTTCTATATAGTTTGCTACTATCTCAAAATAAGGAAAATTATTTCTGTATTTTTTGCTTTTCATAATATAAATCTAAAGATTAAATATAGCTCTTCTAGGTGACAGGTTTAGGCATGGAAACCCTTCAAAACCAATACACTTTTCTTTTGAAGTTATTTCAGTAAACAGAAAATCAGTTTTTCTTTGTCCTGGCTTAATTATATCATTGGATTTGTCAACTGAAATGTATTAATTTTTGATTTATCTACATCCAGGAGCAGGGGTGCTTTTTTGGGCAGAAATGTATTATGAGCAATAGATCAAAGGTTTCAGTAAAGCACTTATGTAGAAATGAATTGATAGCCTGGTATCAGTGACTCATGGTGGTGAAAGCAAAGGATTACTTTCTTTGGCAGCTGTTTATGTACAGTAAATAACCCATTGGACAGGGGAGATTTCAAAAGGAAGAGATTTTTGTGTTTATGTTGTCAAGAGGAACATGTAGAGTCCTTGGACGGGGGCTGAGGGTGCGGCTGAGGAGCCGCTGTGTGGGAAAGGTTTCGGGCGGGTGTCGGTACAGGGAGGCTGAAGAGAAACGGTGGGCTTTGTTTCTGAACTGAAAGGCAAAATATAGTCTTATTGATAAAGTATCTTTGCTCGCTGTGGTCCCTGGTGCATTCACAGAGTGAAAAACAAAATAACAGGCTTCCTCAATTTTGCATTTAAATTTATTACTAAATGACAATTGACACTTCTTATTTATTTGAAAATAATATTTTACTGAAGTGAAGCTGCATTATATTTGAATGGTAGTTCAAGTTCAGAAAGGGTGCACTGAGACAACAGTTTAATGTGTTTTTAAGAACAAATCTACTCTAAATGTGTGAGTAGGTAAGAGAAAAAATAGATTGCTGAACTTTGAATCGCAATTACATTAACATATCTGATAGAGAGTGTATCAGCTGTATATGGTAAATTCTTTCTTGTAAGGTTTTGATAAGGTGTTCTTCAGGGTTTCAGAAATAGCAGCTCTCTTCTAAAAACTTCTCTTTTTATTAATATGTTGAAAGTGTGAGAAAACTTAAGGCACCAGATGTTGTTGTGAACTGTCTAAAGAAATGAAATAAAAATTCTCTCTGTGCTTTCAGAAGAGCCCAGTGCCATTGAGAGCTTGTCAAGCGCATGAGTGAGTTGTGTCGCGTGTCTTTCACCAGTTTAGTACTTTGAAAAAGCACTATATTTAATTTAAATTATTTTAAAAGCTATAGTAAATTCATGCTATCAGTCATTTGACTTTCCAATTTTTACTGAAAAAGTTTTTTAATGTAATTTAAAGACTGATGTAAGTAAAAGCTAAAACTTCCATTTTTATCTGTCTTGGAAACAATTATACATTTATTTCAGGCTGCCTTGGAGTTTTTTCACCAAGGTATTTAGTCACTATTTAAGTAAACCCAAAATCTTGTACTTTGTAACTTAATGATTTTTTTTAATTACCCCCCAAGAAAAGAAAGATTGATTGTGAATTGATAGTTTAGCATTTTTCAGCCCTGGTGGGGTTTAGGGAGAAGACTGGATTCTTGACAGAGTTTCATCTTTATTTCTGGCCCGAGGTGCAGGAAGCTCAGAGCTGCCTCCTCTCTGCTTCTGCCATTCACAGCTTCTCTTCAATCTCCTTTACCTCCGAGGAGACAACCTTGCCGTCAACCACCTCTTCAACAATTGTCTTGATCTTCTTAATTTTACTTGATTCTGGTAATGAAATTGAGCAGTTAATTAATGAAATGCAATGTATATTGACAGAATAACCCGACTGTAGTGCTAGCAGCAGCTCCACAGATGAGAAAGCAGCTAAAGGTGTCTTTGCAATGCACAGTTACTGGCTGTACAGGATGTGGGTTCCCTTGTTTTGAACATCCTGTGAGTTACCCATAATACTATCGTGGACATTACGTTGAATACCTCTTTATCCCTCCTTATATTTTCCTTTACAAACTTGTAGACCTAAAACCTAGGAATAGTCTTACAGCAAACTGGATATTTTTGCAGTTCAAGTAGCTAGTTTATTTAGCAGTCTGGTCTCCCTGCAGAGTCAGCGGGGAGAAGCAGCTGTTTCTCAAGTCCTGCAGAGGGTAATTCAATAATTCTCTATCGTTCTCTTGGCTCTTTGAGGAGTCTGTGGTTTTACTTTGGGCACCTGAATTATACACATAAAGCCAGGCTCTGGCTGATCCTTATAGGTTATCTGTTCATACAGTCAGTTGCTTTCTTGATGTAAGATTCTACTGGTTGATTATTTGCTCTGAAACTGTGTCTTTTTATGTCAGGCTACTTAGTTCTACAGCATTTCGACAGCCATCAAAAATAAGGAAGTTAGTGTGCATACCTTTTTCAAGCTCTGCTGCAGATGCCTCCAATTGGAAATGTCTGTTCAAATAATAAATTAAAAAATATAAATATATGGTGCCTAACATTGAAGAAAAATCCTTCCACAGCAGCCTCTGAACCCAGCAGGAACTGCCGCCTGCTCTGGGTCTACCGTTGAGAGCTGGGCAACAGACTCCCCCCAACCAGTTTGAAACTGGCAGAGTTTACGTGTTCACCTTCCATGAATACAGACAATTTGCAATGCTGTTTGCTGTCACACCAAACTAAACCAACAACTAAAGTGTGTGTATTTCCTCACCCGCTGTCCTCTCCCTCCAGCAGCCGCCGGTACGTGGCGATCTCCATTTCCAAGCGAGTCTTGATGTCGAGCAACAGACTGTACTCATGGTTCTGACCCTCCATTTCAGCCCGGAGTTGCCTCAGTTGAGCCTCTAAATTGGCAACTCTTTCCTGGATTTGGGCTATCTGATAACTGTAGCGTGCTTCAGTTTCAGCCAGACTGTCTTCTAAAGACTTTTTCTGTAGCCGATGAAAAGAACAGAGATGTATTATTCAAGAGGATTCATTTCTGTGTTAAAATAACATTTTGACTGATAAGCCTCTTGTTTTCTTTCTTTATCCATGTAACTGTCTCCTAAGCACAGTCCTTATTTCAAGTACTCTGTTATTTACCATGTTAAGGTGGGACTGTAATTCCAGCTCCAGGCCCTGGCAGACCTGTCTGCGGTCGGTGATCTCCCTCCTCTGGGCCTGCAGCTGCTCAACGTTGATGGCCACTTCCTGGTTCAGTTCTGCTGTCTGAAATGCACAAACAGAGGGGCTGTCAACTTCAGCGAGACACGACTGAGGCTCTTCCTGGTGTTGGAGTAATTCACCTTACCTGCTTTTCAAATTGCTCTCTGGCTTCTTGACGGTTCTTTTCTGCCATCTCTTCGTATTGCTTCCTCATGTTTTCCATGACAGTCCCAAGATCAATACTGGGGGCAGCATCCACCTCTACATGAACTGAGCCGCCCACCTGCATGCGCAGTCGGTCCACCTCCTATGGCGATAAGGGATGTATTAGTGTCACAGAACTGGGTTGGAAGGCACCTTGAAGATCATCCAGTCCACCCCCCTGCTCTGGGCAGGGACACCTCCCACCAGACCAGGTTGCTCAGAGCCCCATCCAACCTGGCCTTGAATCTGGAGCTGAATCCCACTCAAGTGTAATATTCTTTCAGGTTCACCATGAAGCTTTCATTGTTCCTAGTGAGGCTGAGTTTGTGTGTGCTACGTAAATCCCTCCCTGGCAGTGTTTGGCTGTTCTTACCTCCGCATGGTTCTTCTTCAGGAAAGCCATTTCTTCATTTATAGTTTCAATCTGTGACTCCAAATCAGATCGTGTCAAAGTCAAGTCATCATGAACTCGGAGCAGTCCGTTAGTGTCACTCTCCACGCTTTGCCTGAGCAGGTATTCGTTCTCAAACCTGGAGAGTAAAGGCTTGTTTTGTCATCATGAAAGTGCAACTGATGTAAGTGTTAAATTGGTAACTACTACAGCCTTAGTTGTAAAAGTTTTCTTTTTATTAAACTTTACGTTAGAAACTGTTTACTTCTCAGCTTTGATACTAATAACTAGAAGGTTTTGTGAATAAGAGGAGCATGGAAGAGAATTTCTGAAACCATCCTGGAACTTACTTCACTTTAAAATCATCCGCAGCCAGTTTGGCATTGTCAGTCTGCAGGACAAGTCTTGCATTTTCCAGCTGTGCAGCAGCAACCTAAACAGGAATGATCGAAAAGCGATGAACCTTTGCACAGAAATGCACACTTGTTCCATTTCTGGACATTATTGCAGACATATATCTACTATTACAAATCACATAAAATCTGTCACTAATTTGTATCTGATCAGAATAAAGCATTTTTTTTTTTGTAGCTAAGACAATTGCAATTTGGAAAAGTACCTTTTCTACAGTAGATTATCATCTATCTCCCCAATAATTACAATTCATGTGTTTATAGAAGGCTGTGTGATATCTTACCTTACTTTGGAGATCTTCAATTGTTTTGAAGTAGGAGCTGTAGTCTTGCTGTATATCCATGGTGTTGCTCTCGTACCACTCTTTGATCTGCTTTTCAAGCTGGGAGTTTGCCTTTTCCAGAGATCGCACCTTCTCCAGGTACGAGGCCAAACGGTCATTCAGGTTTTGCATAGTTGATTTTTCAGTGCCGGCGAGCAGCACGTCATTACCAGTGATGTTAAGCTGGAAGTTGCCCCTGATGCCTTGCCCGTAGCCGGAGCTGGTGGATATGCGGGTGCCAGAGCCCCCAGCACCCCCATAGACGCTGGGGGCCTGGATCCTTTGGATGGCCATTTTCCTGGAGCTCAAACCACTGATGCTGGGTGCAGCAGGATGGATGCGGGAGTTTGTACTCCACTGAACGCTACGGGTGGAGAATGCCATTTCTCTTCTTCCTCTTCTGGAATGAAGCAGGTAAATTGGCACAGAGAGTAGCTGAGGTGAGGAGCAGCCTGTGCTCTGTACACTTTTATATGTGGTGCAAAGAGGAAGCTCAGTCATTACAAACCCCACCTCTGTTGACACACAGTGTGACTGGTGTCAGCACAAACAGCGCAGCGCGTATTGCCCCCCCAGCTCCGTGCAGTCTACAGGGGTTTGCATCTGTTCGTCTGTGTTTGAGAAAAAACCCCCAGGTAGTTTGGCTCACTTTGTTACTATTTTGAATAGAAGACAAAACACAAATAAACTATTGAATCATTTATCACAGTGTATCTGCAGCCATAATCTCTATAGTCCCTTTGAAAGAACAAGCAGATTCTTACCCCTTTGTGCAGTGTGTGAAATGAAATTGAGAGTTGACAATATGTGACAAGAGACTTAAAATATTTATATTTGCAATCATATATATTTCTGTTGGGTAAGCAATGCTCTGGGCCTCGGGACAGTCTAGAACAGTGTAGAAATTATTAGAAAGGAGGTATCACACCTGGGCATTATGTTCATTAACAGGAAATCAGCTGCTTTTTTCAGCACATGAAGAAACCCAACAATCCTACTTCTAATCCTCCTGAGGTTCCTAAATGGACTGCGGTGTGTAGTTTTGATAGAGAAAATACAGAGATAAAGTGGAAAGTGAGGGCAGAAACTGGTTGCTGGGGGGCTTAGTGGAAAGTGTGTGACTGGTGAGCACTGGGACAGTACGAAGGTGTGTTCCTTGGGGCATTGCACTGACAGCACTTTAGTGTATTATTCATGTACAGTTTGTGGGGTGGAACAATTAACAGATATTGCTTGTATTAGCAAAAGCAGCTGGTGTACGTACTGATCTTCAGCCTTGGGGCAAGGAGGCTGGTGAGGCACTACACTCTGGAGGCAGTAACTGTATCTTGGAATAATTTTCAGGTTTCTGAGAACACTTAACCCAGGGTCTTAGGGAATCAATACTCGAAGTTTTTTAAGTTAATGTGCTCCAGATTAGTCTAAACAGTATTGGATCAAGCAGGGAGTGAAACTGTCATAATTAGCTATTGTGAAAATATACATCTTTCAAACCAAAGCGATCAGTGTTCAGGGCAGGACTTTTTTGCAGGAGGATGCTATGAGTTGTCTTTGGACCTTGAACTTCTTTGGGTGTAACCAATGATAAAAAAATATTTATGAGAGTTGAAACCAAAGTACACTAGTAATCAAGGTGGGTCATCTTTTGTTCATTAAAAAAATTCAGACCGAGTGGGAATTGATCATGGTGGTAGGGCAGAGCCTGCGCCTTTCAAGCTGTAAGGGGAATACGGCAAGAGATCCTGCTGCAGTTACATCACTGGCTTTACATTTAATCACCTAGATCTCTGAGGGTATCTTGTGATAGTCTATTTAAGAGTAACATTCTGCTTTCTCTTCTTAGCATTATTGAAATTATTTTCCACGTTACCTTGATGGTATTTTTTCTAAACATCACTCAAAGATTCCATTTTTCCTTTTATTGAGCAAATGACAAAGGTTATTTGTTACATTTCATGTTTGCCTATAAATGCAAAATGATGTCATTGAAAGTTGCCATCTAGATTGGCTTTTGTGGGTCAAATTCCTAATCTTTGCATTCTCAACTATCCCCCCTCCCTATGGAGCAGCAGCTCCGTAGTTTAAATACCAAAAGCTAATTGTGTGTGTTGTTAAACTAATGTCAGGTGTTTGAAACTTATGAAGCTGGATACTATTTAGAAATGCAAGAATAATATAAAAGTACACTTCAGATTGATAGAGAAATAAAATTCCCTGATACACAAACATTTCTAAACTTTTCTCTAACTTCTCCTTATACAGTGATCTGAATTAACGTGGACATCAGGAGCAGGTCAGGCGTTTGCCTTGTGCTCAGGCTCTGCTCCTTTAGGTCAAGCTGAACCTTCAATAATTATTTTTCTTCCAGAATCCTCTTGACTGTTAAGCAAAGGTGTTCAGGGCTGTGCAATGGGAAGCATCCTGCAGACCTCGTGTGAAAAGACATTGGGCTGAATTTTCTTAGTGTTCCTTTTCTTCTCCAAATTGTTTACTGACAATTTCTCTGGTCTTATCATTTTATACGGGCTTCTATTCCAAAAAATAAGCTGGGACATTTGCAAGAATATTTACTAAGATCAGGATAGGTATCGTTCATACCAGAGGTGGGGTTGGCTTCTCCATTTTGTTTCAATGCAGTTTTTTTTTCATGGACTATATTTTGAATGGTTGTATAAATCACTGCAAACTGCAAGAGTGAACACCAAAGACCATGTCTATACCAGAAAATGAAACAAAGGCCTGGCCCAGGGACCAGCCGAAGGGAGAGCACCAGGTCCTGCCTATTGCCTCCAGTGCTGTTCAGCTCTCAGCTGGCAGTGCTCATCGGCCTCCTCGACCTCCCGCACTATGCCCAGCTATTCTCTGGAAGAATATGGGCTGCCTTTTTTTCTTTTTTCTCTATTATTTTTATATTTTATGTGTTGCAACAGTAAATTATCTAAATAGATATAGAGCAACCTAAAAACGTATTCTTTGCTATCTGTGGTTTTGTTCAGAGTTAAAGAAGTGCTGTTAAGCTTTGCTGATGTTTCAGTTCAGCCGTGCCGTTTCCAGCTCAGGGCCCCACTGGGAGCCCTCTTATCAAGGACAGTCTGGGGATTCATGCGTAACACTTCCCTTCCGTGACGTGCTCGGTGGGATGGGCTGTGTGTAATCATAATAAAACATTAACTGTCACACTAATACTTTTTTAATTATTATTATTTTATGAAGAAATCCCACCTGTGTGACAGAAGTTTAATGTGTTAGAGAGCAATGAAGATAAGCTGGGCAGGGGGATGATAACGTGTGCCATTTGGTGTTACTCACCTTTACTAACCAGTCTCGAGAGTTCAAAGGAAAGAGACACACCCAGCTCTGGTTCCACATTTAGGTGGAACATACACTTTTCTTTTGGCTGACCTGAAGGTTTAAATAAAAAGTCTTCTAGTTCAGTTTTTAGTGACGATCCATTCTCGGAGTGAAATCCAATGCCTGTTTATTAGTCCTGGTATTGATGTTGTGATCTCCATTTGGATTTTGTGTCATAAGAATTTGAATCTAAAAGATCTCTTACAATAAAGTCCTCAAAGGACTTCCACTGTCCAAAGTGCATTCAGGGGAATGGAATTCCTTGTTCAATGTTCCAGCCATATTCCAGTAGTCAGTATTTCTGTGTTTGAGAAATTCCTCTCCTTCTCTTCTTAAGCTACTTGTGAGAAGAATTTAATTCCGGATTTATGTCGAACAACTGCTTTACAAACAAGGGAGCAATTGAGATAAGCTTCCAGGGGAAAATCAGCATCTGTTTTAATGTAGATGTGAGCTACTAGCAGATTCTAAATTAAGATTTTTCTGAATGAGTGAAAAAAAAATACTTAGGACAATTCTCCACCCAGAAAACGATCTTTGCACCATTTGTTAATGCAAATTCTGCACCCTTGGAGACTGCTCTCTCCAAAGAGTAAAGAAAGATGTTTTGGGTTTTGCTGAATGTGATCAGACAAGAGAAAGGTCCAAATAATGTCACTGACTCAACTGGATTCACTTGAGTGCTGGCCATTTGCAGCACAAGATCTTACATTGTCTTCCTCACATGCGTATTTTTTCCTCATTTCCTTCTCCTTTTCATCTTTTGTCCAAGGAAGGTACCTTAATCATCAAATCACTGCACCTTGTTTCTTTCTGCTTTGAGCTTTTGACTAGAGAGGTAAATTTAAAACATGACTTTAAACAGTGTCATACTTGGAGCCGTGTTCCAGATCTCGGGGTGCTGCATAAGACAATGTGATGGTTCCGTCCTTCCCCAACGCTAGGCTGAAAATGAAAGTCAGGAGCTGCCTTTCCCGTCTCAGCTGCTCTGGGAGAGAGTCCCACCTCAGTGCCAACAACAACAGCTCCAGGCCATACAAATGAACCTGCTTTTTTTTCTTCCCTAAAAGAGCCCTTGGTATCAGCTCTCATATGATCTACATGACAACCAGGCAGATCCTTTTCCCTTGTAAAAATTATTTGCAACTGAGGTGTCAGTGAATGAGAAAACCAGTAAACTGGAGAGTATTTCAGTTTACTGGTGTTCTTCGTTCCATAATGCTGGAATCGTTCAGTATCCGTGAGAAAATACTGCATATGATTCAGTAAGCAAATACAATTTGCTTGGCCCTGCGCAAATATATGCCCAGACTGATAAAGCGCCATCAAAGATACACACAAGCACACTGCATTGCACGTATTCACATCTCTCTAGGCTTTTTTTTGCTAAAAAATCCTTGTGGTTTGAGGGACCTGAGGGACCTTGACTTGTGTCACCCTTGAAACCCCAAACCAAGAGTAAAACATAATTTTTTGTCAAGGGTGTAATTGCACTTGGCTGTTAGGAGGGTCTGGGCAGTTGTCACCTCAGCTGCGTGGTTGGTGTCACTCCGGTCAATCCTCCTGCCGGTGCATTCGAGTGCCCATGTGGCTCCCCAGCTCCCAGAGCCTCTGTAACCAGAACCAAACTATGGGGTGCTGGCTTTGTAAGGAGGAGGAACCTGAAATATTCTCCCAGCTTCAGGGTCTGTGTCAGGCAATCAGGGATCACAAAATAAAGAAAGTAAAAAAAAAAAAGAATGAAGTCAGGCCAAAAATACAGCTGAGTACTCCCCCTGGAAAAGCTCCGAGGAATGGCCATTACCAAAATTCTTCAACAGAAATTTCCAGTTGAGGTTGCTCCCCAGCCTTGGGTGTCGGGGCAGGCCCAGGTCCCGGGGGGAGCGGTTCCCCGGCAGTGCTGGCTCATGGAACGCCATTTGCCTGCCATTTGGAACAGAAGCATGATGTCTATTTTCCTGTTTGTCACTAGAGGCCACCACATGCCTTCTTAAAGAGTCACATTGACAAATCTACATCTTATTTGCTGCAATGGGAGAATCCATGCTGGAGCCTAAACGTGGTTAATGAAATTCACATATTACAAAACAAAATGTAAAGTATTACCTACTTTTCTGGTCCTATATCCAGAAGAAATTTTTTTTGCATAACTCTTGTGGCCAAATGTTTAAAGTAATATTTATCTTCACAGCCACAAACTGTAATTAGGAGAGTTGAGCGCTGTGGATGGCAATGAGGTTGTAAGCAACGGCACCAAGTATTACTGTCTTTCTAAATCTTGAAAGCTGAATTTTTGAGGACAGGAATGTTCATGATCCCTTCAAATTATGCCCCTTTCTTTATGACTGATGCTTGAGTATCTTAATTTTTAGGCAGCAATAAACTCTAGACATTAAAGAAAAGGTTTCTTTGGGTTTGTTTTTGTATTTTTTTCTTGCAGCGTCGCACTGTTCTTTCCAGAGGAACGTGGCCTTTCCCAAGAGGTGTCAGTAACTGGCCTGAGACTGTTCCATGGTAAGAATCACTGAGAAACCCCTTGGGCACTGAATGGCTTCCAAAAATGGATAATTTGCCTTACTAACAAGGAGTAAAAAAGTAGGTTTTTTCCTGCCCTGGTAACTTTAAAATCATGTTTTCTGTTACTTGCAGCACCATCCCATATTTCCTTCTTTGAAACTGCCTTGGCAGGAGTTGCTTCCCATGCGCTTGGTTTATGCAGTTTATGCTTTAATTTCTTGCCTGCGTGATCAGGGCTCAGCCAAAGCTGGTGCTTTTTCTCTAAAAGTAGGAGATTATTAACTTCTGTTCTAAGAAACTCTGTACAGTTTGTCAGCTACTGCAGCTTCTTCGTTTCTCCTTTTCCCTGCCTGCTCCGAGTAATTATTCCTCTAAATTGAAATAAATTTTTCTCAAATTGTATTCTTCCTTTTGGTTGTTTTCCATAGAGCCTAATAACAGCCTATCAAATGAACTCCATGTGTCCTTAGGACCTTGGAAAACAAAAAATTTACCCCTGAAGTCTAGACAGTTATTGCAAGTGGCTTTACCACAGCTGATGGTATGATTTTATGCCTTTAAGCTTCTGATGCATATTCAGACTTTCAAAAGGCAAATGAATCTGTGCAGAAGAAGCCGCCGTGCACCTGTTTCACCATTAGGTCATGTCTAGGGCTGTGAGGTCTATCATACAGACAGTCCAAACTGGGATACACTGATGCTTGTGTTTAGTGGGATATTTTCTCAAACCATTCTTTTATGCCAGCCCCTGGATGTGTGGCTCAAGTGGGTCATTTCAGTATAGTCATACAATTAAAAAAATAATTAAATACAGCTTGAAATGAAAAATTTTACTGAGGAAGGAATTAGGAGGAAGAAATGCATACTAAAGAATTACTTGTGATTTCACAAAGCCAAATGTACATGTAGAGTTAATAATTAAGATGCTTTTGCTGTATAATGGGGGATGTGGGGAGGACAGGGGGTGCAGCCTCTCAAGCGTTACTCTTTCCTTGCTCCCCTGTTTATAGATCCTTCCCTTCTCTAAGTGATTCATATACAGGAACAGGCATCTCCCAGCAAAACTTCAGAAACCTTTATAGGTCAGGGTGTGGACCTTGTGAAATGTTTTACCGGCTCTTCTACCTGTTCTCTCTGCTTCAATAACAATGTGCAGTGTTTCCAGCAGTGTTATAAATGTTAGATTTTCTTTTCTTCTCTTTCTGAAATGGTTTCATTCATTTTGCTTATGTAATAGGAAGGCAGGCAGAAAGCAAAAATTTGGCATTCTACAGAAATGTCTAGTTCATAAATAAGAAAGAAACCTGCCAACGTGTGAGCACATTGCCAGAAAGAATGTGTGATTAATAGCGCAAACCAGTGCTGCATTACCTCATTGCTAACTTCTTCCAGGGGATCAACAAGTCACTTACCAAAGCTGCCTATTGTAATACACCTTAATAAGTTTTAACATTTCTACAAGTGAAATGAGCTATGACTCATACACATTCTGGAGTGCATTCAAGTCTGTATAAATCACGTTGGAGGATTATTTAGTGCAGGACTTCCTTAAATGGCAGGTGAAACTGTGAGAAGTGATTTGTGGATCCTGATGGTTTCAGCCTCCTTTTATAGACTGAGAGCTCCTGTGGCTTGTTCGTTTGCAAAGGTGTTCTTACCTCATTCACTTAGGCTTAGAAATGACAGTATCTCCTACTGATATTTTTTTGTTATCCTGTTCTGTTTATGGGAAATGGAATATGTTAACTTTGAGTGTGTTATTTTTTATGATACTTCACATTTTTAAAATTTTAGTTTCTTTGGACCTGGTTTGGTCACTTCTTTGATGTTGAAACAGCACTTCTGTGTATATTTAGTACAGAAGGAGAATAAATACCAGTTAGCAGAGTTCAATCCATTTTAATATAAGGAATTAATAAAATCATTTTTCAAGCACTATAGTATCACTCTCCTGAAGCTTTCCCTTCCTTCCAGACACTGATCTGAGAGGAAGAGAAAGAAGCACATGTGCCGTCTCTGGTTTCAACTTCCCCAAATGCTGCAGAATCCCCAGCACACCCAGGCACTCATCTTAGTAGGGCTATTGGCACGTGTGAATTGAAGAACATCATCAAAGTTGTGCAGGGTCTTGACCGACGGTGCACACTTGCAATAAATCAATCACGTTCTCTCTTCATTGCTATCAGAACCAGCCGGGATTGCTGTAACTGGAGAAGGGCTCTCGCGGAAGTTGTATTATCTAATAGCTGGGCTAAGTAGAAGCTGTGAAGTGATGAATTCTAATTTAGCTGTTATCAGTGACTTTCTCTGCAGCCTTGAGCAAATTGTGTCATCTCTTTTTCCAATTTCTCAAGCAATAAAATGGGAATGATAATATACCTCCATTTGTTATCTCCCTCGCTTCATCTCTCGGCATGTTGTGAGAATATAATGTTAACAGGGCATGCAAGTGGTAAATTTTGGTATCATTATTTATTATGTAAGGTGCAGACCTACCCTAAATACATTTAGAAATGCATAACTTACTTATCTACCAGAACACAAATGCAGAAGTAATGGACAAGCACTAGATATAGGGCACAGCACAGCGGGTGACACAGCACCATAAGCTGTTCAACAAAAAGGAGCTCTGCAGTCACACATGGCATTCTAAAGCCATGAAAAATTCTGCAGAAATAAGCAATGTTTGCCATAGAATACTTGCTTTCATTTAGAAAACAGAATGTAGTGTAACTAGTATTTATATGATTAAGGACTAACTGGTTTACTTTGCTTATTAAGAGATGGCACCTGGAATGGCTGTGTTAGAGCTGTCGGTGTGTGGTGGCATCAGTCACAGGGTGAATGGTGTGGCCAGCATTGTGGCTGTACTGGTGTGACCATCGCAGAATGCAGTGACACGGGTGTAGGAGAGGGTGAAAATCAGGCGAGGAGTGGAGTGGATGGGAATTCTGCTGCCTTTCAGCCAGGACCGTTTGGACCATAATGGAGTGTAACGCAGGGACGCAGGGAGCGCATCTCTCACCTCTGCGTGAGGGGACACCAGGATACCAGTAAAGCCAGTGCATTGCTCAGAGCATTGCTCAAGAATGTGAAATAAGGACAGGTGTGTTCTTTAAAGCACTTCAATTATTTGTTTTTCCTTTCCTTGTAGTTTAGCACAATCAAAACCTAGCACAAAGCATAGATACTTTGATTTAGAAATAAGGGGCTACTTAGAAGTGTTTGTAATTCTTTGTAGGACAGCAGTGTGGTTGTGCTCTGTAAATGGGATAAATTAATCTAACTTTAAAGAGCACAGAAAATTGTTGAAGAAAATCTAGGCTCATTTTGTCCAGATGCTACAAATGCCAGGTCTGGCTTGTTGGATCTGGTAAGCCAGAAGGAAGGACATCGTTAATTAGCCAAGAGTTACTAATCCTGTACTACAAGTTTTACCCAATTCAAAGAAACCATTAGGTAATCCATTCAATGCTTTGCTTTTGGGATCTCTTTGTGCAACAAGGGTGGAGAGTTGGGGGGGCGAAGGGGAATTGTGAACTGGTCCTGACATGCCAGTAAGAAAACATTGTATCACAGAGATGGACTTTGTTTATTTTAAATCTGCATTTTCTTTGAAATTTTCACTTTCTTTTGTGAGCCTTGTTTCAAAGCAAAGCAGGTAACAGGAACCCTTTATGAGAGTCCCTTCTGAGCAGGTAGAAAGAGCACAGTGACAATTCCCCTGATGAATATGAGCCTGCCCTGAACACACTGGTTTATATGCAGACGTTGACTTTGGAATGCAAATCCCTACAGACACTCATGCTCCATCTCGGCTCTCTTCAGCCTTCTTTACAGTCTGCCTCCTCTAAACACCCGTAAGAGTATTTCTCTTTTTCTTGCTCAGTTTTTAGCTTTGCAAACCACTGGAAATGTTCTCATTGGCAGGGTCTTCTGCGGGTCAGTGCTTGGGCTGATGTGAGGAAGGGAAAGGAGCTTGGATTTGGCTGAAGAGCTCGGGCCTCTCCCCTTCCCTTTGTACACATTGCATCTGCAGCTCATCCTGACTGCAGAACCCGCCAACAAAACCCATGAGCATTAACATGAAAGCAAATAACTCAAATGGTACTTTGAATTAAATGGGTCACTGAGAAAGATGACAGTATCTGGAAAAGTGCTTCTAATCTTTGAAGGAAAGTGTGTAAAGACAGTTAAAGAAAATTTCTCTAATGCTGAAGAATAAAGAAATGTTTCCAGGGCAACTATTTCAGTAAGGTGTACTTTATAACAATCCTACCACTGATGCTGTTTTAAACGGTGACATCAAAAAATTGTATATAGGGAAGTGTAATAGTTTTGCTTGTGTGTCACCTGTAACTTGTGTCACCTCTGTCCTTCTTCTTTGCGCCCCCCCCCCCCAGTTTTGTACCTCCTGAAAGAAGGAGGCTTTTGCAGCCTTGGCCCGTGGCAGTGACACTGCTGCCTTGGGCTGGTGCATATGCAGGAAAAAGGAAAACTGGAACAAGTGGTGGAAAAGAGTTTATTGACTGCAGTGAGGTATATGAGGAGAGACATAAGACCAGAAGAAAATCTGAGAGATTATTCACTTTAAATTATAGTTAATTTGCAGAGCAATAAATGAATCACAGATGGAGATTCCTGCCCCAGTGAGATGTGCATAATATATATATGTTAACCAGCTCAGCCAGTCGTTTTCATTGAATAGCTTTTCTTCAGCATTTTGATGACTAAAAACTCTCTAACCTGACAATGTCAGCTCTACCTAGCTCTGTGTGGCACTTGTCATGATTAGGCTGCAAATCACTGTAGGAGAGAGTTCAGTGTAGTATCCCTGTTCTACACCCAGGCAGACCAACGTGCAGCACGTAGTTGCAGAGAAGGGGCGCAGCAGGAGTGAGCAGAACCCTGAGTTCATGCTTGCTGGTGGATCTCGTTGATGGTGGAGGATACCACCTGCCCATTCACACTGTCATGGACAATTGCTTTGATCTTCCGATTGGTCAGCCCAGCGTGTTCTGACAGAAAAGGAAAGGTTAATTAGACAAGAAGCAGTGCTGAGACAACACGATGCAGAGAAAGCTTCATTTACAGTAATTCACCAGCTACTCCTCAGCTGATTTATCTTTACATGTTTCCCTTTAAGTCAATATTTATGATTGCTCTGTGTACTCCAGAGTCACCCGAGTCTCAGCCAGGTCAGGGCCCATGAGTCATACAGCTACAGCCCAGCCAATGCAAATGGAACCTCAGAGCAGAGCAGCCTGAATGTCTGCAGGACACGCTCATGCTGGAATGGGAGTTTCCAGACATGCAGATTTTCTGTTGGCTCTCAAGCCCTGGCACTGATTTAGTCACCGAATGGAGTCTCTGGGCCTCCTTGGGCACCAGGAGAGCTCCGGTCTTGAGCCTGAGCTTTGGACATGGGTTTGACTGACAGAGGTTGGACTGAGACAGTCCAGGAGAGCGCAGACACGGCAAAAGGTGCTCTGAAGTGTAGCCCTTCACGAGACCGATGAATCACTGACATTATTCTCAAATATGGCCTACGTGAGACTTAACTCAGAGTTCATTCATGTAAGGTTAAAATTATTCTGAGTAAAATTTGATTGAAAATGACAATAATTGAGACTCACTATAGATAAAAAAATAAGGGACTTTTACCTTTAGCTTTTGATTCGGATTTTCTTGCTATCCTATAAAGATAATAAAAGAGAGAAAAAATAATGATTATACTAATTTCAAGAAGTTATTCATTTCCTCCTTCTCACTGATTCTAAGGAGACCTCATAGCACTATGAGAGATAGAATAAAAAAATAAATAAAAGAATGAGAACGTTTCCTCTTCAGTAGTCCTAGGCACAGCAGTGCTCAGCTGGAGCTGGTCCTGTCCCCGTTCACTCGTGCCTGCGCTGGGGGCTGCTGCAGTTTCTCATTGTTCTGAGTTCTCAAGCTGATCTCGTTTGGGCTGATGACAGATACCCCGGGCTTGGTGCCCTCCTGTCTTGCCCCCCCGAGATTTTCACTTATAAAGGCTTCTAATCATCCTTTTTCTGATCTTGTATAAATAAGCCATTCCCTGTGTGTGAGATGAGAGAATGAAGAATAGAGGCCCAAAGCTTTCTGAGTGCAGAGATTTCAGACGAGGCAGAGGTGGGGGAACCCAAGAACCCGTCAGCAGAGGGGCCCACTTGGGGCTGGCATTTGGAACTGCAGGTTCCGAAAGAGATTTAAACTTGTCTCTGGGCTTCTTTTTGATCTAGAACTTGTTTTGAAGGTAGGAAATGACTATGAATTTTACTGAAATTAGCATTTTTTCCTATATTGAGATAGGCATGCTGTGGGAATGTAGTTTTGTTTTTTTTTAATAAAAAGTTATATTAATTTAGATAATCCAAATTACATGGGTACAAGTTTCTCTGTATACAAAGTGGCTCAAGCTTTTTATTATGATCCATCATATTAAAATACCAACCCTTGATGTAGTATGGAACTCACAGGCTTTGATTAAGCATAAACAAACAAACAACAAATAACCCGAATATGAGAACTCTCATCTATTCCAGTCAGGGCGGCTTTGCCTTACCCGTCAACATTCCCTTCCAGCAGCAGGCGGTAGGTGGAAATTTCCTTCTCCAGGCGGGTTTTGATCCCAAGAAGAACCTTGTATTGGTTATTTTGTTGCTTAATGTCATGACGAACCTGGCTCAGCTCTTCCTCACATTTGGAGATGATGTGCTGCATGTTTTGCAGTGCAGCAGCATAGTAATTCCGAGTGTCCACCAAGGTGTCCTCCAGCATGCGCTTCTGACAGAGCAGATAATACCAACACTGTGGTTATTATTTATGCGGTTATTACTTATGTGGTAGATACAATGCAGAAATGCCAGCAAATTTGGTCTCTGGCTAGAAGATCACCAAATTAAGACTGTGGTAATTGAAACACTTATGCATTTGCATGACTATTCCCGTGCAGACAGCAGAGTCATGGAGCTGTGGCGTGTGTGCATAACGAGAGGCAAACTCTGGGTAATTAGTCCCTGCCATATTCTCTCTGCTCAGAAGCCGTGCTCCTGGAGCTCTGACTCTTTTGCCAGTTCTGCATTTACTGTCCAGAAGCTCCGAAGTCTCTGAGTCATGGATATGTGAGCTTTAATCTATACAAGAGCTGAGTAATAGTTTTGAAGATTTCCCACCAACATTTTTCATAGTTGAAATACTTCATGCGTTATAATAGCAGTTGTGAATATGAACTTTGTGTTACTATCTGTCTTCTTGGGCATTTTTTCTCTTTAGGTCATGGAGACAGCTATCCCATCTCTGCTCTTTCTTCTCCCCATATTTTATTCTGAGGAGACATACACTTTTCACTTTTTGGTGATGGTTGCTGAACCTTTTTGCATATTCTGGCAAAGTCAAGCGTGGTCCCAACTCCAATTTCACTGATACTTTAGTAATTGTAATAAAGTTCTGCTAGGCTATGGATTTAAGTGAGGAATTGGTCCGTGACAATTTCTGAGCTATTGGAAGTAGCAGTGAGACGCCAGAGATGTCTGCAGTAGGTACCTTACTCATCTGTGCCTGCAGCTCGATGTCCAGGGACTGCAAAGTACGTGTGAGATCCTTGATCTCGTTCTCATTGCGCTGTATCTGCTCGGGGTTGGGGGCTGCTGCCAGAGACAGAGCTGTGCTCTAGGGACCAAAAAAAGGCAAGGTAAAAGCTGCTGAGTCTGGCCATTCATGAACAGCAACAGGGATCCTTGACACGAGCAGAAAATAGCTGTTACCTGTTCTTTGTACCAACTGTCCAGGCTTTGACGATTCTTGTCAATTATGGCTTCATAATCTTCTCTTATTTGTGCTAGGATCTTGGCTAAGTCTTCAGGAGGTGCCGCGTTTACTTTTACATTGACTTTGAAGTCTTGTGATGAGCGATTTGCTTCCATATCCTAATCACATATTGGCAGAGGAAACAAGCAAACTTGTTTACAAAAGTGGAAAATTTTCATTCCTGCTTTGACTTCTTCAGTTCCATCCTCTCACATAATCCAAAATATTATTTTCATTATGGTAGGCTAATTGTTATAGATATTCAGTTAACACTATTGACAAAATTTATACATGGGTTATACTATGCCATGGCTTAAACCAGAGACTTGTAGCTGCTTCTGTGGCAGAACTGTGCCAGAGAACTCACTAAAAAACACGGGAGAAGATCTTTCATAGAATATTTCTGGAAGATACATACATAATGGAGAAGCACTGACTTTTTTATGTTTATTTACCTATTGGGAACCCAAAACTTTTGGTGAAAATCTAACAGTAATTTCATCTTTCTTACCCTCCATGTTAATATTTATGGAACTATAACTAAGTTTACAGGAGAGTAATGTAAAAGTTCTATGTAATTGTTAAAGGAATAATTGGATTAAAGCGTATAATTACTGTGTAAACAACATAATTACAGGACAAGTCAAGCAGGTGCGGTAACATTCCTTTCGGTGTAGCACAATCTTGTGTGCTAGGTACCATTTTCAAAAGCGCCCAGGCAAAGCGGCGTTTCAGGGTATGACATCACGGTCTCTGAAATGCCAATGGACTGGACACGCTGATGTCTCTGCTGGTTGCCCTGGGCTATTGGAGCCATTCAGCAATGTTCTGGGCTACAAGGGGATCGGCCAAAGGCAACTTCACCTACTGCTGTGTAACCCTTGTATTTCTGTTCTCCTTTGCAAGTATTTCTGAGAACATTTCTGGTGGATATATAAGGCATTATTGGCTTCGTGTGACAGAGGGACAGGATCTGGGAGAAAACACAGCAATTTGTTATCCTTTCTGAAATCCCAATTACATTGGCAAAGTAGCACACAAACTTTGTGCCTCATGTGACTCTCGTTGGCTGCTTTAGAAATATGGTTAGGTTCTGAATCATCAATCCATTTATAGACTGTGGATCTTACTCAAAGCTAATTACATGGTAGCAAAGATTTGTGTGATAGGATTTTACCAAGTGGAGCTTTTCCTACCTCCTCATGGTCTTTCCTCCTAAGGATGTGCTCTTCTCTCAAGCCTTCAATTTCCATTTCCAGGTCTGTTGTAATAATGGTCAGGCCATCAAGCTCCTTACGCAGGTTCTCAACATCAAGCTGTACTCCTTGCCTGCGAGACTTCTCTGCTTCATACCTTGGTCAGGAAAAAGAGGATAAAGTGTGTTTGCTGAGAGCAAGCGGCTTCTACCCTCTCGGATAAGAGGTATCAGAGAGAAGTAGACTTGCTGGAGACCTCTATGTAGGGAACTAGAAAGAACAAAAAATTCTGTTTCTAAAATACGTTATTTGAATACTCTTGAAAGTCTTAAAAATAAGACAGGTTTCATTATTGTTTTTCTTTCTTCCTCACAACTCCTCCTTTATGGTATGAAATAATTGCTTTTTCTTTCCTTTTCCTTTTTGCATTTTAATATTCACCAGGTTGTGAAAGCTTTGAGAATATTCTCAAAAAATTGCCAATGAAGGTGCGAACACAGTATCAACAATCAATACTTTCTGTAGTTTTCCAAAATGGTAACTTTTCAGACCTTCCGAAAACAGGGAAAATGTCATGGAAGGCAGTTATTACCGTTCCCCTCTGACCCCTGCAGTTTGCCCTCTGTAGGAGCCAAAGGCAGAAAGACACGGCCATGTCTTCCCTGGGGCACATGAAGTACTTTTGCTCCTCAGAATCTCTGCCTTTACTTCATTTTTTGTGGGTGCTATTAATGTTCCCACATTCAATCCTCAGACTCATTCTATAATTCCAGTCTCTCAAAGTAGTTCCACTGTTCCCTTTCTGACACTGTTGGTGCTAAAGGAAGGAAGGCAGGGTTAGGGGAGGCCTTCAGAGTCTGAGATTCTCATAATATTCCCAAAAGTTGAGATGTTTTTTTAATAGCTGATCATCATCTGCTGAAAATAGGACAAATCTTCATGATTCCTAGGAAGTTTAACTTACAGAAATGTAAATTTCTTTCCTTTGCAAAGATCTGCCTGGATGTTTTCTGTCCAAGCATTTTGGCTTTTTAGTTGGTCTGAGAATTCTCTCTTCACAATGTGCTGAAAGGCCAGACCCTGAGCTGGGAGCCCCGGGAGCCCTGGGCCAGTCACTGGGGCAAAACCTATGAGACTCCAAAGCAGAAGATACTGAAGGACGGGTATTTCCTGCGGAGCTGGACAGCGGAGTGGATAAGTACAGGAAATAGATATGGGCTGGACAGGGGAAGCACAGTGCAGAGAGGGCTTAATTGGGATTCCCAGGTGACAGTTTTAAATGCCTTTTGTCACAAGTGTCAAGTGTCTGCTGTAAAACCTGCTCTTCAGGACCTCAACTAAGTATCACAAACAGGATGACTCAAGATTGTTCAGCAATCATTTGTGGTTTTTACATCCTTTTTATCCTTTTTGAGTTGGGTTTTTTTTTCTGTTCTACATTGGTTTTATTTATCAAGTATCACCAGAAAACCTCAGCAAAATCAGTTTCATATTGGATTATCAAGGAAATGCAATATTTTCATTAATCCTCTTTCAAACTTAATCAGGAAACCAAAGAAGAGCTTACTTGAGCCTGAAGTCTTCAGATGCCATGTTGGCGTTATCAATTTGTAAAAGGATACTGGCATTGGTGATCTTGCTATCTTCAATCTGGAAAACAGAGAATCCAAGAGGAGACTCAGTGTTGCCGTATGTGATGGTGAATAACCCATCCTGGCTTACACTCCCTGCTGCTTGTAGGCACCATCGAAATAGTCCCATGTTAAGGAGAGTACATGAATGAAAAAAGCTTAGTTTCCCAATTCAATTAGATGTTACTGCAGTTTTTGTCCATAATCTTACTTTTCTCTTTGTCTTACTTTTCTGGATCTGAAGCAGGAGGAGTTATCTTATTCCTGGCCAGGTAGAGGATATGAATAATATTGCACAAACGTCACGGTATATTACACAACAACCATCCCTGTCTTCCTCTCTTTTTGTGAACTGGGTTTGATTCTGTTTAGTGTTGCTGGGAAAGCAGCCTTGGTCATCGTTAGGGCAAGTTTCAGTAAGAACCATTTAGCTATGTCCGAGTACAGTCAAAACGCTGACAATGATAAGCTGAGAAGCAAGGGTGTGCAGAAACAGCTCCCTGCGTCAGTGCTGTGCTGCAGAGGCACAACGATGACAGTGGGAGCAAGTCATGAGCAGGACCCCTCAAGTCCACCCCATGCTTCAGTCTGAAGTCACACTGATTGTCATTTGGACAATAACAGTGGCATCTAATTGTCACAGTCCATTCGGTTATTCACCTCTAACTGTCGTGAATCGTCCAGCAGCACAGAGTGATTAATTCATGTTTCTGATTTTGCTTCGGGATGTTGAAAATTGCCCTAAAAGGCGCAGGACAAAGTGCAGCTCATCATTCGTTTCATGTACTCAGCATGTGCTGAAAAGACTTGCAAGTCCCTGTTAACATGAGATAGCTGTGAACTATAAATTGAATATGAAAAGCTCAGTATTCCATTCAAAATATTTGAAACAATTCTAGCGGGAACTCATACAAAATTAGGAGGAACTAATAATTGTGGGGCGTCATGTCCTTTTCTGGCAGAGAGGAAAGAGGACGATTACTGTTCCAGCGGCTGCCCTCACTCAGCACTTCCATAGCAAAACAAGGGGCGTTACGGCTGCACAGAAATCATTAGCCTTTTACAGAGCTCTCAGCACCTTGAAGTAAAACTTCCCACACCGAAATGAATCACAAAGAAACAAGGAAATGACAAAATTGTCCCGAAGTGTCAAAAGTTTACCTCTTGTAGTAAAAAAGAAGGTGTTTGTGGAATGTTTTAACTAATCTATTAACAGACCGTATGTACACTCCTGGGCAATTAGCAGCACCCTTGGCTACTGCCCTGGGCCAGGATGAAGGCCGGCTCAAGAGGTATAACCATACCCTAAACGTGGTGCTGCCTGGAACGGGTTGTCAGAGAAGAGGCAATTCTTGAATCCATCCTTAGAGAATGGTACATTTTACTACAGAATGAAATAAGGCAATGAGAAAGCAGCATGTGAGTTCTTCAGCTTCATAACCACACAGCAATACATTTCTATAAATGCTTTATGGCTCTTTCTGTGCAATCAGAAGGAATAAAGAATCCAAGAAAGGAGTTACAATTGTGGGAGTTCTGCCAGCTGCCGTGGGATACTGACTACAGTGCCGGTGAGCGGTGTATTTCCAGTGTGGACATCTATCTGTTCAGTTATACAATTTCTTTACTACATTCATCATGAGTATGGATGCATCACTAATAACAGTCTGCAAACTTACAGATAATTTAATTAAGAACTCGCATATTACTCTATACAAAATACACCCCAATTCCTTCTCAAAACAGATGTTTTTCAATAAGTGTTCCTGCACTGACTTCTTCTTCAGCACGTCTTGTGTCCTTTGTCCAACATCAATGCTGTTGGACAGCAAACTACTCTGTAAATCAGTTTGCTTATTTAGTAGTACCAGATGCTTGAATGAGACATTTACCTGAAGAACTGGTGCTATTTTGCTGTGTGCCTGGGTCAGAATGGAGCCAAAGTGGAGCAAGGGAACTGCAGCTCCATCTGACATGGTCATCCAGAATCCAGGTGTCCAGGAAGGAGTGTGGACGGGACCCACATGGTTATACGCCTCCGAGGTCAGACAGCCAGTACCTCACAGACTTACTTGATACAGGATCCTAAATTTTTTCTAAATTTCATTTTAGGTGCTAAATTAGTTTCACCTTTTAAATTCATGGTTAATTAATTTAATTATGGTTAATAATTAGAGGCTATATTTTTCACTCATTTTACTGGCAGTCGTGGTGCTAATTGCAATAATTTATAGAGAAAGTAAAAATTCTGGGTTTAATCACTGAATCGTCGCCTGTAAATGATCCTTTAATGGCTCCTCCTGCCCAGTGTGAGTGCCGCGCTCAGCCCCCGCTGCCTGACCCAGTCTCAGAGGTGCCTGTGGCCAGTGATCGCTGCTTACATGGGGAGTGGTAAAAATAAATGTACAACCTATTCAAAAGTGAGGGCTTTATCCCAGTCAGCATCATACTTTTAGTCTTAATGCCTTCCTAAGTATTTCTGATTTATTAGTTCCAAATCAATGTGAGCACATTTATATTCTTGATGAGCAAGTTTTTATCTCAGGATCAGTTTCAAAAAAAAGTTTGAGTGCTAGTTCTGGAGACGGATGACCTTTCTGTATCCTTAAAAGAGAAATAGGTGATGACAATTCTGGCTCTCCGTACACATTGTCTGTGGTCGGAGCAACTCATCTTCTGCCTGGAGGCAACACATTTACCAGCGAGCAGGGAAGTTTGATTAAGTCCCGGCCTCAGTCAGCAAAGATGTGGGATAGTTCCATTTCCAGCCCTTTGGAAAAAAAAAGCCTCTCAGGGTCTTGAGAATGCTAAGTGACTGTATTATAAAAAGCGGAGGGAAAACTACAGCATTGCATTTGGAATAGCTTTGGGTTTTGCCTCATATGGCTGTATAAAGTTAATTACACTGATTAGTCACACAGATGGTTACAGCGCTAGGTATGTTCATTATGAATACAGATTAATACTCTGCTTAAATTTGAAGACACGTGAGTTTGGGAGATTGAAAGAGTTATTGTTGAACGTTAATATTAACTACTGGCAGGAACCAGAAATTCTCCTTTTAATTATAGTGAAAACATCCACAAGGAATTTGTCACTGCTATTTTCTTAATTACAATGAAGTATTTTTCCATCTGATTACATAAGCTCATTGGACCCAAAGCTCCTGCAGTTTCATTGTCTGCTGCCACAGGAATCAAAGAACTGAAACGCAGGAGTATGTCTGCAGAGAGCGGCGTGAGACAAGGCAGTCTCTTCGCTTCACCTGCTTTCTAATTTGCTTGAATACATGTGCAGTCAAAAAGAGCAAATTCTGCCAGACATTGTTATCCAAACCACAGTTTCAGGTACAGAAACCAGCGCTCGGCAGCACACAGACCTCTTTGTGCTCTCAGGCTTTGCAGGATCCCCCTTGTCTCCTTCCAGCCTTTCTTTCTCGTAAATCATTCTCCTCCTCGGTTATGCCCAGGTTCTGTGACCATTTGCATTAGTATTTCTAACATTTAAAAGCTTTGATTTAACTTTCTGTAAAGGAACGCCATCAGCATAAACGAGTCCCCAGATTCCTTAAAGGAGCGTAGAGTGACAGAGTCGCAGCTCTGACTTACCTGTCTTTGCATGTCAGTGACGTTTTGCTCGTACTGGTTGAAGTCATGCCTCTGGCCGTGAGACTTTGCCTTGTGCCACTCTCGGATGCAGCTCTCCAGCTGAGCGTTTGCTGCTTCTAAAGAACGGACCTTCTCCAGGTAGGCAGCCAAACGGTCATTCAGGTTTTGCATAGTCTGTTTCTCATTGCCCCCCAGGAAGATGCTCTCCCCATAGTGCTCGCCGAAGCCTCCCCAGGGTGCCCCTCCTCCGGCAGCCAGCCAGAGGGGTCTGGCAGAGGAGAAGGAGGTTTGTGAGCTGCTGGCACCACCATCTGCACTTGAAGGTCTGTAAGAAGTTCCTTGCTGGGCCAAACCACACCCTGCACTACCCCGGAGGGACCCAAAGAAAAGCTGGAACGGGCCTTGGCTGGTACCCATGTTGTGAATCCAACCCAATGTTTGACTGAGGAGCACTGAGCGGCTCCTTAGCCTTCCCTGAGCAGCTTTATGCCTTTTCCTGTGGGAGTTTCCCTTCGATGAATGACTACAGCAACAAGATTGTGTCATCGTGAAACGTGCTTCCTCTTGGTCAATTCTGAAGCATTTATGAGCCTGCACACACTGTTGTTGTTATTTGGAATTGCAGCCGCATACCAGATCGCTTTCCTTTTGCTTGTTTTGTTTGGTGTTTTTTTTTTCTTTTTCTTTTCATATTGTAATAGTGAGGTGTGGCTAAAATCAGGAGGTGTGGAACAGGATCAGCTCTGCCTCAGACTTTTTCTAGCCCTGTGGTTCATATGTCATATTTTCCTGCTTATGAGGGAAGAGTATCATCCATTATGGAATAAATGGAGACCTGGGGCAGGGGTGGCTCTCGAGATCCTTTCTTTCTGGTGTAATTCTCAGGCTTTAGAATTACAGCAGTGTGTGAATCCTGAAACACAGCGTATCCTGTCGAGCTGTCACTAATGTACCAAAAAGCTTCAGCCTGAGGGAGACAAGAGGCTTTAATGAAGTTATCCAGCCTCTGTCATCACACTGAAACTCTGGTCCAGAGCAGGGCCCTGCCGTTCCCTTCAGCTGCCCATTGAAATACCTGAGAATTAGGTACTTAACACTATTTTCTAGTGATTTGAGGTTCAGTCGCATTTCAATAGTCTTGCTGAAATAGATAGTAGTGCAGGAATTTCTTCCTGTAACTAGAATTAGTTATACTGAGATATTTTTATGATTAATTATAGAAAATTATTTAGAGTATTAGTATGTAACAACACTCGAAAAATTCAAGTGATGATTTAAAGCTACCAGCCCTAAAAACTGACCTGGCAATTATGCAAAAAGAGTCTTTCTCAGAAGTTTCAGTAACCTTCTGTCAAACTTTTCCCATCAAATATAGAACGGGCAAGTCTGGCTGCTGCAGAGATTTTCTTATTCCTCCTGCTGATGAGCAGGGAGTGAATCGTGTTCCCGCGGCACCAGCCGGGGTTACTGGGTTCCCCTTCTCCTTCCGAGTGGTTCTAGGTCGCAGCTGAGGGCTGGGCTGGGGGCGGCTTTGGGAAGAGGTGGGAAACCGGGTGGGCACAGGCTGGTTTTCCTGAGAGCAGCCAAGGGCTCGGCTCTTGAACAAGATCTTCCTTAGCACCGTTACTCGTGGGAATGGGGGGCTCAGAGACCCTACAGACCAGAATTGCACTCTCCTGGAAGGAGCCTGAAGGAATCTTTTTTTTTTGCTCTTGTCTCATTCGAAATGTTCCAGCGACAGGGAGTCGCTGCTCCTCACCCCTCCCCGGGCTGCCTCCAGCGCTCCTTTGGGAGTTGGGCAGGATCGGAGCTCCTCCTTGCGGCTCGGTGTCAGCTCTGCCAGCACCTGAGGATTTTCCTTTTACCAGTTAATTTCCACTGGGTGCATATTCCTTCTTGTTCCTCATGCACTTCATTGTATAGAAATGCTAACATTCTTAATTGTTTGGGGAAATTAATCACTGAAGAGATGGTTTTCCAATAAGTACAAGGTATTTGCTATCACAAAATGTTCTCATAATGGCTACTATTAATAGATGCCGTTCGGTGTCAGCCCTGCTGCTTGAGAGAGAGGAGCCCGAAGCACCAGACAAAAAAAGAAGGCCTAACTGGAAAAAACCCCCAAATTATAATAGAACCCATGATATCCTGCTGTCAGTTCATCCCTCCCGAGTTTAATTTCAGACTGAATTTTCTAGCCTGGCAGTTCAGCAACAAATGTTGTATGAAGTATTACACTGAAATAGAAATACAGACATAGGCACATAGTATTATGTGAAATAAAATGAATTATTTGTTTCATGTGCAATTACTCAGTGAGATTCAGACCTTGTCCGGCACCAAGACTGATAGTTTGAGAGACAGAATCACCTCTGTCTTGTACCCTGAGAAGTTCATGGAATATCGGGCCATCGTGAAAAAGAGAATTGCCTTTTTTCTGCTAAGTAATATAGAACAAAGGTGATCTGGCCATAGGAAGTGTTTGCTCTGAAGCTCAGCCTTTTTGAAGCTAGAAAAGATGCCACACTGTTTTCATACCACATGGTAAGGATCCATGGAAAAGACCAAAAAACTCCCTTCAAGAGCGGGCTGGCATTATGGGACATGGTTCTGGTGAGCCACTGAATCCCCGGGATGCAGCAGGAAAGCGGTGCTCCGGCAGGAACACCAGCCACCGTCAGCAGATGGCACCCGGAGGTGGAGGTGGCTGGTCCATGGACACCACTCTGGAGCTCCTGGGTGGGCGCAAGGGATGGAGGAGCGCTTGGTCCCGGGATACTTTCTCTGGGATCGTACTTGTTTTACTGAGTTGGAACACAAAAAAGCAAACTGAACTGAATTTATAGGCTGCAGTTTCAGTATAGGCAGAGTATTTTGACACCTCCATTATACAGGTGAATACCCCGTGAGCATCACCTGTTGGTTCAACTCCTCCATCAGAAATACGAACGGAGCTGCCTGTGGCTGTAGAATGGCCCTCTCTTGCTGTCTCAGCGATGTATCTAACAGTCATCTGATCTCTGGGGCAGGAAAAATATCTGTACTGTTTGGTGTTTCTTTTCTGGCAGACTGCGATGCTGTGTTGCCAAAATTTGCAAGAACCAATTCTCGGTTCTTTCCAGTGGGAATACAGCAGTTCAGGTGATTCTTACCCACGGTAACACCAATGATCCTGTGCCTTCTCATGTCTAAACTGTGGGGCTGGTGCCTGCAGCGTAGGTATTTTATTTTAAATGTCACAAAATAGAAGACAAAAATTAGTGGCTCTAAGGAGTTTGAAAGGAATATAAAATACATAATTCTAGAAATGCTACCATTTTTGTGGGTACTGTTATGTGGATTGAAATAGCCAGCAATGAAACTAACAAAAAATTTTCCAAACAGGTTGTGTTAGCAAAATACAGCATTTATTCATGTTTCATATGCAGTTGGGATTTGCTGGCCTCTTACATCTTTATGTGTCTCCCTTGATGACACTGCTGGACATTGGCAGAGCAGCCCCCTGCAGAGGAAGGCGTGTTGCTAATACAAGGGGATAGCACAAGGCTGTTGAGGCTCTTCTTTATGCAAGAAGCCAAAAGAGTCCCAGCAAACCCTGCTGGAGCTGTTCATTCCACCTGGGCCTTGCCCAGTCCTTGCTCAAGAGCGAAGGGAATTTGCCTTTTTGCTGAAGGAAGTGCAGGAACATAAATATATATATATGGACAAATATTAACTTTTTTTTCCGAGGCGCATTTTATTTGTGTGCAAATTGGAGTCACGTTGTGCACTTTGAATTCACAACAAAGCGATTAAGGATTTTTGCATTATCTTCTAAGTTTTTTACTGATAGTAGCTTCAGATTCCTGGACAACCTGATGGCACTTTGTCCATTCATCATCACCTTTATTGTTATTATTAAAGTTATTATTGTTAGTAGTTGTTATCCACCAAGCATCTCTTGTTGGGGTTACCCTGTGTTAGGAGGGTGTATGGCAGTGCCACGACAACTTCAAAAAAACAACATTAGACGGGATGTATTTGCACAAGCAGAACAGAAACTTTATTATGTAGGTTCTTTCATAAGGAAACTATAACAGCTACTGACAGAAACCAAGCTTGTCATCTCTGACCAATGACCATGTAAAAAGGGAGAGCAAGTTTGAGGAAAGACATCAAGCAGTTGCACATTCTTGGATTACATTCTTGTGATGTGGTGAAAGTAAAAGGGTATTTCTTCTGGCATTAGCCAACGTGGAGGCTGCGCTGGTTTTCTACCGTGCCATGTGCAAGAGGGGATTCGGTATTTCTCTATTAGAATCTCCTGTCACGAGTAGAAGGAGCTCTTCCATCATCTTCTGCACCCGGGCGACCTCTTCCAACGCTTGAAGGTGCTGTTGTAGGGGAAAAAAGTAAATTCAACAAGGGGAAAAAAAAAAAGCACTGCTAACATGCTGAAGAGCCCTGTGATGGGGCTTTTTGTTTTTCCTCACAAGATCTTTTTCACATATCAAAGGGGGATCTGCCTTTACATCTTCTCTCCTTACTGGTTCCTCTTTCAGTAGATCTTAGGGGTACGCATCACGTCTCAGATTTGGATGTATTTTATATGTTGTGTGAATCAGCAGAAGAATTTAGGAATATTTGGGAGATTTTGGTATTTTAGCATCCCAAGAGGAGTTCATGCAATCATTTTGGCAAGCTACTGGTTTCAAAAGCGCACATAAAGTAGAATAAAGTCTCTTAATAATAAAGAAAGAGGTCATTGCAGAGAGAATGTAATTTGTGTTAATAAGAAATCCTAAGCGAAAAAAAAAAAGGTTTATCTAATCCTATTTTGTTAATTAATTTATGCCCCTCTTTAAATAAAATTTTTTCTTACCATCTTTAGGGTTCACTCCTGACATCCTGTGGAAAAGAAAAAAGATTTGGTTAATGACCATCGCTGACCCTGTCCACTGAGACCATTGATCCGTTTGGGAACCGCTGCGTGTGACCAGCTGTGATTTCCCACCGCTGCTCTCAGCAGGGGGTTCCTCAGCTGGGCTGGTACCAGCGGTGATGTTAAAGTGCCTTCTGCTGTGAAAGCTGCTCCTGCATCCTCAATAGGAAATATGAACAGCAGTTGGACTAGTTCATGGTCCTGATATGTCTCTATACACTTCTCAAAATGTCACAATCTAGGAACAGTATAAGGAGCAGATTCCTCATCAGAAATCAGAAGTAATTCCGTGTATAGATCAGCTTTGAGAAATGGGCACTAAATTGTAGATTTTACTAAAGGAAGTGCCAAGTTCTGTTCTAGCTGGGAGTACTGGTGTATGATGATGGATATTTTTACCTCTCTGCACAAGTGTAGAAAACCAAGAGCTAAAGAAATACTGAGAACAGGTTTTTATAGGTTATTTCAGGCTGAAGGCTTGTTCCAGTGCAGCAAGAGGATTATATGGTACCTGGTGCCTTCTATAGTTCATTGTAGTCAAAATGCATTTATATTTTCAAATCATCAGCACAATTGATTTGGAGATTTAGCTTGAGTTATAGCAACGCCCGGGATTTTGCCAGGTGTCTGCTTTGCCATTGCTCAAAAGGCTGCATGCGCAGTGACTCTCATTAGTAACCTGGAGTCAGTGTTAGCAACCTCAATTACTGCTTTACAATGTGTCACGTTATTAACCTTATCTAATCATCATAGGATTGTAAATAGTAACATACTGAGAGTCCTGGCCCTCCAGCAGCTGCCGGTACGTGGCGATTTCCTGCTCCAGGCGACTCTTGATGTCCATGAGCATTTTGTACTCCTGGTTCTGACGCTCCATGTCGCATCGGAGCTCACTCAATTGCTCCTCCACGCTGGTGATGAGGACCTGAATCTGTGCCAGCTGTGCGCAGTATCGGCCTTCTGTGTCCCGCAGGTTGGCTTCCAGTCCTGCTTTCTAAAGGGAGTAACGTCAGAAGAGGTTAGAAAGCAGCTATGTCCCACCGGGGGGAGCCAGAGGAGAGGCAGGATGGGGAGGGAGGAAGGGCCAGGTGTGTAGTGGTGGCTCCTGCCCAGGGCAGCTCCGTACCATGCTGAGCTGCGACTGGAGCTCGATCTCCAGCCCCTGGACTGTGCGTCTCAGTTCCGTGATCTCCGATTTGCTGGTCTGTATCTCTTGTGTGTGGCTGGCAACTTCGCGGTTCAGCTCATCAGTCTGAAAGAAAAAAGCAACTGTAAAATCACAAACAAATTGCATAAAAATATTTAAAATTATTTTGGGAAAGGGAGGGCCCATCCCCTCTGCTGGGGCAGTAACAGTGGGACAGTATGTCAGTTTGGTGTTTGTTGGTGTGACTGTACCTGAGTGAAGAACCAGGCCTCAGCATCCTTCCTGTTCTTCTCAGCCAGAGCTTCGTACTGTTCCCTCATCTCAGAGAGAATTCTGGTCAGGTCAATGCCAGGAGCCGCATCCATTTCCACGTTGACTGTTCCACTGAGCTGACTGGAATACTCCTTCATTTCCTGCACGGGCAGGGGCAAAGGACACAAAAAAGATTAGGCTGTCTCTTGTCGTCTATGTTCTGCCATCAGCAATCCATGCAGCAGTACCCAGAGCTTTTGTTATCAGGTATCAGAGGTGGAACACACATTAAAACATGCTTTTCTGCTCTCACACAGTGCACATATTCACATGTAACTTATGTGTGTTTCTCTTACTCATCTCTTTAACTCACAGTGACCTGTCACGTGCTTATGGATGTCAAACTAAAACTAATAGATCAGAACTAGTTTGGAATCAGAGAAATGCTTCTCAGGACACACTTTGGATTCTTTTAGTATTACGGTTTCCTTCTTACTAAGCTGTAATGTTGTCATTCTGTTCTTTCTGTTTGGATTTCTCCCTCCCCACCTGAGAGGCATAAATTTGAAAGGAAGGTGCTTTCCTCCCTGCACGGTTACGGGCTCTCACCTCCTCGTGGTTCTTCTTCAGATAAGCCAGCTCCTCCTTCAGTGACTCGATCTGCATCTCCAGGTCAGCTCTGGCCAGGGTCAGCTCGTCCAGGACCCTGCGCAGGCCGTTGATGTCGGACTCCACGCTCTGGCGCAGGAATAACTCATTCTCATACCTGCGGTTTAAAAAAGAAAGAAGCACTGGAATCTGATGTACAAGTTTGTATTCAGTAGAGCTATAAAACTATGACATTTTATATTGAATGGAGGAGGAACAGTGGGCTATAAATGAAAACATATACACTGAAAAGAAGTGTAAAGGAGTAAAGATGGTTTTTTTCCCACATTCAGCTATGGCATATGGAAGTACATGCATTGCCATCTGATTTTATTCTTGAGGAGCATGTGACATTTCACTTTGCAGAACCTAATAATGATTATCAGCATTAATAGGAAAGCTGTTGACCGAAAAGGACAGACGGTTTGCAGTGACCTCTCAGATCTGGTGTGAAGGAAAGCAGAGATCGCCCGGTTCTGCCCAGGACACTATAAACCTGCAAGTACATCACTGCAAGATTAATCGGTTGCGCAAGTGTCTTTATCACCTTTTCAGTAGTTCTGCTGGACTGCTGCTGGATAAGCCCCAAATTACTCTTTGTCTTTCATTTCCAAATTTCAGACTCTTTGAGGGAGAACTGCTGCGACCCAACAGCGATCTGTTCCCGCCTCTCTGTTCCATTTCACTGGAAATCCCAACCTATTCCTGTCTTCTTTCCCCTGTGATTTAGGCTAGTAAAAATAGTTAAAAGCTTCCCTAAAAAACTAAGATACGAACTATAGTTTATTATGCAAACAGTTCAGTGATCTGGATTCTGTGTTCTGTCAGGGGTATGTTCCAAACTGATCCTTCATCACACGGATTCCGTTTGCCAGGGGGTTTTCATCAGAAGTTATCACGGAAAATACCTATCTGTGTTTTTGAAATGTGTCCTTCAGTGACTGAAGAACTTTATTTTCTAGATAAAAGTAACACTAAACTTCAGAAAACTGTTCTGAGAAAGAGAGACAAGGAGAGAGAAGACAAATGTGCTCCGCATAAACTCACTTCATCCTGAAGTCATCTGCAGCCAGCCGGGCATTGTCGATCTCCAGGATGACTCGGGAGTTGTCAATAGTTGCTGCAAGGATCTGGCAAAGAAGAGACACAGAAAAAGGCTCCTGTGACTCAGGGTGAAATATCAGGGTCCTCAGCTCACAGCAGGTAGTGACCGAGGCTGTAAACCAGCAAAGAAGGTAGAAAGGAATGGACCTCAGTTGGGAAGTCCCTGGTCAAACCTGCCTTTGGATGGCAACAGCCAGTTCCATGTATTACGTTGCTCTTTGGTCACACTGTAGTTCTTACAGTTTTTATAGAGAAAATCCAAAAACACTAAGCTTTTTCCCACATGCCATACACAAACCAGAGAGCTGAGAAACCTTTGTGTAACCGAAATTAGAAACATAGTGAGAAAATATGTTTCTGCAACACCTGATCTTAACTCTAGCTGGGAGAATCGTTTTTCAGCCTTTGAGGCCTACCCATCACATTCTTTACTGTTGGATTACTGACTAAATATATTGATAATTCTAAACACATTTTGCCAGGTTTTGGTAACTTTTAGTGCAATCATTTTGATTTCAACAAACATCACATTTTCAGGATAACATTTTTGGTTGTTAAATTGAGAAAAAGCTACTCTTCTGCTAGAATGCTCATAACCACAATATATTTGGGGTTATGGCATACGATATTTATTTTATAATCATTTTAGCTTATTTTAAAGTGGAACTTGCAGTTCCACAGTTCTAATGCATTTTTGCAACTCCTTTATGTATGAATGTCATACCTTGTCTCGGAGATCTTCAATTATCTTGTAATAATTACTGTAGTCCCGGGCTGGGCTGGTGGGAGCTTGCTTCTGATACCAGTCTCGGATTTTAACTTCTAAATCTGAATTTGCCTCTTCCAATGCTCGCACCTTGTCCAGGTACGAAGCCAGACGATCGTTCAGATTCTGCATGGTTATCTTTTCATTTCCAGAGAGAAGGCCATCACCGCCACCAAAGCCACCACCAACTTCAAAACCTCCACCAAAGCCAGAGCCTCCACCAAAGCCACAGGCAGCACCACCACCAAAGCCAGCTCCTCCACCAATGCCACAGGCTGCGCCACCACCAAAGCCACTGTAGCCTCCTCCATAACTGCTACCAAATCCAGAACACAAGCCACCACCATACCCACCTCCTACAGAGGAGCCAAACCTGGCTGAAGAGATGGAGACACCCCTGCCACCAGAGCCTCCATGAATGCTTGGAGCTCGGCAGCTTCCTCCTGTGCGGATTGAAGAGAGGCGAGAGCTGCTGCTTCCACCACCCCCAAAGCCACCACCATAGGTAGAAGAAGAGCTGCGCATGAAGGAAGTAGTCATAGTTGCAGCACAAGAAGGTGCTAAGGTCAGTTATTCAGCTCGGTGTGGAAGAGGAAAGCGTGTGCCTTCACTGCCCTGGTGCTTCTTTTATATCCTCAAGACAGGGTGGCAGGAGACAAACCCAACCTGCAGCCCTCCCTCCAAAAATCCTCCTCCCTAGAGGTGAGGCCAATCATGATGACATTCCTCACAAAGGGAGCTGGCTCTGCATCTCAGGGGCTAAGGCTGGGGTTTTCTTTTCTAATTAAACAAAAGGGATGATTCAGATGAGTGTTTTTTCTTCAGGCTATAGTTCTGAAACTTGGAGTTTACTTCTCTGACATTTAAGAATGGAAAAACAAAGTGAGTTCAACCGCACCCACTTACCCATTTGCAGCAATCACCAGGGGATTTCAAGAACATCAACTTTTTCTACATATGAAGTTTAAGTCAAATTCTCCTTTCATTGAAAAATGTGCAATCATCTGTTCATCTCACCATTATTTCTTCTTTTCTATCCATATTTTTTCTCATTTAAAATTTGTAATTGAATTTGATATGTCCTTATTCCCATTTTTGCTTGGAACTAATATATAGATTTTGAGGTCTGAATTTTCTGTACGAAAAGCGTATCATCATGACATTGCATGTGGAGCACTTAGCAACCATCAATGTACAAGGAGGAGTGGGCACGGTTAATTTACTGATGCTTGTGAAATAGTAAAGAAAGGTAATACAAGATTGAAATAATTCAATTAAAAGAAGAAATGGGGGAGGACTAAGTTCCTGTTTCTTTTGGAAAATGTAACTTTTAAGTTCCATTTTTAAGATTAAACAGTTCAGATAGCAATTGATGTGTTTAATGCCAATATGCACTATGAAATGAAGTAATTATTGAAAATAAGACTTGAGAAGCACTAAGAAGAGTCATCTCAATCTCTGATTTAAAGTGGGAGGCTGAAACACCACTGTTTTTCAAATCTAATAGTTTGAGAGTGAATTTCGAAAGGCGGTAATTCAGTAACACAGCTCTCTCCAATACGACGTAGCGATGGGAAACCAGATTTGGGAGATTTCTAAGGGAGTATTAACTGGTTGTTTACCCTGATGGGGTGTGTCACTGGGATAAGGGGTGTGTGGAGAGTGGGGTGTTTGAAGGGAGACCCCCGTTCCCTGCACAGCGGGGGGACGTTCTGCAGGGGAGAGCTCTGAGGTGCCGCTGACAAAGCTGGGCACGGGATGGCAATAACGGGGCACCGGGGCACGTCGTGGCTTAGGGGAACCGGGGGCTGAGAGCAGGGAGAAAAGCAGGGACACAGTGAACTTGGGAGGAACTTTCTTGGGTCTCTAGTTCGGAACCACCAGATTTATTTTAAAATAGCACTTTGAAATAAAGAAGAAAAATGCTATGTTTGCTAATAACATGATAAGGAGAGTGTTGTTTATAGCACACTTTTTCACAGTTGCTATCAACAGAAAATGACCTTAGAATTCAGGCTGGGTGACTGCAGACAGACTGAGGCTCAGAGCAGTTGTTGGAATAAACTGAGGGGTTTTCTGACATTTACAGCTGAGACTTTGATGCAGCCTCACGGAAATGTGCAGCCTTTTCACTCAGCTGGGTACTTGGGAGGAAAGAACCACCAAGACTCTAGTTGTGATACACGGCTGAGCAGCCCGTTCGGAGAATGTCCCCTCACTCTCCAGGGGATTGTCACAGACGGCGTTTCCCAGCTCTGGAAACGTGTTTGAAGCTGACCCTGGCCCTGTGCCGTGGTTCAGCTCTGCTTCGGGCAGATTAATGCTGTGCACTGCTTGCCAAACCTGCGTGTCTCCCAGAGTTAGTATCTCAGGAAACAAGTTTAAACAAACTCTCCTAAAGATAAAGAACTTTCTTAAAGACCCCTGTAATGTCAATCTGCTGAGGTGTGTGTGCTGCCAGGGTCTGTTTAACTCGGAGTGAGCCCACAACAAGCAAGATCAAATTCCATTAAAAAAAAAAACAACACTTCTAGAAAACACCATAAACTTTAGCAGGAAACTCTGGGGATTTTTCATTCAGTCTCCTTTCACTCAGTGTTTCTAACATCTCTGGGAGCTTGCTGGTGAAATACACTTTTGCTGTTTTTTCAGGTGCCCCGTGTGTTACTCTAGACTGTTATCAGATCGACACTTGTAACAACCAGGCAGCAGATACAAAGCTGTTTCTTTCCCGTAGAATACTTACCAATCGGAAAAATAAAAATAAATCAAGCAGCCAAGACAGATTATATCCTAGAACATAATTCAGAATACCGTAATGATACAGAAAAGATTCTGAGGCTTTTTCAATTTTCTGTTAAACCAGCAAACTCAGGTCCTGAAGGTGTGCCGCCGTGACCAAAAGCTTGTGAACACCCAGTGACGCCTTCGCTGACCTGAGGCTTGTCCCTGCCTTCATCTTCACTATTTGTTCTTCCATATTAAACAACTGCTTCTAAGTAGCTCCTAATATTTTACTAGAAATTGTCAGCAGGAGAATCCCAGGCAAGGTGCTCAGTGAAGCACTGGGAAGTTTGGGGGTTCTCAGCACTGTCCTGGTGCTGCAGAACCTCACGCTTTGTCATGCTTCCCCAGAGCTTTCCTGGAAGACATTCCCTGACATGTCTGTGCTGTGCAAACTCTATGATTACTTCTGTTACGGGATTAATGCAGTTGACACACTTCAGCCTCTCCTCTCGGGAGGACAGAGAGTTCCATTCAAGAAGCAGCTTGTTTTTCATCTCAGTCTTTGCTGATAAAACCATCACTCAGACATGACATACCTGTAGGAAACACGTCTTCTGAACCAAACTCTAAAATTATAGTCTCTGAGTGATTTTATATTTGACATTTCACCAGAAATCCTTCATTACCCTACAAATATCGGTAAGTTATAAACTAAAATTCAAATTAGGCTATAAAACCAAGAATTCTAGCCATTTGAAGTCTCTGATGCCCCTGTTTTCTTTACCCTGGTTTCATTCCATTCTTGGAACTTTTAACCTCTTAAAGACTTTTAAACTGTTTACCTTTTAAACCACTTTTTTTGTAAACATGCATTTAATGCAGTCTTTGAAAAGAAAAAATGGTCAAAATGCATATTTGCAAAGTGTCCTTAGAACTTCTAGTTTGCATTCTTGGAGCACAAGAATTTCTTGTCAGACTCACATTTGCAGCTCCGCAGCACAAGAAACCTGCACCAGTAATCCCATACCTGGACTGGTTTTGTCACAGGAACTTGCTCTCAGGGAATGGGATTTGTTAAGGTTAAAAAACAGACCTGGAGTTGTTTGTTCCCTCACCTGGAGGGATTCCAAGCCTAACTGTTGCAGGGAATAAATCTGGTACAAGCCTTTATTAGAAAGTGTGTCAGCGCTGGGGAACAGCCTGTGCTGAAGCATTTAACGCACAAGAGCTTTCTCCTCCTCGTTCTCCCCCAAGCAGACAGCATCTGACAGGACAGGGGCTGAAGAGCCCCTTCCATCTCCCACACGCCAGGGCTTTCCAGGCCACAGCTCCCTTTCGAATCTGAACTTGTTTCCACCAGAGCACCTTAGTCTCTCTGTTCTTCCCATCCTGTCCCCTTCTCTGTGTCTCGTTGCTGATTCTTACTTTTCGTGACTGTTTGTCTTTCCTGTGATAGTCTTTCCCCGTCAGAGTGAAGGCACTGCCCGACGCTGCCGTGCTGGATTCCCAGAGGTTCAGCTGGGATTGTATGTGTCAGTACGTGACAGCTGCCGGTGACAGCTCTCCTGAGTCACTGCTGAACCCAAGGCGAGCACCAGTGCCTCTTGAATGGAAGAGGATTGCCCAGCCTTGATCCAGGAGGTCCCACAGCTTTGGGGTACCAAACTAAAAGTGATCACATTTAGGATTTCAGCTAGGATAATGTCATTTCAATGGCATGAGAATGAAGGTGGCAGAAATTGGTGCTAAAAGTTTGTTACCTCTGTATGGTCTGGGAGAGCGAGTGAAGCAACCTCACCAGTGTTTCTCACTCCTGTTTGTTTCTGCAGGAGGTATCTCCAAGCCATTTTAGCAGCTTCATATTGTACCCTCACAATACATCTCCCCGCTCTTGCTTGTTCCCAGAATCACATAACATCTCGCTGCTCCTGCTCTCCAGAGTGCTCAGCTGGAGTTAGAAATGTGAGTCACCTGTGAGGCACCCCATCCTCAGAGGGCTGAGGGTGCTCTTGCCCCGACATTCAGAGCTCCTGCAGCCAGAGGAGGTGGGAGCAGTGAGAAATGGAGCTCAAGCCATCCCCAGACACTGCCAGCATTAACCTCTTGGGGAGGCTGGCTATTTCCTGCCTTAAAGCCAGACTTCAGTAACAATAGCCCAATAAATGAAAAGAAGTGAAGATTGCAAGAAGATCATCTTTATTAGAGTAGATACAGCAATTCAGTACACGAAAGAACTAGAAATAATTGAAAAACTAAGCCAATTTGCAAATTAATCACCCCTAAATGGATGAATCTACCTAAACTTTGTATGGCCAAGAATTTTCTGTGCTTTAAGATAGTAATTTCCAGCAGTTTAGAGTGATTCCTCTTTGAGTTCCTGTGTGTTGTCTGCATTTTCTGACTGTGAAGGTGATGTTCGGAGGACTCTCAGCACTATTTTCCATCTGTCGGCTTCTCTCTTTTGTCTGCAATAGTGTGGAGAGAAAGAACAGCCGTTACTGAAGTGTAACACACATGAGACCACTCTGCCATGGGCGCTGAGCTTGGCTTATCTCTCGTCTCTCGCTCCCTTCTCTCACAAGTTTTCTTCTTCATAGCATTGATTTGAATCACACCTCACTTTTACAAGACAGCTGACCTTTAAAAGCTCAAGGCAAGTTTTTCTTGCGTGTACGTACAGTTCCCCTGAGCTGGCCAACCTTGAATGTCTTGTATCCTTTCATCTGGGGGAATGATTAAGCGTTTTGTGCTTTACTTAGCCTTTACTGTAGCATAGTCTGGGATTTTTTTCTGATTCTAACATCTTTTAATGACTGAAATTTGTTAAAATCTAGCTAGAATCACCATTTGTTGCTTACTACCAACACAAACCAGGGCAGCAGCCCAGGCTCTACAATAGACACAGCTCCCATAATGTGTGTGAATTTCCTTTTAGAAAATAAAACTTTTTTGATTCCTAAAGGTTTCCTGAAGAGAAAGAATTCTTACCGGCGTTTCCAGAAAGGGATCCAAATATCCTGTAGAACAAAGAGATAACAGTTGAAAGGAGAGGTATCACATCAAATGCTGTGTGAGATGAGGATGTATGAGAGCAAATCCTCTACCAGGTGCATTGTGACAGTCCCCTCCTCCTCTCCCTCTCAGCTCAGGAGAGGGAATTGTTGAACTATGTGAAATACTCCCATCTGGGAGGTCCCCTTATTGCCTCTCTGCAAACAGCGTGTCTGCCTTCCCTTCTCTTGAGAGTATTCTCTTCTGTACTGAGTCCTGCCAGGTGAGAGGTATTTAGCTGGTAACAGGAAGTTTATGGGAATTTGGTGTTAATCCTCATATTCTATAAAACATTACTAACTGCACTGTGTTTCTTAATGCCAATCAGCTAATGATTAGTTATCGCTGATTGCTGGTTGCATTTCATCTCTTGTACTGCTTCTGAGTTTGCCTTTTTGTCTAGAAACAATTTGATGTACTCACTTAACGTAAATGGAAATTGTAACATTTCTAGCTCCACTACGGTCCACAAAACTTAATTTGTTAAAAATCTTAGAAGCCATGGAGTATCGGAAGTTGTGTTTGCTGTGGTGCTGTGGGAAATGAGCCCCGTGGCATGGTCAGATTCTCTGAGGCTCAGCAACAAGGTTTTCTGCAGTGAGCAGTTACTCACTGGGAATCCTGGCCCTCCAGGAGCTGTCGGTAAGTGGAGATCTCTTGCTCCAGTCGAGTCTTGATATCCATGAGGGTCTTGTATTCGCTGTTCTGGCGCTCCATGTCAGCTCGGAGCTCAGCCAGCTGTGCCTCGAGGCTGCTGATCAGGCCCTGCATCTGTGCCAGTTGGGCACCGAAACGCGCCTCTGTGTCTGCCAGGGTGCCCTCCAGCGCGGCTCTCTGCGAGCAGAGGGGGGAATCAAAGACAGGTCACTGCCAGATGCAGGACACCTTGCAGGGAGGGGAATATCTACCCATTTCAGGGCAAATTTCACTGTACCATGCTGAGCTGGGACTGAAGTTCTATCTCCAGCCCTTGTAAAGTGCGTCTCAGGTCAGTGACTTCGGACTTGCTGCTCTGCAGTTGCTCAGAATTGACGGCTACTTCACGGTTCAGCTCTTCAGTCTGAAACAGGCAAGACTATGTGAGAAACGTGGGACTTCTAAGTAGTGGTCATAAGGCTTTCATAGCACTTTTCTCTGTGGTTTAATAATTATTTTGTTTCTTTCATGGATTTTTTTTTGGTTAGTATTTGTATAGTGTGGAGTTTTTCCCACCTTGCTGTGGAACCAGGCCTCAGCATCCTTCCTGTTCTTCTCAGCCATGTGTTCGTATTGGTCTCTCATATCAGCCAGGATCTTGGTCAGGTCAATGCCTGGAGCAGAGTCCAGCTCAACACTGACTTGGCCGGCTACTTGCCCTCCCAGGGCACTCATTTCCTGTGGCAGAGGAAGACAAAAGAGGGTACAGTCATAAACTGAAAACATTATGAACCTTCTGTTCTTTCTTCCAGGGCTAAGGTCTGACCAATGCCCCTTAAATACTTGCAGGGGGTGTCTTTAGTTTCCCAGTCTACAGAAATCTTTCTTCCCTGTTGGAGAGCTCAGGGCAATCCTGAGAGACTCCACGTTCCCACACACTGTTTTTCCAATGCCACTTTCGAACACGTTTCTTGTATTTTTTTACCTCCTCATGGTTTTTCTTCAGATAAGCCAGCTCTTCCTTCAAGCCTTCGATCTGCAGCTCCAGGTCGGTCCTGGCCAGGGTCAGCTCGTCCAGGACCCTGCGCAGGCCATTGATGTCGGCCTCCACGCTCATGCGAAGAGCCTGCTCTGTCTCAAACCTTAAAAAACCAAACCAAAACTATTGAGTGTAGCTGATCAAGCCAGCCCACCGTGAAACACATCATGTGCTATGAAAGTATACGGTCTTATAGGAATTATGATGTAGCAAATGTCCAGCATTAAACTTTTCTCCACCTATTTACAAGCTATAAAATTTTCAGTGGCGCAGAAGGGGCTTTCAGCAAATACATAAGGGGCTCAACTGTAGTGACAGGATCAAACTCCTGTTCAAGCAGAGATTCCCTTCTTCTCTCACATAGGCATTCCCTTCTTCTCTCACAGCCACTGCCCTTTGGCTCAACAGTGGTTTTTGCCTGCTCCAGAGACCTTTCTCCTTTCGGGAATTACTCACTTGGTTTTGAAGTCATCAGCAGCCAGCCTGGCATTGTCGATCTGCAAGACGATCTTCGAGTTGTCGATAGTGGCCTCGAGGATCTAGAAACAATGAGAGTTCATGGCTGAGGCTGAAACAAATGTTATCTTCTTTCCTGATCTGAAGATGAAAAGAGTTAAGATTCTATTTCATCTGTAGCTACACCAAATAAAAGTGTATTTTATTTGGTCTCAGTAGGAAAGTACCAGTGATCTATAGCAAATACGTCACCGTGCTTTTGCCAGGACCGCCAGTTATGGACAGGTCCTTCTCCTCCTGCCTGGCACATGAAGGGGCTTTTAGGGAGGAGACCCACAGTGAGAGGAAACTCGGTGCTGTCTCGGAGGGGAGGGCTTTGGTGAGCTGGGAGGAGGTGGTGTTTTAGGACTGAGGCAAGAAACCTGTTTCCTGGAGATGCAAAGGAAGCAAAGTCTGCAGAGCCCTTGTGCCAGAATTTGTTCTCAGGGGGAAGTGGGTACAAGGGCTGGATGATTTTAAAATAAATGATGTGTTTGTGTTTCGTAAACATAACATACTGCATTTGTACAGTCCTTGAACACATTCATATTTCCTAGAATATCCAGGATAGTGTTTATTGATTCTTTTCATGCGTCATGAAAAACCCTAACGGAAATTTTGTTAATTTAGAAGTAATGCCTATTAATTTATACCTAGAAAGCATGTCTCTTGCCTGCCACTTTTAAAACTCAAAAGGTCATCCACAAAAACAGTCGGAGCAACATTATCTCTCCCCTAAGGGGAGTAAAAGACAGGAGGGAAAAGAATACTAAAAGGAGAAAATCAAATGGCCTTTACTGGAGCTAAGCGTTTTAAATGAATAGAGAATGTGAATGGGTTGAAGCAAGGGAAAAGTAAACTCTGTGGGAGCGGTCATGAACTCCAAGCTGAACCATGAAAATGAAACCTCAAGTTTTCTTTCATTTATTTACCTAGTTTAATCAGCTGCTACCTCTGTTATCCGGGGAGTGTATCATTCCAGAGTAATCTGTTATCAGGTACCCATGGGCTATTAGGGCAAATCCTGCATTTATAGATGGGATTGATTACTTCATGTCTGCTACTTCCTTTTTCCATAAGCCAAATGCCTCAGCACTCTGCTATCAGTTCCAAGCTTAAGTAAGAGAAATGTGAAAGAGGAATAACTGGTGATGAAATCTCGAGCTGCTATCTTCCCATTTACAAAGTTGTACTTAACCAATTAAAGCAAACATTATCAGAGAATTAAGTTCTAAGGCATCTCAGATGGACTGTTTTGTACAGTCTCTTAGCTAACATTTTAAAAAGTAGATAATTCCATACTGATAATGTATGTAACTAGCCTGCCTGATCGTTAGATATTCATCTCATCCTCCCCTCCTTTCCACAAACCGCGATGCCTTCTGGGTGCTTTCCTAGGGAAGCGTCTCTCTCTGGGTGTTCATAATTCCTTCTTAAGTGGCCATCTGAGATGATTTTTAATAATCATTAACACCTACCTTGTCTCGAAGGTCTTCAATAGTCTTGTAGTAAGGACTGTAGTCCCGAGCTGGGCCTGGCCCTTGTTTTTGATACCAGTCTCGGATTTTGCTTTCAAGGTCAGAGTTTGCCTCTTCCAGCGCACGCACTTTCTCCAGGTAAGAGGCGAGGCGTTCGTTCAGGCTTTGCATAGTTGCCTTCTCATTTCCCGAGAGGAGGCCGTCACTGCTCCCCAAACCACCTCCATAACCACCACTGAAGCTGCTGCTAAAGCTGCTTCCATATCCCCCCCCCAGGCCGCATCCCAAGCCAGAAGAGACGAATCTGGCAGAAGAGACTGACACCCCCCTGCCACCAGAGCCCCCATGGATGCTCGGAGCCCTCAGGTAGCCGCCACCGAAACGGAGGGAGGAGCCCCCAAGTCCCCCTGCCACTGAGGAGGCTGTTTGCCTGAAGCTGTAAGTGGCCATGGTAAGGAACGCCAAGGACCTAAGCCCAGCTGCCACGGTGTGTGCTCCCCGTGTGAGAGTGTGCTCCGTTCCCCCACCCCAGCTCTTTTATGCCTGTGACAATGGGAGTTGTCTCCAGAATGTGTTATCTGAGACCCATGGAATTTATCAGCCCTAAGCCTTCTGCCAACACAGCCATTCCTCTTATTGGTCAGTTTCTGTGAAATGGGCTGTGTTTCTGCCCCAAACACCTTCACGCATAGGAGAAAGTATTCTTCCTTCCTCCCCCCGGCCGCTGTCTCTTGAAGCAAAAGGTGGGATTCAGAGGCGTCACCCTGCCAAGGGGACCCCTCACAAACCCAGTTATAGTTCCTCTGTGTGGAAACAAAGGGCTGGGAGCGCACGGCCCCGCTGCAGCCAACGCTGCGTCCAGAGCCAAGTCACACGATGAGTTTCTTCATGTCATCTCAGGAGAGAATTTCAGTAATAGTAACTAAGGTAGTAACTGCTAGACTGATACCAGAGCTTGAAAGGAGCCCAAATGGTGAACAGGGTGTGTGGACCTGGACAAAACAGGTTCCCACCCCTCTGTTTTCCTTATTTCCCATGAGAAAAATTCTTCTTTCAGAAGTATCAATTTCACTGCTTCTTTCTTTGCTTCCAGTTCCTTTGGGACTGACAGCAGAAGAGAGGGTCTGACCGGGAACGTGCCTTGTCTGAAAGAGTCTGGTTTTCTAAAGAAACAAGAAACCTTTTCAAGGAGCAGTAGCTGCATTTGTAGCAGAGATAAGCATTAAACTGCCCTGAGTACCTGGGGAGTGAAGCAACAACAGAAACAAGTGCTTGGTTGTACATTTAGTCCTTTCGGTGCTTCTGAAGGAGGGAAGTAAGCACCAGAAACACTCACTCACTCTTCTGGTCTCTGAGATTCATGAAAATGTTATTTCTGATAAGACCTCTGTTATCCAAGATGCATTTTCAAAAGCAATGTTGCCTCAAGCTCCTCCGTGAGCATCCCTCACATACCAGTGGGTACTCACATCTTATTTTTCCATTCTCTTTCTTCCCCTTGCCCCTCTCTCCCTCCAAACCCCGGGACTCCCCAGCAGAGCTGTTTTGAAGACAGGGGGATGAAGCTGCCTTCCCAGCCTTGGCAGCCTTTGTGGGCAACCAGGCCTGGGCAGAAATTCTGCCACCCACAAGGGCTTCCACTGGGCAGAACCTCTGGAGCGCAAGATGCACTCTGTGATGTTTCAATCAGAAATTCATTTAAAACCAACATAAAGAATTCAAGATAAGCCAAATGAAACGTGTGGTCTGTGTGAGGGCCTGTCTAGTCTTTCTATACCCATAAAAATGCATTGGGTAATTTAGACCATGGATTAGTGCTGTACTCGCTATGAGCAGAAGGAAATGTCAAACTGCAGGGCAAATACAGGGAGGGTGAAAGAACAAACACACAAGCTGGGAGCTGGCCAGGACACCCGCGTTACAGCCCCGTTGGGCTGTGTCTGGCGATGGGGCTGGATCAGAAAGAGGGACTCTGCAGTGAGTCAGGCACAGAAGGTATCACTTCATACACACCATGTGGGTACGAGCCCTCCCTGCCCGGGATGCTGTAGCCCAGGGGCAGCACCGCTGAGTTCTTTGCTGTCTGTAGAGATGCTGCACACACACGGCTCCCCAGCTAGCCCAGTAAAACCGCACAGCCCTTCAGAGACAGGGAGGACACTGCTGGCTGCCAGAGACGCTGGTCATTCCTTCCCCAGACCTGAATGTGCCATTCGGGTGTGGGCAGGAGGAACCTGCCTGGCCGGTTACTGCTCCAGGCCCTGTGAATAGGGGAACTGAGCACAGGGAGTGACAGGCTGCCTGCAGAGAAAAAGAAAGCTACAGAAAAATAAAAAGAAAGCTACAGTTCTTAAAGTCCATAGTTTGAGCATAAAGAAGAAATCAATGTGCTTTTCTTCACTGATCAGAAATGCAAGAAGCTTAAAGGAGAGCAAATACCAGCGTATTCTGATTTGTCTCCTGCTGCAAGGAACATCCTTCCCTCTGGGCACCCCTTCGTCATCCCCTGGACTCCCATGTCAGGTCCTCAAAAGCAGTGTATTTTGGGGTTTTGCAAAATAAAGCACACATTTATGATGCTGCATAATATTTTATGATCCAGTTCATGAAAATTGGGGTCTGGAAGGCCTCTGCATTCCCTCTGAACCCCCTGGACTAAAAGCAGCAAACATCATCTGTTACACTGTGAGAATATTGATAATGCACTGCCAGCGGGTTGGGTTTGCCCAAAGAATGAGCTGCAGTTCCTTGTGGCAGCTTGGGAGCATGTCTGAAAGTGTCAGGAGAGGAAAAGCTTGGGAGGCACTGTCAAATGAAGTAACTATTTACTCTTATTTATACCCCCAAATATATCATAAGTTTCTAGTAGCAAATCAGTCCCTCCTGCAGCATTTTTATTAAAACTGCATTCTAAGTTTCCAGAAAGGTTTGTATTTGCTTTTACCTTTGCATCTCTCTTTTACCTCAATGGCTGCATGAGTTTGGTTTTGTTGGGAGTCCCCTAAGGTGATAATGTACTTAAATGCTTGGAAAAGCCTTTAGTGTGCCCAAGTATTTGCTCAAGAAAGAATGTGCTTTTATGACTCTTCATAGCTCTTTTCTACTCCCACCACAATAAACTTAATTTAACGTAGGGTCAGCTTTTCCCTAAAGCAAATGCAAGGAATGGTCAGCAAAGGGAATTTCCTTTATCTGCAGATTATCTGAGGGTGAGGGAGACACGTTTGTTAAAGTGAAGTCATCCAGGAGACGTGGAAAAGCGCCCGAGCTCCTGCCTGGGACCTTGTTCTGCTTCACCTGTACCTGCTCTGCTTTACTGGTCACTCCTGCTTTGTAAAATTGTTCAGATTGTTTCACAGTATTTTTATTAACTGTCCTGTAAACCGTTGTTTTCTGCCCTTGAGTGACGCCGACACATACCTCACTCTTTTCACACCCTGCTGTATTTTCTCCAGGGATTGTTAATGCACTTGCAATTAAGTGAACTCTGTGAACATTTTAACTTACATCATTGGTGTCTGCAATTTCATGGATTTCTATGGACAAATGAGGAATGTCAGGTTATTTTTCTGAATTTACCTTGCAAACCTTTGAGGGTTTGTCCCTTCTGATAAGTCTTCCTTCCTACCTCTACTTCCAGCAGTGAAACTGTGCTTCTTGACTCTTTTGCACCACATTTTCAGTGTTCATCTCTTCTCTTGCTCATGAGAACCTTGGCCACCCCACCCCACTGATCATGACATATGTCCTTTGAAAATCACATATGCCCTTTGAAATCACAACTTGGGGTGTTTTCCTCTCCGATTGAAGGTCACAGGCATGAAATACTAGAAGCTCTTTAAGTCAAGCACAAAATTTTCTATTTTTTCTTTAAACTTCCTTGTGGGAGAAACCAATGACAACAGGAGCCAATCTGCAGCTGGGTCTGAAATGCCCCTTGAGTAGTTGCCCAAGAGACAATTCTTAGCTTTCTTGCTTCTATATCCCATCATTAATCTTTCTTTTTTTATCCTCACAAACCTTGCATTGACACATACTTACTGAATGTGCCAACAGATTGAGAGACAAGAATGTTTCCGTGCAGGAGAGGCAGGTCCCAGCACATGCACTCCCAGCTGGTCACACTGCGAGGGGGAGATCGCAGCACAGCGCTGCTCACTCCTCACTTTCACAAAATTACTGCTTTTGCAAAGTAGAAGGAATGGGATTTGGTGGCAACAAATGGACATGGCTGCCCCGATTTCTGCATTGAAGGAGATGAGAAATAAGGTCATGTAAGGGTTCAGTTTTAAAAGAAATTACAGGAGTAGATGCAGAACAACTCATTTTTATCCAGGGGTCTAGTTCTTTCATGGCAGAACAGAAATGATGATTCAATGATTTGAGCTGAACGTGAAAGACACGGATTCCTGTCCCGCTACAGGCTGCTTTAGTGATGTCGGGATATAGAATTTAATTTCTCAAAGTTTGTCATTGTGTGATATTTGAATAGGTTCGGATGAGGAAAATACATGAAAGATCATAAACTCAAGCACTTAAATAACTGGTAGCAGTGTAAACACTCGGCAAATACTTGAAACTGGGTGTGGAGGCTACTTTTGGAAGTACCTCGTTATTCTCTCTGTTTCCTCTCTTGACTTCTCTATCAGTCCAGAACTATAATGATAATGCTCGTCAGGGAGTAAAGTACCCAAGATCAGAAAATAAAATAGATTTTCTTGTAGCATGGTTAAAATTGTATGGGAAGAAAGGATCAGTTCAGACACCAAGCCCTGATGAGTGAAAGACAAGTCACTGGAGATATTTTTACACTTCCTTTAACCTGTTATCTGGCTGGTAAATCTCAGCAAGGTATGATGGGGCTGGAAACTATTATTAAGAGCCGAACATCTAACTGCCGACAGGATGCCTTCCAAAAGTCAGGTTGCTGCAGGCAGCAGCAATAAGCAACTTTGAGGCGCTGCCAAAAGCCAAGAGCCTAATCCTGTGCCAGGCTCCGGAGGGAGCGGGTGCGCGGGGAAGGTTTGCCAGGTCACTGTGGGCTGCAGTGATTCATCTGCAGGAGGAGGCCCCAGGGCCCTTCAGAGGGCATTTTCCCATAGGACACATGGAAAATTCCTACTCTACCCCCCCCCCCCCTCCCGACCCAGTAGGAACAGAGGAGATGGGTTTCAAAGTACAGAGATGGGCTACTTTATTCTGTTCACATCTGTAAAACATTTGGAGACCTTATTTGCATTTGTGCTATTTATACACTCATATATTTACATGCATGTGTTTATATATTTGTATTTACATACTTACATATTATTATTTCTTTTGCTAGTTTTACAAGAATATATTCTGATCATAGGGACAAGCCATGGCTTCCAGTAATGGTAGAGGTTTTACTGTGCAAGCATTAAACTTGTGTTCTTCACCAAATTAGAAAACAAGGAGCTCTCTTTGTACCCTGCTGATGGATCCTGTCAACTGGGTTTGGGCTTTCCTGGTCCAACAGTTGGGTTTCATACTGGTTTTTGCTTGAGATAAATTCTGAGAGTCTCCAGATCTCTGTCAGGCTCCGTGAGAAAATCAAACTGTTGCTCTCGGAGGAACAGCCCTGTAGCCACTGGTGTAAGGTGTTTTGAGAACAGTGTGTTCTCATGGCAACTATCAGCTCTGGGAAACACCTTCTGCAGCCCTGGCTTTGTCTGCCCAGGATCACTGTGTACCTTTAGGAAAGGAAAAGGGTATTTCTAATTTCTTTAACAGTTTGCTCCATTTTCAAAATAGTAGTTTATAGGCAAATTTCACAGTGTTTGTGTGTATCAGGTAGGTTACCTTCCTGGGCAGTCCTGGCTGTTAGCTGTACCTGAGAGCCATGGTTTTCCACTAGCCTCTGATGCTTGTATTCAGCTTTAAATCTTCTTTCAAATAAACACTAAGGTCTGCGCCAACTGTTTAGCTTTTTTGGGCAGCCCACCACCATCACAGCAAGCTGACTGAAACACTGCCGAGTGCCTTTTCACTCTTTTCTATTGGATCCGCCCTTAATAACTGATAAAAACTGTAAGATTCTGGTGACAAGATTTCTAACAGCATTTTCAGCAGAAAGGAGTAGTCGGCATTTGTTTAAAATCTTTGCGCGTGTGAAATCGCTCTGAACTTTTTGGTACCGCCATAATTTTTGACAGACTGACATCAGGTTGCGGGAGAGAACAGAGCTCGGATGAGAGGTGTTGTAAGAAAATGTTGGTTGATGAGGCTGTGGGTGCCTCTGACGGCACAGCGCTCCGGCTGCCGGGGCGGGTTTGTGCAGGAATGTGTGCCCAGGGAAAGTGCTCCCTCCAGCCAGCCTCTGCACGGCATCGCCGAGCGTGGGCTCCTAAGTAGTGGGTTATTAGGAGTAATTGCAGTGCGCATAACCTTCTCTCCAGGCAGTACTAAAAGAGTTACGAAAGTAAACTCTGGTGCTCCTGAAATTGCATCTTCACTGTATCAACCATCAGAGAGCGTTTGCCCCTAATGCCTGTCCTAGTGTGAAAGTATTTGAAGAAATTCTCAAGTTTGTTGGGATTACCCCTCCAAAATGTTGTGTGCTACAGGGAACTTAACACAAATATGTTGCCTGGAGTGCAGAAAGAAAGGATTTTCCTACAGGGATTTTCGTACTTGCTTAACTTCACTGCTATTATTTTTCAGGGTTATGGTAGGCTGGGGAATGTGAGAAGTATCACAGAAGTAGCTTCCTTTTGTCTGATTTGTTCCTGGAGCCCAGCAAAGCCCAGGTTCTTTTTCTCCAGTACCCGCAGCAGCAGAGGGGCCAGAAGGATGTCCCCCTGGCACAAAGCTGGCTGCAGGGAGGGGACAAGGGAGCAGGAGACTTCAGAGAGCGAGCCCAAAGCCACAAGTCGTGGCAGCTTTGGGCAGCTGGACCCATCCCTGTCCCAGTCCCTGCAGACACATGGCAGTCCTCAGCCAGCACCAACCCCACTGAGAGTTCAGGCGACTAATTTCTGCTTCTTGTTCTGGATTCTTCTCTCTCCAGCTACTTCCCCCCCAACACCCTCATCTTTGTCTGACCTCCTGAAATCGTTAGGTTATGCAGGTGGAGATGATTAACTTCCAGAATTAAGAAATTCCAACACACCCAAAGATGACAATGCACAGTCCCTTTGGCTGCTGCTGGGAAGAGTCACCAGCTGCAGTGTCGGTGTCTCCACAGTCCCCCCTGCAGGCCTGGCTCTTAAACACGGCACCATTTCACTGAACCTCATTCTTAGCAAAATCCTTCTCCTCTTCCCTTGGCAATACCAGGCTCCCTGGTGTGAGGCAGCCGCTGTTGCTACTGCCAAAACGGAGACAAACCAACTTCAACGCTAATGAAATGCATGCAAGGACAGTTTGGACTGTTTGGACTGAATCTGAATATGCTGATTTCATATGGAATTACCTGAAAACCTTCAGGAATTATGTGAAAGAAATACTTCCTCTCTTTCTCTTCTCTGTCCTTTGTAATAAATTACTTTCTAATCTTTTCAGTGCTTGTCTGTTGATTTGGTTTATTACCCCATCTGGTATCACAGTGTTACTGTGATATTTTATCAGTTTATTATCATTTTATTATCTCTATTTTATTATCATTTAAGCTGTTCTTTCCTTGGCCTAACTGTTTCCTGAGTCTGAGGCTTGCATTGAATTTTGAGACTACTTTGACCAATTTCTGTCACAAATCCTACTGTATCTTTTCCGAACTTGCCACTAGAGGATGCTGTGCGAGCCCACAGGCTGCATCCACAGCTCCAGGGACAGCCTGGCCCTGAGGCAGAGGGACAGGGCTGTGCTGGGTGCTGAGCCCGGGGAACAGACCCGTGTCTGGGGAACAGACCTGTGCCCGGGGAACAGACCTGTGCCCGGGCAACAGACCCGTGTCTGGGGAACAGACCTGTGCCCGGGGAACAGACCCGTGTCTGGGGAACAGACCCGTGTCTGGGGAACAGACCTGTGCCCGGGCAACAGACCCGTGTCTGGGGAACAGACCTGTGCCCGGGGAACAGACCTGTGCCCGGGGAACAGACCCATGTCCGACCAGAAGAGAGCACGGCACAGGGCTCCCCCGCACTGAGACTGCAAATGCCGGCCAATTCCGCCTCATTCCATCTTGTTTTGGTGGGCTTTGATATACCATGGGCAAATTATGCTCTGATAAGTCCCGCCTAATACCTCCATCCAGCAAAGCCCACAACTGGCTCCTTTCTGGGATCAGAAACATTCTTTCTATTTAACCTCTGGTCAAATAAGGTATTTCATCTCAAAGTCCATTAGAGGTGACTAATACTGAGGTTGAGACCTTTATTTTTTGAGGTAGTCAACACTGGCTGCTGTGAGGAGTAGAACGGAGCATAAGGCGAACGTGAGTCTGTCGGCTTGTGCAGGAGCTTGGGTCCTGTTGTGACTCGAGGGAGAGGTATTTTTGCTTTGACTTTACAAACCTCCTTTGGTTTCTAGGGAGAGTTTCTCTGACTCATCTCTTTTTTCTGCTGCACCGAGAATTCGGCTTTGGATTGTAACATGTAGACAATTTGATGCCTTTTTAAATAATACATGGTTATCCAAAAAGGTGGTATCTTCCCTGACCTGAATCTGTTTCCGAACCAAAGGGCAAGTGCAAAGTTATTGGACAGAATAAAGACTGTTGGTGGTGCCTGTGTGTTCAGGGAACAATGAGGGCTTGTGAGAGCCACCCGTGGGGCGGCCTCCAGTCACTCCCCTGGTATGTGGCAGACCCTGTTCAGCTGCTTTCTCAGCCCTCTGCAAATCAAACACCTAAACACAGGCTTGTAAGCTTTAAAAAGAGTGAGACATATCACCAGTTTCTGTTCCTCTGGCCCAGATAATATAAGTGTGGTACGTGAAGTGGAGCAGTTTCAGTAGGAGAGATTGGACCTTGCCTCCCCCCGCTGCCCTCCCCTCAGCCCTCCAGAGCACTGCCCTGGGAAACCAGAACTTGCTGCCTTATTCTGAACCACCTGGTAAAAGGCCTGAGCCCCATCTTCCAGTGTGTCAGGAGGAATAATCCTGATGATTGAACTTCGTGTTATAAGGGGAACTGCTTTGTAAACGCATCCCTCATCTCCTGATCTAATCCTTTGCTTCCATAGAACAAGATCAGACAGAGCCCTCATCTGAAAGCTGGGAGAGAGGGCTCCTGAGGGGGACTGATTTCTCATCAGTGACTTCAAGGAAAATGGGTTTGATATGGAAAAATTATCATGAAATGTTGAGGTTAGTTGTTTCAGTTTAGCTGCTGAGCTGGCAAATCAACTACTTGCCCATCCCTTGCAATGTACGCTATTCACCCAGCCTTTTTTTCTTCCCTATAGGTGTCACTCTTGAGTTTAATGTGAGAGTATTAATTAATCTCCAATATTTTATCCAGACATTATCTGATTAAGTTAGGACACACAATTTTCTTTGGGGCCATATTACATAGTACACCCAACTTTAATTTCTCGGTGAAGGTGTATCTCATTTTTTCCACCCAGCTTTCAATACAGCATTCACAGACCAAGGAGATTGTTGGACACACAGTTTTCTTTGCATTGCAGAAAAGTAAAGTTTTATTAGAGGCATTGTTATCAGCAGAAAGATCACAAATTGCACTGCAGAGAGGTGTCTTTAGATACAGTGGCTGCAGATGAAGAACAATATAAAAAGGAAGAAGCAGATAATTTTAGGAGAGTCCTAGAAATTAGTCATCTCAGCTTCTTTTGTAGAGCTACGTGTGCGTTGGGCTGGGAGACAGTGCTTGCGCTGGGTTTCTTAACATACTCTCGACTGCCCTGTGGAACGAGAGGGGAAAGCATTACTCTGAGGGGGAAATCAGGAGTCTCCTGCAGCACTGACATTTCCATCTAGCCATTATTTAAATGTCCATTCATGTCAGCAAAAGCGTGGGAGAGGAGCTCAGCCTGGGCAAGGAGCTCAGCCTGGGTCTGTAATCGAAGCTGAGACACCTTGGAATGAAGGGATTTGACTGTGAATGGTTTAATCCCCATTGCAATTGCAAGTGCGGAAGCCATAACAAAAGGGACAGTATTAACAGGAAAGGAGACAAAACACAAAATCTGAAATCCATGGGGACAGGATACATTAGGAATTGCTTTGGAAGATGTTTCTTACCTGCCTTGTCACCAGATTGCCCGTGAGAGTAGGAAGTGGAGGAATAAGAGTGGGAGGACATTCCCCCTCCCTGGAGAGCTCCTTGAGCCGTTCTGTGCAAGGAAAGGAGTTTTAATGAGGGGAATGATTAATACATTCATAGAGAGACATACTGTAACATAACCTGCAGTGCATGTAACAGCCTGGCTTTTCCTGGACCTTGCAAATATTTTTGTATTTTTCTTTTCATTCCTTTCAGCTATATTTTCCTAGAAAGTTGTAGCAGCAGAAATGACAAAAGACTGTAGAAGTATGATTCTCCTCTCACAGTCCGGCTGTGCTGGCTCCTCTGCTGGCAGAGGGCAATATATTACAGATTGGTTTTGCAAAGTGATTCCTTTCATGGAACTCCCTCCGCACAAACAGGCCAAGAGGCACTAATTAAATGGAAACATATCACTAACTGTATGCCCTGTGTTTCCATCTGAGTTTGCTGTCCTTAATAAGTTTATGATATACACATTTCAATGTGAGTGCTGTGAAAAAATCTATTTCAACTACAGACTGATAAAACATTCTACTCTGTCTTCTGAGAGTCTGAGATAGAGAAATGATTGTGATAGACTTTAGCCACTTATCTGCAAACAGAATACGTACACAATGTCTTGCTGTCCCTCCTGCAGCAGTGCCCGGTACTGAGCGATCTCCTGCTCCAGGCGGGTCTTGATGCCCAGGAGCATCTTGTACTCCTGGTTCTGACTCTCCATCTCACAGCGGATACTGGCCAGCTCCTCCTCCACGGAGTTCACCTGCGCTTGGATTTGTTGCAGCAGGAAGCCATAGCGAGATTCGGTTTCTGCCAAGGAGTTTTCCAGAGAGGTTTTCTGGAAGCGGAAGTGCAGGAGTTTAGGACCAGAGCTCTGCCCATCCCTGCCCGTTCTGGGGAGGGAAGGGCCCCCGCGATCCTGCCCCACGTACTGTGCTGAGCTGCGCCTGCAGTTCGATCTCCAGGTTCTGTGTCTCGCGTCTCAGCTCGGTGAGCTGGTGGCTGCTTGTCTGGATGTCCTGGCTGCTGGAAGTGACCTGTCGATTGACTTCTTCAATCTGCAGGAGGCAAACCCCAAAACACACTTTCTGAGTGAGGAAATACCCTCAGGGAGCAGATTTGCTGACAGCAAATGAAGACAGCCAGGGAGCCTCCCCCTGTCACCCTGTCCCCNTCCTGTCCTCGCTGGTGGCTCTTTATACGGTGTTGGGTGGGTGTCACCTGGAAGGCCATCCAGCTTCCCATGACGTTTGCCAGCCTTAGTGCTCATGCCGAAAGTGATGTGCTAAGGGGAATTGTGTCTGAGGCAAGTCTAACACATTACTGTTCCCTTCAGGTATGTCGTGTTGATTCACACAGCGCATGCACTGTAATTTTATGTGGGTGGCTCTTTGTTGGATATTTTGTTGGATAGTACAATATCTCACAGCTTCTATTAATCTGGCAATATATCGCTGGTAAGAGGAGTTAATGAAGGCTCCGCCTTTCTTGTCTGTCTCCTTCAGTCTTCTCTGTGGTGAAACTCAGTATTTCAGCTTTTGTCTTCCTCCTCTGATCACAGACAATGATTCATGCAATCTGCAGCTGCCAAGGGACTCTTCAGTCATTAATTTATTCAAAATTTACATTAGCTATTTAGAAATCTACTTTGATTTTCTGAAACAGACTATCAATTTTTAAAACTTCATTCCCATGTCTGTTAGAGAGCTTTACACTGAAGTTTTTACTCTGTATTACTGCTTATATTGAGGAAGGTCCTGTTAGGATTTCATTTTTTCTGAAAGTACAGGATGGTGATTTCAGTTATTTTTCTTGTTGAAGAAGACTGGGTGTCAGAGGGCTATTATTGTATTTTAGCTGTTTTAAATGGACTCAGAGGAAACTGAGAAGTGTTTGATATGTCATATTTTCATAATCATATTAAAAATAGCCATTTCTCAAAATATGTCCTTAAATTATATAATGCAGTAAAAAATAAGTTGGATTAAAAGATACAGTGCCAAAGATTAGATCAGAAAAAATATAATAATGATCTGAACTCATTGCAGTGAATTGTGTTTGCCAACCGTGAGAGAGTATATTGCAACACAAAACACAGAGTAAGAAACCATTGTGTGGTTTTTTCCACTGCCTGTGCAATATGGGGCGTTCAGTGAGTTGTTTTTTCCGTCTTTACTAATCAAGTCTCTATGAAACTGAGAAGAGCCTTGAACAGAAATGAATTCTCGGGTTTCCAGCTGTGCATTAAGTATTGGGGGTGGAACTCCTCCCAAAGAGTACTTTGACTAGTACAAGGGAAGCACAAGGAGCTGGTGGAACCCGCTGTGAATGACCATCTCAAAATCAGCTTATCCACAGTGAGGGAGGATGGATTCAACCTTGAAGCATTTTAGGAAGAGCTTCCATGTTACAGAAGAAGAAATAAACCCATTAAAACTAGCAAAAGAGGAGTGAGAAGGGATTGAGTCACCTACATGTGAAGGTACCCATTGGAGGGGGGAGTGGGACGGTTTGAAGCTGAAGACACTGTACCTGTGTGTGTCCGGAGATGGAAAAATACAGTGATATTCCTTATTTACCTCCTACTCTATATTAATTTCCTTATCCATACCAGTGACCTTCCCTGAAAATCCTTCATTCCCTCAAACTGAGCCTTTTACTAGGAGCTGTCTCCAGTCTGCCTGTTGTAACCCATTCTGAGCTTCATCCCATGGTGTGCAGCACTTAGTGCCTGTAGGGCAGTATCTACAAAACAAATACTCTTTAAAGTTCAATTTAAAGTGTAGAATGACACCTGTGGAGGTAGCTGTAACACAGAAGGAGCAAGAGGTAACAATACAGTACCCTCTGGAGGGCTCTGGTGATGACTTTGGAATACCCTAAATAGCACTTAGTATGTGCATCACATCTCGTTGTAGATGATGTGTGTAGTCCAAGTATCTAAAGCAAAGAAATCAGCATTTCTGGAATCCCACTGTCCTGTTGTGTGCCCCTGGGAGGATTTGTGCAGCACAAAGGTCTACAAACCCTCCTTCACACAAGCGCAACACAGACACAGGCTTTGGTTTGGTGGGGGTCAAGTATTTCTGTTTCCCTGAACAGTTCCCAAGTGTTGAGCAGGTTTGCACAGCAATGTGACCTCTACTTCTGGAAATTATTTTTGCATTCAGTCTCTCGATCCACACCCTTGTGCATCGACCTGCTTTGCCTTCAGTTGATGGTGCTCCTCTTCCACACAACCCACGGTTGCTTGGGCTCTTCATTCGCCACTAGAGGCCACCCCCTGAGCACCAGCAACGGAGCCTGAAAGTTCATGGATGAGCAGGGTCTGCAAGTTCCCGCAGGTGTGAGCTCTGCCCTTCACCTGTCGGACACAGCCTCCTGCAAACAGCTCGGAGCAGAACCTGCCTCGGGGGGAGCATGGGGACCTGGCGTGCTGGGGCAGTCACTGCTCCTTTCTGTCCCTCTCCAGGTTCTCTGCTGCTGGCTGTGCTTTCCTGCTGCACAACCCGTCCCCGGCTCTGTTCTGCGTTCTCTGGGTGGCAGCTGTTCAATGGGCTAAGAATTTCAAATGAGTCCCAGGAATTCAGATGCCAACTTCTCATTAAAATTAATAAAGCTGTGGTTTACGATCTGCCTGCTTTGGCAGTCCTCTCTCCTCCAAAATACTGTGCAGAAATTCCTGAGATTCCTCAAACGTGCGCAAGAAGCTGTTTTGAGAGGCCTGGGACAATACATTTAATTTCCTTTGATCTCTGAATTTGTTAGTCTCCAAAAGGCAAAGTTGGTGGTTTTTTCAACTCTGGAAATGGCTTTTATCCATGTGGAACAAGCTGCTGTTGGTCTTCATGAAAAAAGTTGTTCCAATTGGTGGAGAAAGCTATACTATCATTTCTTTGAAATCATGATTATAAAAAAGCCTGTTAAAAAGCTGGACAGAAGCAAATGCAACTCCCAGAAGGTAGCTAATAACAAGAGACTTTATTAGCCCTGATACAGTGCTGAGGTCCCGCACTCTGGTCTGGGCTCATACTCAGCTGCTGGGGAGTTGGAGAGTTCAGCTCGTTGCTAAAAACCAAAGGCACAGCCCAGGATGTTCCAAGAAGATTATGATCTGCCCTGAACGCTCAGAAATTGTGCTTTAGCTCTAAATTTCATTATCAGCTAGTGTAATGTCTCATCAGCTTTCCTGCCTGGAGGCGTGTGTTCGCGTGGCTTTGTATTTTCTTTCTAAGTGTTTGCACCTACAGAATGGAAGAAAAACCACACACAGGGTTCTGGTTGCATGAGACAGAGATGAAGTTTATTAGCGACATTTTCCTGATACAGAACAACCTGAGTAACGAACAGGTTGACTCTGTAAAGCAGTAGTTGAGGTGCCAGTGCCTGAAGCCCCAAAGGTCCCAGGCAGAGGAGGTGCAGAGCGTGCGGGGAGGCGGGCAGCCCATCAGAGCAGCTCAGACGGGCCGTTGGAGACAGATGGCATCAGCGACGTTGAGGAACTGCTCCCAGCATCTGTCTGTCCTCGGGAGCAGGGGGATGCAGAGCGTTTGGGCCAATTTCTGTTTCCGAGGTCATGCACTGTAGGATCCTCGATGTATATTCTTAGTCAAAAGATTTTCTTCCGTACCCTGGTTAGAAATAAAGAAAGCATTAATTTCTTCAATTCTGGCGCTGAATCTCTGAGACCCTGATATTTCCCAGACAGAAAAGCACCTTGGATATGTGACAGGGGACCATACACATTGCAAAAGCATAAAGGAAAACTTCAGGGTGGGGCAAAAGCAGTGTGTTTGTGAGGTTCTGCAAAGAATGGGAGAGATGAAAAATACCAGCTGGGGTTTTAACTGCGTGATTAGCTGATGTCAGGAATAGAAACTGAATGTGTGTTTCTTAAGCTGAGCTGATCCTTTGCAAATTAATAGGAAAGAATTCTTAATAGAAGTAAATCTGACACCTTCCAGAAAATCTCATTTCTCCTCGGTACTGTTTACCTCTGGAAGAGTATGTTGCTATAGGGTATAATTAGTAGGGGTGGGACTGAGAGAACAGCGTGACCACACAACAATTCTCACCTTGGCTTTCACCACCAGTCCTGCAAGACTGAGACTGGGAAGATGAAGAGTAGGAGTGGGAACTGCTGATGCCTCCTGAGACCCTTCCTCCTCCTCCTCCTCCAACAATGCTGCTGCAGCCACCGCTTCCCCCTCCTATTCCTCCACTTCCTCCTCCCATTCCTCCACTTCCTCCTCCCATTCCTCCTCCGCAACTTCCTCCTCCCATTCCTCCGGAGGACATGCCACCTCCATATCCACCACTCATGCTGCCACTTCCTCCTCTTCCTCCTCCAGAAGAGTAGCCACCGCCTCCTATTCTACCACCTCCCATGCCTCCTCCCATTCCTCCGGCTGGGACTCTGCAAAGAGAGAGAAAGAAGGAGAAAAAAGAAGTTAATCAAATGCTTTTTGACCTCAGAAGAAAATCCATCTGCAGATACTGCATGGCAGCCTGCACTTCTCCAGTCTGTACTTCTTGTTAGAACCTGGCACGGATCAGCAAGACAACTAATGCATTGCCAAAAATCAACCTCTCCTTCAACTTCAGATTGAATGCAAGAGTTTTTGCTTTTCCCACATTCTGCTCAGATATTTCTTGCCAGATTTAGGATTGCTGCCTTGTCAGCGTACGGTGGCACCGCACTCCCAACCAGAGAGGTGGAGAGCAAGGCTTTAGCTGTTCTTTGAGGTGCCGCTCACAGGCAGGAGCAGGCTCAGTGCAAGAGGGACGCCGAAGTAGCTTGAACTTTCAGAGAATTGTGCACTGTCGTTTTTATGAAGGTTTGGAAAACTATGGTCACTTTTCTGCTTATGGTCTTTTCCTGGGTGACTTCTGTCTGTCCAGTTCTGGCCATTTCTGGAGCCAGGGTAAAGGAGGGGCTCTGCCCATGGGTTCCCTCTCCAGCCCCAAATCAGTAGTTCAGAATTTCTGCCTTAATTTTTCCTCACATGATTTAGATTCTGAGCAGGTTTGCCAAGAAATGTGTGGTACCTCACCCCTGGGAGAGGGTTGGTCTAGATGGCTGAGCCTCATGGCAGTACAAAATCTGTTTTGCAAATCTGTTAATTCCCCATCTTTGTGACTAATCTGGCAGCCCCGGGTTTCACACAACGCTGGGCTCTGTTCCCAGTTTACATACACAATGTCTTGCTGTCCCTCCTCCAGCAGTGCCCGGTACTGAGCGATCTCCTGCTCCAGGCGGGTCTTGATGCCCAGGAGCATCTTGTACTCCTCGTTCTGACTCTCCATCTCACAGCGGATACTGGCCAGCTCCTCCTCCAAGGGGCCAATCATGCTCTGGATCTGCTGCAGCTGCATGTTATAGCGACGTTCGGTGTCTTCCAAGTTGGATTGCAAAGAGTCTATCTGCAAATGGCAAACAAAATACACTGTTTATGGGAATGTGGCAAGTGTAACTCTTTTTCTGTAGACAAATTGGAGATCTTCACAAACCAGAAAAAAACTTATATTTGAGGATAAGTAATCCAGTCTTTTGTTCTCTAGAGATGAAGTAATTTCTAGCTGTTTCTTTCATTCTAGTGACACATACAGCTAGTGTCACAGGTGAAGCAGAAGCAAATTCCTTTTCTTACCATGCTGATCTGTGACTGCAGTTCAATTTCCAGGCTTTGATATTCACGTCTCAGCTCAGAGATCTGTTGGTTGCTGGATTGTATCTCTTGGCCACTTGAGTGGACTTGTTGATTCACTTCTTCCATCTGAAAAAATCACATACAACATTGAGGCATTTTTGATAATAAGAAAACATTGTGGGGTTATCATAAAAGCATTGAGAAAGCAATTAATAAGAATAAAGAAAGATTCAGTGTAGATTGACTGTGTGTATTCCCCCCATGCCACCAGCTGACTCACTCTGGGTAACTCACTTTGCTGCTGGAACACAGATTTTACATCCTTTCCACATAACCTTAATACCCCAGAACTGACCTGTTACAATAAACTGCTTAAAGTCATCTAAGGTTAATGTCTCTTAAGTAATAAATAATGTTGCCTTTCCTCTGCTGGATGTAAATAGGCTCAGTTCTTTGTGAAAAATGTAGTAACCAAAAAATCCCCTGGGCTTTACCTTGGTTTCATACCAGCTTTCCACCTCTCTCCGGTTGTTCTCAATAAGCCGTTCATATTCACTACGCATTTCATTCAGTTTTTCCATCAGATTAATGCCAGGAGTAGCATTGACCTCCACACTGACATCTCCACCAGACTGTGTTTGCAGTCCTTTCATTTCCTGAAAAAAAACCAAACCAACAGGTTCTCGAAGGGGGAAGATGAGGAGAAATGTCCTAGTTTCAACTAAAGGGACATGAGTCCTCACGCAGCCCTACTGCTCCTCTGCCCTCGGGACAGGGAACAGTTCTGCTCCTAAGCCAGACTTCCCGGTGAACCACAGCCAGGCACCACACATGCAGTGACCCCGGCATCGTCTCCTTGGGGCCATAAGGAGCTCTACACAGCGTGCTCTTGTGAAAATCCTTTTAGGCATTTTTCTTCTCCATGGGCAGACAGTATAAATATTTTTTTTCGGGTCCTCCCTATATTCTGTCCAGGGAGCTCATACTCCTGAAAATCAGAGCCAGATTGTGTCACGCTGGATGAGCAAAGCCAGCAGTCAAAATGTGGTTACCGCTACTGGAAGAAATCCACAGGAAATTCTCAGTCTTGAGGTTTCATTAGTTATGCTTTTAAAATGTGGAGAAACTTACCTCTTCGTGGTTCTTCTTCAGATAGATCAGTTCCTCTTTCAGGGACTCAAACTGTGTCTCCAGGTCAGATCTGGCCAGAGTCAGTTGGTCCAAAAGTGGACGTAATCCATTAATATCACTTGCCACACTCTGGTGGAGAGTATATTCAGTTTCATACCTAAATGAGAGACAAAAAAGATAATAAAAGTGCTGCCAGATCTCATTGTATATTATCTTGATTATGCACAGTTCCCATGAGTACATTTTTGGTCTTTAATACCATTGCTCATTTCTTAAAAGAAAGGATCTAATTCTCTTTCCATCTCCAATAGGTTTGCTTGATTTGAGTAGAAATTCTCTCTATGAGATTTGTATTATGAGGATTTTACTTATAAAACTACATGCAAGGATGGAGAAACTTAGAATGGAGGTCTTTAAATGGCACCCTTCAATAACTGGTCTGGAGAAAACCAACAATGAAAGACTAACACAAAATCATTCTCTAAATGCTTTCCTCAACAATTAGTTATTCTGTCACTGGAGCCAAGAGGCTGTAGCATCCACAAAGATTCATTGGAATATGAACTCATGGGGGGTAAAGATGGAATGAGATGTGGAGGGAAAGACTCACTTCAGTCTGAAGTCATCCACCGTCATTCTGGTGTTGTCAATGTCAAGAAGGATCTTGTTAAGGTCCACGTTTGCACCAACAATCTGAAAGGGAGAGGGAGATGTTCCTTGGTCAGTTGTCTTTCCATTCCAACACACAGAGGGAAGAAATACTGCACAGAAACACGTTTCAGAATGTCTTTCTGGTAATGCCAAGCCTGACGTTACCTGACATCGTGCTGCAGGAGCTATAAAGAGAAGAGTTTGTTGCTTCCAGTTAAAAGAAAGTGCATTTGCTATCAATTTTGGTTTACAAATATCCGTTAAAAACACAATACCTTGTTGGAGAGAATAACTAAATAAACTCCTCATATTCCAAAAACAGTGGGAAACCATAATTACTATTGCACTTGGCAACAACCATATTCATGTAGGAGCTATGGGACTATTAAATGGCTGAGACTAGAATTAGACTCAATGCACATTGGCTCATCCTTCACAAAAAGCTGCACCAGTAGCACCACAGAAGCAGGCAATGGTTAGATCTGCTCTTCCAGAGAGTGAGGAAGTAACAAGCAGGAGCACAGTGTTGAAGGGAGCACTGGACAGGCCCCGTAAGAGGTGCACTAGAGATGATGGGGTGTGCCAGAGTACGCCCATCACCCACAGCAGAGAAAACCCAGTACTCAGCTTCCTGGCTAAAACAAAAGAGGGAATATATCACCCCAAACAGGGCTCTCGTGCTGCAGGAGGCCGGTGCTGTTCTAATGAGAATCCATTCAAAGTTAGTCAAAGCACATCATACCTGGTTCTGCAGTTCTTCAATTGTTCTGTAGTATTGGCTGTAGTCCCTGACAGAAGTGGGACCTTGATTTTTATACCATTCCCTGATCAGTTGTTCAAGTTGACTATTTTCTTCCTCCAAGCGTCGCACCTTATCCATGTACGAAGCCAGGCGATCGTTAAGGTTCTGCATGGTCAGCTTCTCGTTTGTGGAGAGCAAGCCGGCATCTTCACCAAACCCCATTCCACCAAAACTACCTCCACCATAGCCACCACCACCACCAAAGCTGCCACCACCAAAGCCACCACTGCCCCCGAAGCCACTAAATCCACCTCCGCTATATCCACCACCGCCAAAACCACCTCCACCAAGACAAGATCCATAACCACCTCCCATTCCTCCAAAGCCACCTCCACCAGATCCGAATCCTCCTCCCATGCTGCCACAGCTCATTCCTCCTCCGTAGCTACCACCACTCATTCTCCCACCATAGCTGCTGCGGCTGATCCTTCCGCAGCTGCCACTGCTAAAGCCCCCTCCGTAGCTGTTCCTGGAAACTCCTCCACCATAGCTTCTTCCAGAAAAGCCTCCACTTCCTCCAGAAGAGGTGTATTTTCTAGTGGACACTGAGGAGTATCCACCAGACTTACGTATTCCACAGCTGCTACCTCCTCCTCCACCTCCACCACTGTATCCTCCACCACCACCACCACCACCACCACCACTGCTAATTCTAATGGTACTGCTCGAAGATTTAGTGCCACAGCTCATAGTGACAGCAGGTGAGAGTCTAACCACAATCCCAAATTTAGGTGCACAGCCTGATAAGATTCAAGACTGCAAATTTTCATCCACAGCTCTCTCTATTTATACTTTTGACAGTGGGTGTCACCACCAGGGTGTTTCCTTCTCCCGGGGCATTTACCAACCTTGTTGTTTGTGCCAAGAATAATTTGCTGAACAATATTTTTGTGCCGATATCTCAGGCAATCTGGCCCATTGCTGGGTTTGTGCTGTTTGTTTAAGACCGAACATCTCACTTCTTTTGGGTGGCATTCTTTTCATTTAGCCTTTTCTGGACAAGGTACCCCCTTTGCCCCATGCGACCTGGACCTGCTTTATGGTGGCAAAGGCACGTTCTACAGGGCCTTGTTGAAGCTCATGCTGAGATAATGTGTTCCTGAGGGAACTGTGGAAAGAGAAGTTTCTTCGCAGTTCTTCCCTAAAAGAAAGAAGATGAGGCCCAAATCCCTCCTATTAGACCATGCATTTAGTTGTTTGATTATTAATCTGCTTTCTTTGCTAAGATTTTTGGAGCTGCTCTTGTCAAAGGCTGTTGTTCTCTTTTGCTCTTTCATATTTTGTGCACTTAAGATCTTCTACACTGCTTATATTCTTTTTCTCACTACACATGGTAGTCCAAGAGTTCTACTGATAGGACTGTACAAACAGTGTGTTTCCACTGTCCGACTTGGGTGTCCCTGCCGTCACTCAAAGAACACATTTATTCATCTGGGAAGTCTATTTCAAGCAATGCAGTGGGAGACTTATATAAAAATCAAAATCCTTCCTTTGTGAAGAAAAGTGCTAATACAGCACACCAGATAGCTAAGTCCTAGAAATTAAAAAGAAACGAAATATTAGATTTTTTTCACCAAAGAGCTGTTGATTTAAAATAGTAGAAAGACTAAGGATACTTGAATTGCATTTAAAAGTGAAGTGGAGCACAATTAGAAGCTGCATTAATGCAGACAATGACCTATAGACTGCTGTGTGGGAAGACCTTTTATGGTATAATATTAAATTGCTCATTCTCTCTATTGTTAGCATGTCATATGTTACAGGTGGTAATTATATACGCTGCTCCTAACGCAGAGATCCTTGAGATTCTAAAATAGTATCCTGAGAGAAAAGCTGAAAGGCTTTTTGCACAAATCAGTTGAAATCAGACCAATGAGACCACAGAAGAAATTACACCACACTTTGGTCTTGCACTGATGCCCAGAAGTTTGCCCAAGATGGACTTGGAAGTGATTTCCATCCTCAGGTGCTGGATTTGATGCCAGAGCAGAGTGTCTGGAGGCAGAACTGCAGGGTTCTAAAAAGTCTGTAAGAAGAGTGTGAGTTTGGGCAGACGGTGCTGACTGACTTGGGCTCCAGATACCGTCATCTACAAAAATACCTCCTTATAATGTTCCCTCTTCTCCTGGGTTCACAGGCACAAGCTCCTTTCCTTAGCACCCACTTATCTCTGTTCTTACACTGCAGCTTCTGTGAGAAATTCATACTTTATTCTTCAATACGGTGGGGACTGCATTCGTGCAAACAGCCCATCCCCACTGCTTAGCGCCAAGAACAGCGAAACCTCCAGCGTTTGGGGTCTGGCTGTGGATGGCCCCGAGCTGTTGGAGTTTGCTGGTGAGAAAGGGCTCGTTTCTGCAGTGACAGTTCTGCTCCGTGTCACTGAAACCTCTCCAGTGCCTTTCCTCCGCTCTGCTTACTGACCCTCTGGTGCCTGTGAGGTGTTCGTGAAATGTAGTCATCTCCCCCTAAAGCTGAGGTGTGGGGAACAAAGAGGGGCACCCGAGGGGCTGTCACTGCTGTCACTGCTGTCACTGCTGTCACTGCTGTCACTGCTGTCACTGCTGTCACTGCTGTCCTTGTCTCAGCGTCCTCCCAAGGGCCTCTCGTGGTTCATTGCAGAGCAGCAGCTCACCTGGATTTGAAAGTTGGTTTGAATGTTGCTGCTGTTTGTTGTATATTATGTATATTATTATATATCATTGCTGCTGACAGTCTCCATGTGCACGAATCTTTCACAAACTCTATTTCTGCCTCTTAATTTTGGTCTTTTTTATGTTAAATTAAGGATTATTTAGCATTTTCTGGCTGACTCCATTGTCCTGTCCTTTGCACTGTGCTTTCGCCAGCGTTGCTTTATTGCTGCTTATGCAACCTCTTTCCAAAGCGCTCTGATTTTATCTTGCTATTCGATACACTCAGTGGCTCAAAGATGATGAAAGATTTCAAGCAGGTTGATGATGGGATAATTCCTCCTGGATTCCCAGCTGGAGGAGGGCAGTGTCACCTCAGCAGCATAAACAGTTTCTGGGCTTCTGCCTGTTCTGTTATTGGGGCTGAGAGATGTAATTTAGTATATTTACTATATGAAAAATGCTTTCTCCTTTTGGTCTTGTTTTGCCTTTGTGTCTGGGCAACATCCTTTTGGTCAATGGGGGCCCTTTTTCACAAATTCTGCTCCAGGAGGTGACACTTAGTGTCACATTCCAATTTCCATTGGCGATTCTGGTGATGCTTTTCATAGACAAGCTGGAACAATCAATGGGTTTGTTAGTGACAATGAGCAAAAAGTCTCTGGAATTATTAAACAAGAGTAAAAACATTTGCCAAAAGAGTCTCTTAGTCTGTTTATGTACTTTCTGAAAACCTACAGTGTTTCCTATTTTATTTATAGGTTGGTTTTTTCTATATGTACTTGTTCACAGCAGGGACTTGTCCATACTGGGAGGTTCTTCTGAAAGGGGCATATCTTATTGTATGCTGGGAAAATACTTTAAAAAATAAAAGCCATGAAAGAAAAGACAGAGTCAGGCCATTGAGGATGGAGAACTTCAGATAGCCCCAACATTTCATTGGGGTTCTGTGTTATTCCCATGACTTATATATACAGGAGGAACACACATTAAAGATTTTGACTTTAGATCTTTGGGAGCTTTTAAGTCCGTGCTCACAGAGCAGAACCGGGAGACTTTTGCACCAGGCTGGAGCTGCTGCGTCTGAAACAGACCTGGAGAAAAAGTATTGTCACTTCTGTGTCTGTGCACTGAAAAATGAAAGCATTTCCCCTTAATTCAATGCCATTCTGATGCCCTGCCTCAGGCAAACGCTACGGGGATTTGGGTCCTGCCTGACTGTCCGCAGAGTGAATTATTATCACAAAAACCCAGCACCTGAAGCGAATGACTGGCTGAGCAGCCTGTGTGACCCCCTCAGAGCGGTGAAGAAGCCCCACTGGGACGTTGGTGTTGGAATGGGTGGGCTCCAGAGAGATTTGCCAGTTCCTTCCTGCCCAACTGCGCGGTGAAATGACACACTGCGCTGTGCTAGTTCTGTAGCCCATGAATAGACCTGACAATTGACAATTAATAGGGCAGACAATTAATGCTAAACAAAAGAGAGATCAGCAGAATATATGCACAGGCAATTTTGAAATTACACCTATGCCTTCAGCTGGACCAATGAACTGCTTTGGGAGCACCGAAGCCAAACACTCAGGAGCGTGTGTGCACATCTATTTTTGCCCAAGGTGTTTCTGAAGGTCTTGTTCCAACACGTACCACAATTTCTTCTCAGAGCACTAATTGGAACAGCAGATAAGTATCCAAATTGCAAAAGTTTGTGCTCATAAAATTAAAGCTTATTATGCTGATTAATGCCTGACAAAATGCTGCAAAAAAAAGCGTGAGGTTCTTCTCACTGCTCTTAATATCACTTGAGTCCTATTTAAGCACACCCTGAGCTTTGAGACCTGACACGACAATATCTGTATCTCTTACTCCTGCTTTGCAGCAGTTTTGGTTTTCAAGCTCTGTTCCTCCACAGAAGTTTTTTTGCATCGTTGTCATTATTACAAGCCTGCTCTCTCAGTTAGCAAATGCCAGTGATAACCCAGCTGCAGATTTTATATATACAAAATGGAAAAAGGAAAGAATACTTAAACTGACTCCTTCTTCCAGGGTATGGCGAGAAACCCTCTACATTCAGCCATCTTTTTGTCTGTAGTGAGCACTGATGCCATGGTTACGCAGGTATTTTTTTAAGTTTATTGGTGGTTTGTATTTATTTTGTCACCTACTGTAACGTGTAGCAAATAAACTGTATCATGGAGCTTATTTACATTCTAGCTGCAGACTCATGTCGTGCAAGGAACATTGTAAGAACACCTTGGTGAGAAAGGGACAGGTTTTAGGTACAGAAGAAGACAGAGTAGTAAAAGTAGTAATATGAATATTATATTATTTATTGCAATTGCTCAGAAATTTTTACTTATTTCTGGTGTGATTCTAACACAGCAACATAAGCATGTAAAGCAGCCGCAGACCTGCACAGCGCATCACCCCGTACTGCGTCCTCACGCCGCTGCTCGTGCCGTGGGGCTGGTTTCTCCGCATGGAGCTGCCCCGTGGCCGTGGGGGCTCTCCTTCCTGCACCTCAAACTCTCCGGGTTTCGTTCTGTTTTGCTCTCATGAGGGCATGTTTCAGGGGCGCTTCTGCACTGTTTGATGCATAGATGGTAGATAATTAGATAACTGGCAGTAAAAATGCTAAAAGGGAGTTGTGCTTTTGGAAAGAAAGGCAGGATCCAGGGTTCCAGAGCTGCTGGGATGGTGCAGAGCAGAAAGCTCCAGCACAGACGGCTCCTCCATCAACGCTGCCTTTGCCTGTCAGACCAGAGACATCAGGCCATGCTTATGTGTAAAATAGTCCTTCATGAAGGTCAGCCAGTTCCTCGGGCCCTCATAGGGACACTGGTCAGAAAAAAGAATTCTTCCTAGATTTTTTTCAAACCCTGATCATGTTGGCTGAGAGCCTGCACAAAGCGATGCGGTGAGTCACTGGCACAGATCCGCCTGGAACTCGGGCGCTCAGGAGTCCTGTTCCCACGGTCTCCCACTCGGTCTGTTTCTCAACCTCCTCCAGTGGGTGATGCCTTCCTCAGTGTGCAAAAACAAGACTCGTGATGGTAAAACAGGGAGAGAAAAACTTATGGCAGCAATACTCCTCTCTGGGGCCCTCTGTGTTGGTGGATGAGTGGAGAAGTGCAAGGGATAAAGAACATATTAGAGAACAGGTGTCGTGTGAGAAACCCTCTGATTTATCCTCCAGTGAAACTCCCTGAACAGCTCATTCTAGCGGTTCAGCCCGTAGAAGTCGTGCTTATGCAGAGCCCTCGCTTTCTTTAGCCCCAACAGAAGGTAAAAGCACCGTGAGGGATTCGATAGAGGAACCCTCCAGCGCATTAGCACCCACCCAGGGCATAAAGAGGGACACACAGCTGTAATTCAAACAAAGAGGAGAAGTTCCATCTCTGTCTTTTAGGGCATTTGCTCCCTTGCTGCTGTGAGCGGTCCCTCTGCTGTGTGATCTCCAGGCAGGCCCTAAAATTCCTTGGAGAATCTTTTCTCTGGGATATCTTTTTTGTTGTTGTTGTTCTCTCAACCTTCCTCTGAGCTTTGTAAAATCACATCCTAAATATGAACAATTTGACAGTCTGCTTTGTAAAGTGCATTCCTGTCTGTAGTTAGACCTGAGATGTGCCCTGGAGTGGAGACGCTGCACAGCCCCCCGACAGCGAGGCAGGGCTTCCATCGGTAAAACTCGCTATGAGTTCTGTCTGTCAGACCCTGTGCTGCAGTTTGGCTCACACCAGCTTTGGGAATGTATTTTCCCAAATAGCTACTGCCACAAAGCAGGGATATCCCGGTACGGAGCTTTTGTCCAGTTGTTACCCGGTCTGTACCCAAGCAGGTACCACTCAAAATGTGTTCATTTTGGGTAATTAATGGTACGTGATGTGAGCTCTGCACTCAGGGCTGTTTTGGCACTGGGAGCCAAAAATTCCCATCTTTCCATTCCATGGTAATAGAGTTTCATAATGCGTTTTAGTGACTACTTAGGAAGAGGGTTTTTAAGAAGCTTTCCAGAGAATAGTCAGTTCCATAACACACACCCCCCTCTTTCCCCTATAGGTGGGGCTTGGTATCTGTAACCAACTCAAACAAAAATGTCCACTAAAGGAAGTTTCTCCCAGACGTGGCTTTCTGGTTGCATCAGAGAGAAGCAAAGATTTATTAGCATTTATTTTGTTTGAGGGTTGGGGGTTTTTTTCCTTTTTTTTTTCACAAGAACACCAATCACGGTAGAGATTAACTCAGGTAACAGTGATTAGGCACAGAAATTCAGGTGGAAGAAGCAGGTAGGACACCCAGAGAGATCTGATGGTCCCCTGAGTGACCAGCGGTGAGTAACTGAAGCGGTGTTTGCTTTTGCTCCCGGCAGAGACGTGATGGGACACTCGGTGCAGCCGTGCTTGGTTCAAAGGCCCACAGAGAAGGTGGGAGATGCTGGGTTTGCCCATCACTCCTCAGACTTTCTAAGACTTCCTGTTGAAAGAAGAAGGGAAGCAAGAATTTCTGTGAAGAAGTGTTACCTCGTTCAGCATTTTCCATCTTTTTGTTATTTCAGAACTACAGCCTGTGCAGTTCTCAGTGGACTAGACTTTTTCCCAGCACTCTGGAAAATACAGATGAACTTAGAATCTGTATTTACGTGTGCAGGGGTCTTGAACAAATTTGTAAAAGTTAAAGTAGGATGGTGTATAATGTATTTTTATCTTGCCTACCAAGCACTAGGATACATAGGACAGTTGCAACTCAGACAGGATGTTTGATCAAAGTCGCCAATTTTCACAGAGAAGTTTGCAAAGCCTGTTATTTTTGAAAACTAGATCTTATCTATACCAAATCTCACCAAAAAGTCTTACTCGTTACACAAATGCCTTTTGAATTCACTGCCTTTGTTCTCAGCAGCAAGAGAGTCCCTGGACAGTGCTCTTACTTTCTGTATCAATGGCTTCAGGGCTTTTGGTCTATGGCCAAAACCTCCATCCCAGCTCTCAGTCTGCGATGGGAAGCAGCCTGTTTGTGAGACAGACTATGCTTTTCAGTAAGATTAATATCCCTTTTACTTCCTTGATATGAAGGAATAAATGGAAGCTTCAAAGCAGGAATGTTTTCCATATTTTCTTAAACAATCAGAGGTGGAAGAGAATCTTTCTAAAAATTATAACTTCCTGTTAATTTTCAACATTTTCAGGCATTTATCTGAGGTGCTGTCAGGACCTGAGACCTTACCCCGTCTTATTGTCTTTATGGCTTCGGACACCTCCTCCATTGTGGCTCCTCTCTCCAGTGTTTTATTCCCTTCCAGGCAAAGCTTCATGTTTTCAGCATCTCCTGGAACCACAGCCATGAGATCAGACATGGAAAAGACCTTTGGGTCACTCCCCGTCTTCTGCTGCTTCAGGATTTTGCAGCGAATACCCTTTGTATTTTAAATGTCATGAGTATTCCAACTATTTTACCTTCTTTAGCCATTTTGCCCCCTTAATACCAGTTACATTTCTAACATTTGCTTCATTCCGAAACTACTGACTTCCCTGGTTCCCTGTTTGCTTTGAATTGGGCATTATTTTTCCATTTCCCCCTTCATTTCCTCCTTCTACACATCCTCTGATACAAGTCCTTGTAACATCCCATTCATTCATGTCACTTGTGCAAGTACCACCGTGTTGGTGTGTTACTGAATAAGAACAAATATCAGAGTGGCTTAAAACACAGTTGGGAAAAATAGCAAAAATATCTGCAGATTTCCAAATAATGCAGGAAGTTGTCATGTCCTTTCCTGCTGTTCAGAGAAAAAAGTTAAGGGAAGGATGTACTCTCTTATTCCCGTTGTTACCTTGGCTTTCACAAGAGGTGCCAGAGTGGGACTGGGAAGATGAAGAGCGGGAGAGGCAGGATTTGCCCCCTCCTCCTCCACCACTGCCACCTCCTCCACCTGAAGTTTTACCGCAGGATCCACCTCCTGCTCCTCCTCCACTGCCTCCTCCTCTGCTTCCGGAGGAGGAACTTCTCCCGTAGGATCCTCCAATTTTTCCTCCATCGCTTCCTCCACCTGAGGACCAGCTGCTTCCTCCTCCACTGCTTCCTCTTCCAGAAGACCAGGTACTTCCTCCATGACCTCCTCCTCCTGAGGATCCTCCACCAGCTCCTCCCTGAGAGGTGCTGTAAGGAGGAAAGGGGGTGTGTGTGTAAGATGTACAGGAACATGAGCAGTGTCTGGTGTCCTACAGGCTGTGTCCACGCCACTTTCTGACTCCCTTGTGCGACTGAGAATGTGACATTTCTAAATGTTTTCACGATAAGTATAGAATAATACAGCTTTGTACACTGCCAGCTGAGATTTAGATTCTGTATGTATTCTTGTGATAGTAGTAAATATGTTGACGATAAATCAATTGCACTAGCTCCTAATACAAATGTTGCTACTTTCATCTGCTGACATAGATGGCATGTTAATTAATCTGAACGTATGTACCTAATATCATGGTGTCCCTCCTGCAGCAGTGCCCGGTACTGAGCGATCTCCTGCTCCAGGCGGGTCTTGATGCCCAGGAGCATCTTGTACTCCTGGTTCTGACTCTCCATCTCACAGCGGATACTGGCCAGCTCCTCCTCCAAGGGGCCAATCAGACCCTGGATCTGCTGCAGCTGCATGTTATAGCGACGTTCGGTGTCTTCCAAGTTGGATTGCAAAGACTGTAACTGAGAATGAAAGACATAATACAGTGTTTATGGGAATGTGGCAGGTTCCTATGTCCCAAATGAGAAAAATATTAGATAGTGTCAGATGTGCCAAGCGTCTCCATGAAACAGAGTGCGAGCTCTAGGTGATCTCCTGTCCCAGCAGCTCCGGCGTCCTTTGCCTATCAGCAGCAGGGGTTACCTACCATGCTGATCTGCGACTGCAGCTCAATTTCCAGGCTCTGATAGTCACGTCTCAGCACAGAGATCTGTTTGTTGCTGGATTCCACTTCCTGGCCACTCGAGTGGACTTGTTGACTCACTTCCTCCATCTGAAAAATTCACATACAATGTCAGAAAATTCACAGACGCTGTCATCAGGGTAGTTTATCGTGGAAGCATCTGGCAACACGAGTTGAGGCAGGGCCTCTTATAGTTTGGGGGTGTTTAAATTTGCTTCTGTGGCTCTGCCAGTGCAGCTCCAGCCCACTTGTGATTTCCTTTATTTTAATCAAAGGGATTTGACCATTATAGCCTACAAGCAATGGATGTTTTGTTATCGTTCAAAATGCAATTCATCTACAGGACGTTCTTACCAAAGTTGGTATTGTTTTGCTTTTGTGATGTGAACATTCAAACTGTAACCATTTACCTTGCTTTCATACCACCTCTCAACCTCTTCACGGTTTTTCTTAATAATATTTTCATATTCTTGTCTCATCTCATTCAGCTTTTTCAGCAGATCCTCTCCTGGAGCAGCGTTCACCTCCACATTCACGTCACCGTTGGACTGGGTTTGCAGGGATTTCATTTCCTGCAGAGGAAACCCAAGGACAAGGCAAATAACAAAAATGACAAAATTACTTTGTGAAAGAGTTTTGAAGTCAGTTTGCTTACTCTGACGTCATAAACCATCCTGGATCCTTTCCATAACATATATATGTGTGTGCGTGTTGGGGTTTTTTCTTGTTGCCATTGTTTGGCCTTGGCTCCCCAGTCCCTGCGTACTGGGAGGGACGGTGCCCAGCGGTGCCTGTCCCGGGTCTTGGCTGAGCTGCCCCACGTGGGGAGAGCCAGGAAGGCTGTTCAGTGCAGAGGATGGTACCTGTGAAAGCCGCCCACATTTCCCACACCATAAACATTCTCTGTTCCTCTGCAGATTGCTTTTCAAGGAGCTGGCTCTTACCTCCTCATGGTTCTTCTTCAGCTCAATCATCTCCTCCTTTAGAGACTCAAATTGCATTTCCAGGTCAGACCTGTTCAGGGTCAGATTATCCAACAAGGGTCGCAGGCTGTTAATGTCGGCCTCCACGTTCTGCCGCAGACCACGCTCCGTCTCGTACCTGCGCCAGGACAGAGCAGAATGGTCACCCCCAGTCTGGGCTTTCAGCCCTTCTCCTACTGACTTCACTTCTGAAAAGATTCATGTATTCCAGTATCTCTGTGTCTGGTTTTGTGTCTATACTTAGCAGCACAAAGCATCTCTCAGCCAGCAGAATTATCAAATCAGCAGCCACTAGTTAAAGTTTAATATTAATATTGAAACTTAAAATTTATTTTGTGGCCTTTTCCCTTGTCTCTTCTTACTGTAGACTTTGTGCAGGTTTCATCTATCTGTTTCATCTTTCAGGGAGAGAAAATCACAATTTTTCTTTCCTTAAAATTAAAGCTTATTTTAAGCTTTGACTCCACAGCCATTGGGATTGCTCCCATTGAAGATCATTATATAAATAATGAAGAATTTTTAAGTCTTACATATTATTTCAGTTGTGCTGCTATGGAACCAGGAGGAGCCCTAATATGAATTTATGAAACTAAGTTGAGGAAAGTAGGAGAAAGGAAGTGAGTGCCTGGAAAAGAGGAATAGATATTTACTTTATCCTGAAGTCTTCTGCAGTCATCCTTGTGTTATCCAGGTCCAGGAGTACCCTGTTGGTTTCCACAGCTGCAGTCACAAGCTAGAAGAGAAGACGATACACTGAGGAAAATTTTCCCTGTGAATCTCTCAGGTTTGCAAAAGGGACAGAAAAGTCTGTCAATGCTTAAGCTTCTCTAATAAAGAACGTCCTACCTGATTTTGAAGTTCTTCAATTTTGCCATAATAGTGGCTGTAGTCCTTTGTACCAGTAGGACCTTGCTTCTGGTACCACTCCCTGATTAATTGTTCAAGCTGAGCATTTTCCCTTTCCAGATTTCTGACCGTGTTCATGTAAGAAGCCAGGCGTTCGTTGAGGCTCTGCATGGTCAGCTTCTCGTCGTTGGAGAGAATTCCCACATTCCCTCCGTGAAAGCCACCACTGCCAAAGCTGCCACCACTGAAACCACCACCAGCTCCGCCAAAGCTTCCTCTATAACCACCACCAAACCCAGTCCCACCTGAGCCAAAGCCTGCTCCAGTGCTGCCACATCCCATTCCCCCTCCGTAGCCACCACCGCTCATTCCCCCTCCGCAATACCCCCCACTCATTCCTCCTCCGTAACTGCTGCGCCTCATCCTTCCGTACCCGCCACCGCTGGCTCCCCCACCGTGGCAGCTCCTGGAACTTCCTCCGCCACAACTGCCCCCAGCCATGCTGCCACCACCACTTGTCCTGGAAGTGATTCTTCTTGAGGAGGCAGAGGAATGCTGACTGCCCCCTCCACTGCCACCGCTGCTCCCTCGCAGGCAGCTCTTGGAGGTCTGTTTGGAGCCACAGCTCATCGTGGTGGCAGCGATTGATTCGGGTTAAAACTCAAAGCTGGTCCTACAGTTGTTGTGGAATCATAGCTCCAACTCCCACCCTGCCCGCGCTGCATTTATACCCGAGACAGTGGGTGTCACCGCCAAGGGAGCACCTTCTCTCCATGGGCACGTGCGAGCCGTAGGTTTTACACCAGGGGTAATTTGCCAAAGGGAGATGTTTGACGGTGTCAGGAAGCTTAGCCCATACTCAAAGTGTTCGCGACCGTTTGTTTATTAATACAAAACATGTAATTTCTGTTGGGTGGCTCTGAATTAGGTAGATGGAGCGATCTAGTCCACTGACTTACAGTCATCTGCATTAAACTCAGCCCACTCACCTCCTCTTGTTCACATCTCAGCACAACAATAAACTCTCATGATATGGGACAGTAAGGAATGGTACCGTCTCTATCCTAATGTAGTCGTTCCTCACGCTCTTTCCCCTTTCAGGTATTTGTCAAGGAATCCCAGCTGATTTTTTTATGCTTAAGGGATATTTTAATAGGTTCTGGTTTATGGTTATCTTACGTTGTGTGCTCCTTATTTTTAGTCCTTTATTGCTTCATGTCTTTTGAAATCCTCTCACGGGATATATTTTGCAGGCACATGGAACCGCTCTCACGTCCTTGTAATTTCTCATAAAAACGTAGCAAACATTGGCAAATATACATCTACAATTATGTTTTATAAATAACAATTCAATTATGAACAATTGTATGACAACAACTGGAAAATAGCTGTGTGTAAGACTGTAAGGAAAGGAGGTGTGACAGGTTGTTGCAGGGAATAGCTCTTGCTGCACTCAGACCAGCTGCGGGCACGGGATGGTGGCGAGATCCTGGCTCTGGGGGAGTCTCTCTTGATGTGTCTGTGAATATGGGGGCAACGCTCTCACTCCTGGGGGGGGGTTCAGAACCCCGCTCAGGGTGTTTGCCCTCCGCAGTGCAAATACAAACCTACTTACTCGGAGGAGAAAGGTTAAGTTCCTGATCTGAGGATTAAGTCAATAAGCTGTACATCGAAGCAGCGTTTTCCCTTCAGTTTTGTTTTCCATCCATGGACACAGCATGACCAAACATAGGGGATATTTGCTACTTTGTATCTTCTTCTAAGATTGTGTCTTTTTGAAATACACAGCAGTTCAGCTGAGCATGGGTCTCCTGAGCTCCTACAGCAACCTGAGCCTCAAACATCCCACGTTTCGTTCCTGCCCCCCTTCCCGGGCACAGGGGCTGCGGAATCGGGGGCTGTCGCGGTGCGTGGGCTGGGCTGTGACACCCGGCTTCCGGCACCCATTCCCATGTTATTCCTGCCTCTTGTTGATTGTTGCTAATTTAGAGGTTTGTTTGTTATGGCTCATAGCAAGTGTTTGTGGAAACATCTTTTTATAAACACCCCTCCCAGCACACCCTCCCACGCCGCAGGACACGCCTGAGATTTCTGCTGCTACTGCCCTTCATCTCCAAAATGTCCCAGGACACGAGGCCCTCTCAGGCTTCCAGAAATTTAAACGGTTCACTCCAAAACTCAGTGGAGTCTGAGTTATAATTTTGGCTTGTTCCAGTGAGAAACCCTTTGCTCTCCAAGTGCATGAAATTCTTTTCTGTACTGACAGCTGCTTTGGCTCCTGGAACCTTTGGGTTATGTTCCCTTTAGCTGTTGGCTTCCAGTTGCCAACACCCGTGTTTCAAGGACATGGATACGTCCCTGTGTTGTTCTGTGTAATTCTGCAGAAGAGTATGGTTTGGGGGTTGGTTTTTTTTTCTGGAAAGGTGTTTATTACATCTTTTGTGTGAGTCAGTCCTTTCAGGTAGACTAAGCTTCGTGTCGTTCACAAAAAGAACATTTGAGTGTCAGTGAGGATGCTTGCGTGCAACATACTTCACAGCTTCACGTTTAATACATGAAAGGATGATTTATCGCCCTTTTTTCATTAGAATTCCTGCAGGCAATATACCTCAAGAGTGAAGATTAGTTCCTTAAAACTGAAGGGTGATGTTTAAAACACGGGACTTGTTTTGAAACAGATTTTTTTTTCTTTTTTTGCACTGAGCATCACTAGCGGAGGGAGCGTAGAGTCAGAGGGTGGTGTCAGAGTGTACCCTTAGAGTGTACAGAGTGTACAGTCAGAGTGTACCCTCAGAGTGTACAGAGCGTACAGTCAGAGTGTACCCTCAGAGTGTACAGTCAGAGTGTACCCTCAGAGTGTACAGAGCGTACAGTCAGAGCGTACAGTCAGAGCGTACCCTCAGAGTGTACCCTCAGAGTGTACAGAGCGTACAGTCAGAGCGTACCCTTAGAGTGTACAGTCAGAGCGTACCCTCAGAGTGTACAGAGTGTACAGTCAGAGTGTACCCTCAGAGTGTACAG